>JANKOE010000002.1:14060487-14082566 GCA_026284465.1 Erythroxylum citrifolium | reverse complement strand
CTTCTTCTATCTTCAATTTGGACACTCCTAAAGTTGGAAAATCAAATATTTCACAAAATATTAGACCCACTCTGATATTCTATTTGCTGGAGAGTACATCCCGGAGTGCATCTGATCACACCACAAATTTATAACACAAATTAATAATTATATCTTGAAAAATCGAAGGGGGTTAATTATTTCGCAAACTTTCCTCAAATTTCCTTGGCACCAATAAAATATAAAAACAAGCAAAACCGAAATAATAAAAACACCAATAATTTGGTAACGCAGTTCGGCACACCTTGCCTACGTCTGCGGGGCCCTCATCCAACTTAATCACTTTCACAAAAATACAATAGATTTACCCAAGACTTTACTGAGCCGACACCACTCAACCCTTGACACTATCCCTCAACCTCACTTCCCGTGAAAGAATTTCACACTCAATAGTACGACCACCTCGTACTAACCTCAACAGAGGATTTTCTCAACATTATTTAATAAAAAAGATAATTAAACGAACAACTCAAGTGATTAAAATAATAAGAACAAAATAATAATACACTTGAGATTAAAAAAAACAACTTCCCGATAAGTTTCGCTCCACTGAAATAGATCTGGAAGTCGTTGCAACAACAATGGGCTGACTCACATAAACATCAACAGAAAGCTGTATATTCTTCAAACTTCAATTTACGCCCACCAGAAGCAAAGCAAGCCTACTACCATAGATTCATCAGTGAAATTGAAATTAAAAAAACGCGTGAACAGTGATACCTCAATCTCCACAACACATAGACTTTATCTATATATTTTCCACAAATAAAGTGAGGCCCGCTACACCGTAGATCAAGACCATAGCAAATCCTCCTCTGCCATTGATAAAAATATCCACACAATCCACGCAAAAACAACTTCCTTTGTTATTCTTCTATCAACAACAACAAGTAGTAAACCTTGACTCCGTATAATACACCACTCTAAACCTACGGCAGCTAACACCCTTTTTCATAACCAAACCCAAACTCAATTAATTAAAATAGTCCATCTTGATCACGTAATAACAATAGTCCAATAATCAAAAGACACCAGCCCATTTACGATTTGGACTTCAATTAAAACACAACCTCAACCTATCGTCATCAATCCAATAATTTTAATTTTCTTATATGTCCAATTCAAAATGTCAAAACCAAACAAAGAATATATAAAATATATTCTAACAGAACCCTCTACAGTTCCAGTAAGTATATCTGGAATGATGCAGAAAAGAACAAATCTTGACACCTAATGAACGTGGACATGCATATATTCGGGCACCCTTTCTTTCCTTTCCTGTTAATTGATTGAAGGTGCGGGTTCTTTAATTTCGTCTCCTTTAACTCAATACTGTATGATTGATTCATTGGTGTTAGGATGATACAAAAATATGATAGAAATAAAACAAGACCTTTTATTAATCTAGTTTGGGCATATACCAAAATAAGTGACATCTTTTATACAAATTATTACTTCCATGACATTAAATTCCTTGTTCGATTCAGAAGTTAAATGAGCAGAAAGAACAAAAAGAGATTGTTTGGAAAAGAAGGGCTTTGTGTTTCGAATTATTTAAATAGTCTATGGTAAGTTAAGGTTTGAGAGAACTTTTGTTGCGGTCAGATTTTCAGTCTGAAAGGGACTGGAAAAGTGAAAGCAAAGAAGAAAAGAAAAGTAAAAGGCCAGAGTGAGCACCAGGCTTTGTCTGCGGTTTTCTAATTGATTAACGTCTCTTTAATACCACACTTGGTTTTTAAGTCAGTTTTCTTTTAATAAAAATTAAAACGCTTGTTTTTTTTTTATAAAATCAACATTAGCGAAAAAATAGACAAAGGCAGGAAAGACAAAGAAAACTAACTCAAGTTAACAGGCTTATCCCGTACACCCGGAACCTAATAATCTTTCCCCCTTAACAAAAACAGAAGTCGAACAATCTGAAATTAAAATGGAGACTAAACAAGAAGGACGATCAGTCCAATGATGTAAGTTTGCATGTAATAAGGCTATCCTGGCTAAAGCATGAGCTACCTTATTGGTAATGAACGCTTGTTCTTAGAATTCATTTATTTGGTAATGAAGTTTCTAGAACATAGACAATGTTGATTTGGTAAAATTTTAAACCTAAAACCGTATTATATTGATATTAGAAATTGAAATTATGTTGTATATACAAAACGAAAGGCAAAATTGCACTTGGGATTGAATAAATACACCCCATTGCTCCTTTTATAAAGCACATGGACCCCATATGGGAAGCGAGAGGGCGACCGAGGTAGGGTCAAGGGATGGTAATCATGTCAAATTCAGCCAAAATTTTGGCTTCTTGTCTACAAAGCTAGCCTTTGGAAGGCGAATACACCAAATTCCTCATCTTCTTTCTCGTCATTTCATATGAAATGCTTCATCTTCACTTTGCATCAATGCTTTCACTGTACTTCCCTTTCACCTATCAAAATGATGCCAACTTAGAACTCAAACAAAAGTCTAGAACTAGAAGGGCGGCTTTCAAGGTATTCATCATGTTTCAATTATAATCATTGCATCATCACCTATATTCATTGGTCCAGTGTAATGTTTCATTTCAATTCCTTCCAAATAATAATAATCCACTTCAATGGCTGTCTGTTTCTTATACGTATGCTTGTGCTGCACATCAACATCAATACATTGGAATTATTCGTTCTAGCCAACTTAATATCATTAATAAGGTCTGGATGTATAACTATATTAAAAAATTGACCTTAAACTCAATTATAAGGCCCTAAATCTTCTGTCCTTTTTACCCTCGCCCTATTCTGTCCCCCTCCTATCTGAGCCATCCATTCATGTAAAACCTTGTCAACTTTAAGAGTTTTTTAAAATTGTTATTTTGCGGTAAAAGGGTATTGTTATTATTCAATAAAATACATGAATGGATGGCTCAGATAAGAGAGGGATAAAATAGGATCAGGGTAAGAGACCAGAGGATCCCTCCAATTATAGAACCTCGTCAACTTTAAGAGTTTTTTAAAATTGTTATTTTGCGGTAAAGGATATTGTTATTATTCAATAAAATGTTAAATGTTAGAATTAAAGTTACAAGAAACTATTATTTAGTAATACTAAAATAGTTTTTTTTAAATCTAATTATAGCGTCTACCTCTGACTAATAGAAAGCTTTGTTAAATCTCGTGGTATTATATAAATTATAAAGCTAAAAACAAAAAAAGGGGCTGATCAGCATCGACGGAACGTGGCCGATCAATTCACCAACCAAATCCAAGAGAGGCACACGTACATCAAGACAATTCTCCATATCTTCAGGGGTGTTTTTGTCATTTTAGTCTGAAAAGCTATGCCGATTGCAGTGCAGATGTTAAAAAATCTCTCTTCGTAGTGTGTCACTAAAAATAAGAAGTCCTCCAAGAATTCCCAAAAACTTCACGCTTGACTACTTGAGAATGAGTTACGACGTAATAGAATAAAATTGATTTGAAGACATACCTACAATTACGAGAGATCACAATATGACCATTGTTAAATTTTTAATACAGGCAGAGTGTAGAATTTATTAATAAGAATTAAGATTGGGTCAACTATTGTCAAAATAATTAGAACTAGTTGTTTAGATAGTTGACCCTTATCACTTATAAACCCTTTAATATTTTCATATCTAGGCAATATAAGACACTCTAAACGCCACCATATCTGGCCCCTTGCTCCATTTTGGCATCTTGTATGTGCCTGAGAGATGGTAGATAGGACACATATATCCAATGTATCTAATGGATTTGTCATAAAATTGTGCTTACTTTACCCTGGAGGGTGGAAGTGAATGTCAACCTCTTTTATTATTATTATATGCTTTTTTAATATTTTGAGGATTAATGTTTTAAAGTAAGAAGAATAGCGATTAAGGTGTGCTTGGGAAATGTCCCATCGTCTCTACTTTTTCTCAGTCTCCCGCTTTTCGTTTATTTTTCTTTTTGTTTTCTCATCTTTGACTGCCTCCGTACTTGTACAAATATTAACGAAAAAAAAAAACACACGCACTCTCTCTCCCTCCCTCTTCTCTTTCTCCGTCCGGCGACGCCGCCAAGTCTTTGTTTCGCCGCTTGAGCGCTTCCATTTGACGTGAAAGCTACAACTCTAGTCGACAATTCCAAGAAGATAGCCTCTGTTGTTAGGAGAGTCAAGCTTGGCGATCAGCGGCTTTGACTTGGGAGTTTTGAATTATTTGTCGCTTGAAGAGATAGGAGCAGATCTGTGGAAGACAAAGCGGGTGGTTTTGGGCTAGAAAGATAGGGAGAGAGCGGGGGTTTTGATGTGAGGAGTGAGTTAGATGGTATATGATGAACGGAGCTCCGGTGAGCGATCGGAGTGGGAGGTGGCGTTCTGGTAAATATCTTCACATGGAATGGCAGATCTTGTTTGCTACGGTAATGCCAACCGTGACATTGACCAGGTTCTCCCTCTGAAAAACCCTGATATATTTATGCGTTTCAATGAGTTAAAACTAGTGGAATTTTGTCTTGGACCCTTCAATTTTTTTTTACATGGTATTTATTTTTCAACGCAAGCGCCAACTTGCTGAGAAATTTTGATTTCTTTCCGTGCTTACAATGGGAAAAGAATGGACTTTTACGTTGTAAGAAATTGTATACAAAATCTCTCCTCTCTTTCCGGGAGATTTTTGTACGTGAAGTGGTTAGTTTGAGGTTTCAATTTGGGAGGTTTAGTTAAGATGTAAAATCACATTCGATTACGACTGTACGGTAGCCAAGAAATTGGAGCAAATTATTCTTCATGGCTTAGGATTTTGGATTATTTACTTTAGATAGTAGGCTTAATAAGTAGTCATTTCGTTTCTTGCGGTCTTAATATTAATTTCCCTTTTGTGCAAGTTTTATAAATTGCTGGATTTTTTATCTTAAACGGTGCTTGGAAGTGCTTTTTGCTAGAAGAAATTAACTGATGAAAATTGCCGTCCGTTGTGTAAGGAAACGTGAGTACTAGCTTATTGGGATTTTAGTAATATGATCTTTAGGCCTGATAGCTTCCAATTTTCTTTGATGTAATAGCTTTATATATTTTGCTAGAATGTGAAGGTTAAGACTAACTATGAAATGGGAGACAGGAATTTGATTCTCCAATAAATAGCTTCGGTAACAATCGAGAAGTTGGCATGTAAATAAAATTTCATGAGTGCACAAGGATTTGTTGCTTCAATAATTTTGTTACTGGTTATTTCACTGTAATTACTATATCAGGCCAGAAGTTATGCAATGTAATTATCTGAATATTCAGCTGGTGTTTCCTCCTCTCTGTTCTTTTGTTCCATATACTTTAAAATATATAATACCCTTCTCATAATTATTTTAAAACTCTTATGTTTTCTCAGGCATTGATAGCTTTGAAAAAGGGAGCTCAACTTCTTAAATATGGTCGGAAGGGGAAGCCTAAGTTTTGCCCATTTAGACTTTCTAATGTAAGTTTATTTCTAAACCCTGTCTAAAAATACTTGCCATCTTTGGTGCATCGAGCTGAAAAAGAATTATTCCAAGATGTTTTTAACTGTCATGCAATGGTGGCAATGTTATGATACTGGATTAGTTTATATTTATAGTGTTGTAATTTAAAACTTGCTATCTTGCGATCATGATAAAGAACTCGTGTTATGTAGTTTGAAGAGCTCATTAATATATGATCTTGGATATATTTTGTTAATCATATTTGAGTCCCTTTATAACTTTCTGTAGTGAGAAGTCTGTCAAATAGAAAATCTCGACTGTAAATTAATTTATGGTTTCATGATAATCTCAGGACTACATTTTGTTTAAGTGGCTGCTAGTTCCCTGAGAATTTAAATTGGTCATTGGTTGCTTTACTTATACCTGTTGCAGTTTCAGTGTGAGAGCGATACTTACTAAACTGGTCCATAAGAGATTTTCTTGTCTCATAATTTGATGTGCTGGTGACTAATAAATGAAGATAGTACGTGTGAAGGAACACTGAATGATACTAGTTGCAGCTTTTGGGGTTTCCCAATCTTTTTCTGCATTTATACATCCAAAAATATTTTTTTCCAGTCAAGATCCATTGGTGGTTACCTAAACAAACATTTATCTCAACTGCTAGATATGCGCCAGATGCTTGTTTCCATTACTATCAGCTAAAATAATCCACCTTTTGAAGCCCATTTCTTGAATTCTGCATTCTAATATGCTTAGTGTTTGAATAATATGGATGGCAGTTTCCTGTGTTTTCCCATCTAAATGTTACCAAGATCATTGCAACTTCTTGTATAATTTATTGGTGCTGTAATATGCAGGATGGATCGACATTGAAGTGGATTTCAAGTAGTGGCGAGAGAAGTCTCAAGTTATCTTCTGTCTCTAGAATTGTTCCTGGACAGAGAACTGTAAGATTCAGTATCTTTTTCATGGTTGTAATGTTTCTCTGATAAATAATCTATTGTGTGATATCTGAAGTTATAGTTCTGCCTTATACCTTCGACATGAGCTTCTGCCAAATATGATCTTGTTGGTTTCCTACCAGGCTGTTTTCCAGCGCTATCCCCGTCCTGAAAAAGACTATTTATCATTTTCCCTTATATACAACAACGGGAAGCGATCTCTTGACCTGGTTGGTGATAGAATTGTTACACAGTGGTTTGCTTACTGTATCATCTGCAAAGTTCTGAATCCTATTTATTGCTGTCTTCTAGATTTGCAAGGACAAAGTTGAGGCAGAGGTGTGGATTACTGGCCTAAAAGCTTTAATATCTTCTGGTCAAGGTGGGCGATCCAAAATCGATGGATGGAATGATGGAGGCCTCTACCTTGATGTAATTCTGCGTTTTCTAATCTTTGTCTTGGCTTTTTGCAGCTTATGCTACTTTCTCTTCCTACCTTACCTTGTCCAAAAGTTGCCTTTGATGCGTGATCTTATAAACTAACAATCGAACAGCTAATCGTAGTGGAAACTTATATATGATGTTTGCAAACCAAGTTAGACGACACCTGAATGAAGGGTGGCTGTCCCACCAAAGTTCTTCCATTTGGCTGCTTATAGTAATCATTCTCAGTTTGGAGTACAATCGTGAATTCAAATAAGCCCCAAAATTCTTGCTATGTTTTTGCAATTTATGATTTTCTGTTGTTCTGATTTTGTTCCTTTCTTTGGTTGACTAATGAGGGGTATAAACTTTAACTGTGAAGTCATTTCCTGTTTTCTTCTATTTATACCTTTTTACAATTAAACGTTTGATTCTGTCAGGATAGTAAAGACTTGACTTCCAATAGTCCAAGTGACAGTTCCATTAGTATTACACGAGATACCAGCTCTCCAGAGATTTCTTTCAGTTTCAACGCCACTACTTCTCCAAAGAACTTTCAGCCTGAGAATTCTCCACACTCTGATCGATCACATGTAGCATCAGACAACACAAATATGCAAGTTAAAGGATCTAATTCAGACGCATTTCGGGTCAGTGTCTCCAGTCAACCGAGTACTTCAAGTCATGGTTCTGCACCAGATGATTGCGATGCATTGGGTGATGTATACATATGGGGTGAAGTTATATCTGATGGCATTATTAAGGTTGGAGCTGACAAGAGTACCAATTATTTGAGCAGTAGAGCTGATGTACTTCTCCCCAGGCCACTAGAGTCTAATGTAGTTTTGGATGTGCATCATATAGGCTGTGGGGTTAGGCATGCTGCTCTTGTCACAAGGCAAGGTGAAGTTTTCACATGGGGTGAAGAATCTGGTGGACGGCTTGGCCATGGTGTTGGTAAGGATGTTATTCAACCTCGTCTGGTCGAATCTTTGGCTGTAACTACTGTTGACTTTGTAGCTTGTGGAGAATTTCATACTTGTGCTGTCACAATTGCTGGGGAATTGTATACATGGGGAGACGGCACACATAATGCTGGGCTTCTTGGTCATGGTACTGATGTCTGTCATTGGATACCTAAGAGAATCTCTGGGCCTCTTGAAGGGCTTCAAGTTACTTCTGTAACTTGTGGTCCATGGCATACAGCCTTGATAACGTCAACTGGACAGCTCTTCACATTTGGTGATGGAACATTTGGGGTCTTGGGGCATGGTGACAGAGAAAGCGTAGCTTTTCCTAGAGAAGTGGAATCTCTCTCTGGGTTGAGGACAATTGGTGTTGCATGCGGAGTATGGCATACAGCTGCTGTAGTCGAGGTTATTGTCACCCAGGCTAGTGCCAGCGTTTCATCCGGAAAATTGTTTACTTGGGGTGATGGGGATAAAAATCGCCTTGGACATGGAGACAAGGAACCTCGTCTTGAGCCCACATGTGTCCCTGCACTGATTGATTACAATTTTCATAAAGTTTCTTGTGGGCATAGTTTAACTGTTGGTTTGACCACTTCGGGACATGTTTTTACAATGGGGAGTGCCGTTTATGGTCAACTTGGGAATCGTCATGCTGATGGAAAACACTCTTGCTTAGTAGAAGACAAGCTTTCTGGAGAATCTGTTGAAGAAATTGCTTGTGGTGCATATCATGTTGCAGTTTTAACATCACGGAATGAAGTTTATACCTGGGGAAAAGGTGCTAATGGTAGGTTGGGCCATGGTGATATTGAGGACAGGAAAACACCAACATTGGTTGAAGCTTTGAAAGACAGACATGTAAAATATATAGGGTGTGGTGCAAACTATACTGCAGCTATATGTCTTCATAAATGGGTATCTGGTGCTGAGCAGTCTCAGTGCTCATCCTGCAGACAGGCTTTTGGTTTTACTCGGAAGAGGCATAACTGCTACAATTGTGGACTTGTTCATTGCCATTCGTGCAGCTCTAGGAAAGCAATGAGAGCAGCCTTAGCTCCTAATCCTGGCAAACCATATCGTGTATGTGATTCCTGTTTTGTCAAACTGAACAAGGTGTCAGAAGCAATAATCAATAATAGGAAGAATTCTGTGCCTCGCCTTTCAGGTGAAAACAAAGACAGGTCGGATAAGGCTGAAATAAGGTTGTCAAAGTCATCAGTGCCCTCAAATATGGAATTGATTAAACAGTTAGATAACAAGGCAGCCAAACAAGGAAAGAGAAGTGAAACATTCTCCCTTGTTCGTGCTCCACAAGCTCCTTCCCTATTGCAGTTGAAAGATGTTGTTTTGTCCGGTACTGTTGATTTGAGGTCAAAAATTCCTAAACAAGTTCTTACACCATCTGGTGTGAGTTCCAGGTCTGTGTCACCTTTGTCAAGGAGACCAAGCCCACCACGTTCAGCTACACCAGTTCCAACAACATCAGGACTTTCCTTTTCCAAAAGTATTACTGATAGCCTGAAGAAAACAAATGAACTTTTGAATCAAGAAGTGCTTAAATTGCGTGCACAAGTAAGTTGCTTCAGTCCCCAAATTAATGATGCTTAACTCAGGTTCTTAAGTTGATGAAACAACAGTTATTCACATGATAAGTGTTTTCATTTGTGTCAGATTCTGGATGTTTAAAAGTACCTAATCTATTGTTACTTGGGTTGGATTCTGAATTTTGATTTGGATCTGAAAGTTATTTGTCACTCCTCTCCTCTCTCCCCCTCTCCCTCTCTCTTCTTTTGTGCTTGCTTGTAAAATTTTCTTTTACCGTTTTGTTTATAATGTCTAATTCTTGCGGGTGATGGATCTGGTCTAGGCTGAGAGCCTGAGACAGAGATACGAATTCCAGGAATTAGAACTTCAGAAATCAGCAAAGCAGGTACAAGAAGCTATGGTGGTAGCGGCAGAAGAGTCAGCAAAATCAAAAGCTGCAAAAGAAGTTATAAAGTCACTTACTGCTCAGGTATCATGCTTCATATGTTACTTTTCTCCATTTTACTAATGCTTTCTTCTATCTTAGGTCACATTTGAGTTTATGGAGTGGCAAATATTTGTTGGAAGTTAACAGATTGTTGGAATAGCTTCTTTGTTAGAAAGGATAATACTTTGCCATTGGTGTAGAAGAATATCTGTTACGTATACGATTGGACAAGTCGTTAAAGTTGTCAGATGCCTGTTTTGTTTACTTTACATTTCTTAGTGTTATTGGACAGTTTTTTTAAGTTGTTTGAGTCAGACTTCCACAAATGTTGGAAATGTTATTTTTGTTTACCTTGCAATAATCTTATACTGAAGTACTTCAACCCTATAATTCTAGCTTAAGGATATGGCTGAGAGGCTGCCACCTGGAGTGTATGATGCCGAGAGCCTGAGACTTGCTTGTCTATCGAATGGATTGGAATTGAATGGTATTCATCACCTTGATTCTAATGGAGAGCAGCATTCTAGATCAGACCCTACTGGTGGAACTGCCTTACTCTCTCCAATCAGGAGTGATACTACCACAATAAATGGAACTCAGGGACCCATTCTGCCATTCAGGGATCAACCTGAAAAGGATGATCATCCAGATGCTAGATTGTCCAATGGTGGTCGGGGGGTTCAGGCAAGTAATGTTAATTTGCGAGACACGGGACGGGAATCTAGACCTCTTCAAGGTGGTGACAATGGTATGAAAACCAGGGATTCACCATTAAATGCGAATGGTAATCAGGTTGAGGCTGAGTGGATTGAACAGTATGAGCCTGGTGTTTACATAACTCTTGTGGCCCTGCATGATGGAACTAGGGATCTTAAACGAGTGCGCTTCAGGTACTCTAATTTCGTGTATTTTGCTACCTATGCTTGCTAAATGACTACCGCTGTCTACGACATATTTTACGCGATTATGGTAGCAAACTGTTTACAAAATCCAACATTTAATAGAGTTTATGTTAGTGATCATATGTCTAGAGAATTATCCTGGAGTATCCTAAGAGGTTGATTTAGTCAGCTTTATTAACACTATTAGAGCAAGCCAAAGTTCTGTCAAGGCAGATATTACAAACCCTGAGCTATTAAGATGTTCCCAGCTGTAATCATCTCATTGCAAAGGGATAACCTACATTTTTCTGCAGCCGTAGAAGATTTGGAGAGCATCAAGCAGAGACATGGTGGTCTGAGAACCGTGACAAAGTGTACGAAAAATATAATGTTCAGGGGTCGGACAGATCATCAGTTTCTGGACAGACTGCCCGGAGATCAGAAGGGGGAATGTCAGCAACTTCCCAACCTTAGAAGCAGAGTTAATCTGGTCATGTATTTTGTATTCTCATCAGAGGATTTTAGTCAAGGAAAGATTAAACGTTCACCGCTTCTTCTCTTTCGTAATTAATTTTGCGTTCTTCCATTTAATTTTCTGGGGTATCAGCCCTTTTCAGTTTTTACGTAGCTGTTGTATTGTATTGTATATAGAAAGCATCAATTAAGATGATCAGGGCGAGAAAGTTTCTGCTCCCTTGCTTCCCATCCATGCATCTTTCTCCAACTTATTATTATTTCCTTATTATGGGAATTTTTTCTACTGGATCACCGTCTTAGCTTGCCATCCTTTTCATTATTAAAATAAGACTACACATATGTAACCTTACCTATAAACACTTGCAATTTTTTTCCGATCCATTAGCTTACTTTTTCTCTTCCCACACACCTTTCTGGGACTAAGTATGTATAAATTTCCTCTTGGAGATTATATTGGTTCCATATTGAGAATTGGAGAAAGTCAATGCTATGAAATTCAGCAGACGTGACAAATGCTTGACTACTAATTGTTGCTTCATTTTCCAAAAAGGACGGCTTAGTTGGAAGGGAGTTGGTAATGGAAAGGGCAAGTCCAACAACACAAGACAATTGCAAAGCCTTGAAACCCCTCCCGTAGCATCCTTGGCAGCAAAAGATCTTGCCATTGCATGGAGTAACTTAGCCTGAACTCTCTGACTTTTTGAGAAAATGCTATGCGCAGGTATCCAGTCTGTAATCTTAGATACTGAGTTAGGATGAAGAATTAGATCACACATAATAAAATCATTACAATTCTAACTGCACGATTGTCCTTGTTACAGGAAACAGATAGGCAACAATGTGCGTTTGTTGCATTGCGTATAACTACCAGCAACAATAAAAAATAATTTTCGGTTAGTATTTGTTCATGTAATAGGCTTATACATTATTTTCTCAGCCTATCCCTCCCAAGTTTCTTCCAACATCATGTTATTGGCTTTGAAGCAGGTGAGGAAAAGGAAGCAAAGGGCCTTCGTCTTTAGTTTAGGGTTAGTCCAAGAAGTATTTTTTTCCCCCTTTTTGTCGAGCAAACTCCATATTTAGTCAACTCAAAAGGACTTTCATGCCATCTACCTCAGGAAATTTACATGATAAACTTGCATGGGTCCTCCTTTTAACTGAACCCACTAGTCATTTCCCTCTTTCAATATCCAAATTTCAATTATTTTTAGCCATCTTATGACTTCAAGCTTGTCCTTAAGGATATATTATCACTTCTCATTGGTCTCACATGGCCTCCATTTGTCGTGTTTGATTTGCAAACCATTGACATTCCATGATATACATTCATCACATGACCTTTTATTATTCAGAATGTAAATTTCTTGTTCACCGAAATCAATATTGCTGTTTCTCCTCCAATAAATAAATAATTTCTGTTGTTGTTGTTGCCGATAGGTGATTGATGCATGACGTGTGAAGTAGTTTATATACAATTTTGGACTTTAAGATGCCAAACAAAATACAACCTTGTTACCCGTTTGCTTTAGATGTGCAATACAAAATAATTTCTGTTTCATGTGAACTGCGATTTAGTCAGGAATCTAATTGCTTTTCGGTTTTAATCAATTGGAACTTTTGTATGTTGGTCGTCATAAAATTTGTAAGCTGTCTCATGAACAACTAAAAGTTTGAGGTCTAGGATCGGACAGGTCTCCATTAACTACTATGTCTACGAGATCAAATCAAAATTAACATAATCTCACGTCACTATTACATAATCAGTGAAGATATGAACGTCATGGTATTAAACTGTTCATTGTCTTGCATACCAGAGAGCGATGACGACTTTCCATCTCACATAGAATAATACCACATTACTCTTATCTTGTAAACTGCGAAAGATTTGTTTACTTTCTATCCCATGAAGAAGTAGAACTACTTTCCATTGTACTTTAGTCAAAATTCTGATCAGTCCTGAATACAGTTTATCGTGGATTAACATAAACTAGATGCAAAACCCAAATGCTGATGAATGATGCAAACAAAAAACAGAAGAGTTGAAGAAGGATAAACCGGAAAAAGAAAAGCCTCTGAGGCCTCTTGTAATCTGTTTAACTAGTTAACACTCCTTATGGAAGGAGAAGTCAACTGAGAAGACACTACGCGAACCATTCTCCTTAGAAATCCCAAAAAGTGAAGACAAATTAGCTAACCCCGCCATTGGCCTCCGGATTATATATATATATGTACACACACACATACCTGTGAAGAAGGTTATGTGAGTAAGATCGTATCAGCATTATTCATGGATTGTTTCTGCACTCCTTTCATGGAGAAGTCTTTGAACTTTGTACACCGATGTCATTGTGCCTCTTCGATGGACCCGAAGATGGAATAGGAATTCCCTTTGGGAAAAACCCTGAAATTGTACTTGGTGAGTTCTGAGAGTGGGGCGTAATCTTGAAAGTTATCGTTTTCCTTGAGCCATGACTGAGATCAACAAGGGACACAAGTAAGACGAGCCATAATACAAGCACCAGATATCTCCTCATTTCTCCAAATCTTTAAAAAGTGGCCGAAGTAAAGAAAATGAGATAGTAACACTGAAAAACTAGCGTACTCAGTCACACACACCAAAGAGAAAGATTTGAGCAAAAAAAATGATGATACAAAACTGCTTATAAAGAATGAAATTTGTAACTGAATTGGTGGTACTATAGGGGTGGCTTGTATTTTGAATAGGAAGGAAACTAAAGAGACGAAATGTGGAAACATGGAGAAGTAAATGCTGGGTTGCATGGTCTATGACTATGTACACTGTGACGTTGTGTATTTGACGTTTCCTGTGCAGGATGATGTTAATGTACTGTTAATTAAATTTACCATTGTGGCAAATAGTGATTGTAAGTTGAATACTCGAAAAGGAATTTGAGATGGGCTGCAAACGGGTCTTTAGGAGAAGTGTCCAAGTGAAAATGTTGTGATAAAACATACAGGACCAAAAGGGTATTCGAAAATGGAAGAGAAGAGGAAAGGGATTGCAGAAAAATCAGGGCTCATGTCGAATGGTTTGGTCATAATGTGGGACCATATTTACTTATTAGCTGACTGACTAGCGAACTCCAACCGTTGTGTTAAATCTCTCACAAACTACACGAAAGGGCTCTCTTGGTTTAAGCGAGATTGCGGGTTTGAACCGTCCTCATGTATGCAGTCGTTTAAAATTTAAGGCTAGAGTTTTGTTTCTTACAAGGGACTTACTCTGCTCGAACGAGGATTAGTTTGAGTGTGGATGGCTTAAAGGTACCTTCCTATAATTAGGACCCTCCTAGGACACCTTGTGGGGGAAAAAAAATTTAGAGGGACTATTTGAGTGCTGACTAGTTTTTGCCAATCCCATACCCTAAATTGAAGGGGTGGCTTCCCAATCTGCACCAACTTTGATAATAAAGAAACCCTTTACTCACTGCACTACACTTCCTACGTAGGATAAACAATTCATTTACCTATTATTGCACTGTGGTTTTTATCTAAAACCTATGCCAACCTCCAACTTGTAACGAAATTGGAGACTAAATAGCTTCCATTTGTATAGGAGGTCATTAATTCGTGTATGCATACTGGCCAACCATGGCCCTGTAGGGGAGCACAATTCGGGCAAAGAATTGATTATTGGTTTGCTCTTGACCCTAAGATATCAAGGAAAGGAAAAGGCTGAATCCTGGTCCCATGTGCTGTACTCAGAATTCAACAGAGACGAAGCCAGTAACTATCTGATTCTAGGGACTTGTTGAAGTGTTGTTTTTTTAATAATCGAAAGGCTTTGCTCGTGGGTTTCCACTGAAAGGATAGCTACAAAATGTTCAGTGCGTTGCCATTCCCTGTGGAGAATAGTTTCAGAATAGCAAAACATGCGGAAAAAGGGTATTGATCATTACATCTCCGGGTTTTCAAGCTGTTCCCCTTTTGTGAAAAAGGACATGCAGTATTCTACGAAGGTCGAAACTCCATGAACATGTGGTTAGGTGCATCAGGTCTCTCTATTTATAGCATATGCATAGTTATAAAATAAAGAATGTTAAGGAAATCGAATAGAACAGAAATAAAACAAGTGTGGAACAATAGAGAAGCGCATTCGTACTTTGGGCAAGCTATGTAAGATATAGTAGCCCACGCATATAGTTGAAGGTCACCCGATCAAGCATTGATACAACTATTCTTATACAATACTGCAATAAACTCTTGGTATACCTGAGACATTCATACGATATTATACATCACGATCACATACAAAGGCTCAGGGCCACGTCTTTATTCTGTATATATACTAACTTTATTTCCTCTGCTTAAGAAAAGCTTTGTTTCTTTCTGTTACCACTGATTCTGAACTCTCTCTTCCTTTTGTTAGTTCTGAGACACAATTCCAATCACCTTATTCTACAGGCAATTACACGAAAACAGAAGAAAATAGGTGACAATGTTCATCTTTTCTCTATTCTTATGTGAACCTATGGACGTATGAAAAGAAAAAGATTGTTCTTCCGAGGAAACATGAGTTTTCCACTATAGGAATACTAATCCTATGTTTCAATCACAGAAAGTGTGTCGCCTGAGTTGCTACTGTAATTGCATTCTACCTAAGGTCATTTGAAGCAAGTTACGAACTTTGGTATTTTAATACACTTATCGATACTAAAGTATATATATATTCCAACCTTTTAATTTTGATGCCAGATTATCATTCTTAACGAGAAAATTAATTAAATAATGTTGCTGCAAAATTTTGCTACTAATACTCTAATTTCTTGTAACGCCCATCTCCAAGACTAAAGAAGGTTGATCGTTCAAGACAAATTTTCTTCTGAAGTTTGATGGCGGTTAGGAAAATTAAAATACCAGATAATCAAATATCACTATAAAGGAAATCCGAGCTTTTTAACAGGATTCTTAAAACGAAATGTATTCACCTTTACGGTTTATACAATTTCCTTCACTACAAGAAAATGAACATTTAGTAAAAGCTAAAGTTGTCACTAAAAACACGAATTTTAGGCACTATTAATTTTTGTGACGATTTTTTCAAGTTGTCATAAATACCTCCATCACTGATAGAATAGTGACTAGTTTGACATTCCCTTAATACCTCCATCCCCTTAACACCTACACCACCCGAATAGTTTGACATTCTTCCTAAAACACGAGCGATACGTCAACCAATGGTAAAGGCGTTGATTGAATTGCATTGTAATTTACTTCACCCTCTTCTTGAACTTTATTATACATAGTCAAATATAAAATAAAATTTTAATTGATTGAATGACCTATAGAAATTTGTTTCTATTGAAGGCTTATACCAACGGATAACATATATTGCAAGCAGTTATGAAGGTGATATACCTTGCCACAAGAAGACCCGAGCGTGTTATAAAGTTATTTAAAAACCAGCTCAAGTTGGAGGCTGGTGGGATTTCCATGATTTTGCAATTGACGCAATCAATAACATTGGTGTAAAAATGTAGATGAAATGAATTACTAAGTAAAGATAATGTAAGAACATTTATGCTAAAGATTTTCAGTTTGATAAAATCAACTTCGCCAAAAACAAAGATTTACATTGAAAAAATGTAAAACATAAGACTTAATCATAACTTATAAAATTATGCTTTTATCTTTATTAAGTTGACATCAACCAAGCTAAGTATGTCCATTCAAACAACCAATAATACAAATCAGAAGGAAAATGGCAACGAGAGTGAACTGTGATGGTTAATAGTTCCCAAGGCATAGTACTTGTGAATCAATTTACATTTGGAAAACATGGAGTTCATATTACTTTCGAAAAGGGAGAGATAAGAGCATCTAGTTGCGATTAGCGTGATGCACAACTATGAGCAATTTGAAGTCCTTGTTTTTCACATATTCTACAATGAGCAACTTGAAGTCCCTGTTTAAATAATTGCAAGCATCTTTCTTGTAAGATTGTAAAAGATTTGATAAATTAAATTTATTATCACAATATAAGGATGACTAACGTATAACTCCTAATTATTTCTAGTAAATAACTAAACATTCATTATGTATCTACGTAAACACCAACATTTACTTGCGATTCTAACAAATCAAAAGTATAAACACCTGAACACAAACAAAACAGAAAAGTAGACAATCCACACAACACCCGTATAGATGGGTGTCACCATCGGTACAGTGGCTAAACCAATGATATTAAAGTTGCCACTGCCACTGCATGTGAGGAATGGGATGAGTGGCACTCTGCTGGCTCCTATCATATTACAAAATAACCAAGGTCAAACTTCCAACCATGAGGTGGCATCTGTTCCTGGAATTAAGGATCTGTAGCAAAGTGAAGAATTGCCAAGTGTCTTAAGGCGCAGCAACCGTAGACGCCAGTTACCTGGGAAGTTAAGAAATTAGACGTCAGTTACTTGGGAAGTTAAGAGATTAGTGTTTTAAAAAGAGACAAATGTATTAGTGTGGAAGGGGAGAAAAGTTAATTATGAACCTTCTTGTCTGTATTCTCTTCTTCCTATTTGAAACATCACTGTATTTGACTCTTACCAATTAAAAAAATCATATTGATACGTACCACTTCTTGTTCTTTTCTTTTTATAATTCTTGTTACAGGTTAATCATAACAATTTGGTGCTTTCATTGCTATATATGGCTGGTAACACATGTCTGAAATATATCTCCAATGAGTTAACTTAAGGTATTATCAACG
The DNA here is from genome assembly GCA_026284465.1 of Erythroxylum citrifolium. Lineage (NCBI taxonomy): Eukaryota > Viridiplantae > Streptophyta > Magnoliopsida > Malpighiales > Erythroxylaceae > Erythroxylum > Erythroxylum citrifolium. Next base: position 14,064,703 of record JANKOE010000002.1, on the reverse strand, counting down.
TTTTATTCGTCGTTATGCCTCTATTGCTTTTCCCCTGAATCAGTTGCTGCAGAAGGATAAATTTATTTTGTTTGAGGGAGGACAAGTTGATTTCCATCAATTGAAGCAAGCCTTATCTTCTTCACCTATTCTTACTTCACCTGATTTTTCTAAGCCCTTCATTATTGAGACAGATGTTTCTGGACATAGGCTTGGTGCAGTTTTGAGCCAGAATGGTCACCCGATTTCTTATTTTTCTAAAAGGCTTTCTCCTCGAATGAGTGCACAATCTGCCTATGTTCGTGAAATGCAAGTTATCACAAATTCTTCTTCATATTTGCCAATAGGAGTAATGCCATGAAAGTCCTTGAGGTTGGTCTATGGGATGTAATGAATAAGCCACTGCTATCATAGATTTGGAAACCTGGTGTAATAATAGAAGATGTCATAAACACAAGTATATTGGTATGGAAGTGTGTGCATGGTATCCTACTAGAATATTGGACCACCAAAAGACTCAATTACATGGCAAACTATGTTGGCAAACCCCTATGTATGGATCAAGCTATTGCTAAAATTAGGAGAACCAATTATGCCATAATATATGTCTTGGTAAATGCTTTAGTAGATATCCTAAGTGAAATACTAATTATGAGGCTTAATAATGATATGTAGCTTGTAAAAGATGTTATGAAGATTACGTGTGCTTAGAAACCTATGACTGGTCCTAAGAAATTATTGATTTCTACTGGTAGGTATTAGAAACTAGTTGGTGTAAAAGAACTCAACTTTGAAATTGAGGTAGTAGAGGAAGAGATAACAGAGGAAAACTTAAAAAATGGTAGTGAGGCAACATCATAACAAGTAGTAATACTTATAGAAGAAAAAAGTCCAATAGGAGGAAAGGTAACTCTCCCCTTACTCCCTAATATCTCTATCTTTGTTTGGAATATAAAGGGTCTTAATTTCATTTTTAAACAACTTATTTTCAAAGACCTCATTCATGAGAATAAGCCTTTACTTTTTGGTATCTTGGAATATAGAATTAAAAAAGAAAACTATAATATCCTGGATTTTTTAAAAAAGAATTAGAGGATGATAAGATAACTATGGGTGTCATTTTAATAGGAGAATTATTATTCTGTATGATGAGGAGGAGGTTAAAATTTTGAACTATTAATACCAAACTCAATTAATCCACATGGAGACATGGAGATTAGGCTCAGACAAAAACAAATGGTTGTTGAGATTTTCATGATCTATGGACAAAATCAGTCTCTTGAGGAAATACCTATGGAACAAACTAAGGGAAATGAACAATAACATTGAAGACCCATGATATGCATTCTTCAAGAAATATTTTCAGGGACTTCAAATAGTATGTTATAAACCTAGAGGTTGATGATTAGTTGAAAGGAGTTAACTTTTTAACCTGAAGTAACAAATAGGAGGGACCTTGGTTTTTAAGGAAAAAATTGGATAGGAGTATGACTAGTCTCCTATGGTATCAAAAGTTCCATAATTCCTTATCCTTCTTTTTTGAATCTTTATGTTCTAATCACTCAACATAATTCCTTAACTTTCTTACTTGAATCATTATGTTCTGATCACTCACTTATTAAGGTTCCACTCTTTAATGGTGGTGTGACAAGAAAGTGGTGTTTTAGGTTTAATAACTATCTATGAGGGACTAGTGGTTTTGAGGAGGCTATGACTAAGGGATGCAATAATATATATGGAGGTTCTAAATAATTCATATACACCAAAACTATAAGTTAAAATCTCTAAATAAGGCAGCTATCACTCATAAAGCAATTACCTCTTCCAAAAAGAAGCTGATGAAAATACATGCTCAATTATACTTCGACCCAAGTAACTAGAGCTTGCAAAATGCAAAAAAACCAAACTTTGCCATGTGTTCCCTAAGAATTGAAGCTGAATTCTCCATTATGAAACAAAGATTGAGGGAAAGATGGGTGACTGAAGTAGATAGAAACACCTCTTACTTTCATAAGAGAGTGGTCCTACCAAGAGCCAAAAAAAATTGTGTCTATAACAAAAGGAAATAAGGTTTTCATGGGATAGGACAAGCTACTTGAGGAAGCTTTTTCTTTCTTTTCTAGCTCTATTAGTAGCTCTTCTAATGCTAACTCATCTGTTAACATCTTAACATAGATAATTCAGGATTATTTATCCAATACTGAGATTGAAGAAATGACAATTCCTATTACCAAAATAGAGATTGAGAGAGTGTTAAAGGAGATGAACCCCAATAAGGCTCCTGGGCCTCATGGGATGAATGCCTTATTTTTAACTTGACAGGCAATCTAGTAGTGAATGCTATTTTGAAAATTTTCAATTAGAGGAAGCTATCCTTTCTCACCTTAATTCCTAAAAGAGAAAGTCATCAAACTTGGAATGATTACAGACTTATAGCCTATTGTAATATAGTCTATAAAATTATTTCTAGAATTTTGGCTGAAAGAATCAAAAGGGTATTGCTAGTATATATAGGATACCAGCAAGACGCGTACATCCCTAAAAGATATAATGGAGATAATATACTAATCATGAAGGAATTGTTGAAGAATTATACCAGAAGAAGAAGTAACAGGAACTATGCCATCAAAATTGATTTTAGAAAGGTATATTGTAACATCCCACCCCCTACTGGAATGGGTAATTTTGACATAGCATTGAGATGGATTGAGATTTATTAGGACTGCTCATTCATACTAGGATTGGTACACATAGAATTTGTGCACATGAAATAACTGTACATGTATACATGACATTCCCGGTAATTGGGCCTAATGCACTTTTATTGTGCTTAACGTGGCTATTGGGTTTGAAAAATTATTCTGAGTGAACCATTGAGTGTTTTATATTTTAAGGAATTTTTGAGAATTTTTCTGAAATTTTCCGGAGAAAATTTCCGGACCGGAAAAATCGCCAAGTGGCGAACCGGTTAATTTTCAGTAGAGAAAATTGTTATCCAATGGCACTATAATATTGGGTATATTGTTTTGGATTTGAAATTAGGGCCATTGGAATGGAATGGGTCAAAGATTCATTTCATTAGGGTTTAAGACAAAGTTTTTGTCTTTTATCTTTTTTTGTCTTTTTCATAGAAAAGCCAAGTGTCCAAAATGAATTTAATGATTTTGTCTTTTTCCTAGCTCTAGATTTCGGTAACTTATATTGAAAAGAAGGAAAAAGTTGGAGTTTACTTGTTTTCCCCATTCTTCATCCGAATGCTTCATCCTTCCTTCTTCTTCTTTCGTTGTTCTCCAAGTTTCCTAGTGATAATTGCTTAGCTCTTCTTCCTTCCTACCTCAAGTGATCTTCCTACATGCATATGAACCTAAACTACATGATGAGAACCATGCATGAGAAGTAGAATAGTTGGAGATTGGGAAGATTGAAGACTTTAAGAGTTGAAGTTAAGAGCTTGAATTAGGTAAGACTTTAACTATGTCTTAATGATACTTTGCTTTTGTATTTATTGAATCATGGTTATTAGATGCATGTAATGGGAGTTATGGTGAATTGATTGTGCTTATTGATGCATTAATTGGATGACAATTATAGCTTGAATTGGTAGGTATAAGGCTAGGTTTAAGTATGACTTGATAAAGTCATATAAGTGAAGTGTGTTTGCTTAGTTTGGTATTGATTTTGGAATGATAGATTAAGGAAAACTAATGGAATAGGGTGCTGCCAAATTTTGATTATTGGTCTAGTGAATGTATGCATGACCTAAGGACTGATTTTGTGTCTAATTGGGTTGCTTAGTGATGTGTTATTGGCATTGGAAGTGATAGGAGTTAAGTTTAGTACTAAAGCTGAAAAATTGATGTTTGACCTACTGTATTGTTTTACTCATAACTCATTGTGTAGATATGCAAATGAGGTGAGGTTTGTACCCAATTAAACTTGAGTATGTTGGATACATTTGTGTGTGAAATAGGTGTTGTCTAATTTTAGCCTTAAGAGGGTGAATTTTAGTTTGGAAAGTTACTGTTGATGGCTGGTATGAACAGTAACCGAACCACATGACCTAGAGTTTTGATGATTTTTCTAAATTAATTGAGAAGGAATTAGTGAAAATGGTCTTCATGAAAGTTGAAGCCTATATTGTTAGCTTTCCATTCCCACTAATTTTGCAATTTTTCGATCTGTATATTGGGAGTTATGCACTGTGGAATATTGACTGGTTTTGAGCAATTTGGTGAAA
>JANKOE010000002.1:14042347-14052582 GCA_026284465.1 Erythroxylum citrifolium | reverse complement strand
CGATTTCTATGGACATTATGAAGTCTCCGGTGAGTCTGTGCACCGGCGTCACCTACGATCGTTCCAGTATCCAATTCTGGCTCGATTCGGGCCACGACACATGTCCCGCCACCATGCAAATCCTCCCATCCAAAGACTTCGTTCCCAATCTCACTCTTCGCCGTTTAATTAATATCTGGAACCAGTCTTCCGTCACACTCTCCGATCCTCACTTTTCTCTGCAGCCGAAGGTCAGTCTTTGGATTCAGACGATTGAGGCCAGGAAACAGGGCTTTCTGGAATCTCTGGTCAAAATTGTGGAGTTTGTGAGCCTTAGCGAGCATAACAGAAGATTCTTGGTCAGTTTCAACGGTTTTGTTGAAGTGATTGTTCGTACTTTGAATCAAGAACGCTCCGAGGTTCGAGTTTTGGAGTTGATAGTAACGGTTTTGGACGTAATTTTGGTTGAAAATGGAGTCAGGGAGAAACTGCACAAATTAGTGTTTAATGGCAACACAGAATGCTTAAATTTTTTTGTTTCAGTGCTGCGAAAAGGAGATCCGAAGTCGAAAATTGAAGCAGTTAGGGTTTTGGAATCGATTTTGCTTGACAACGAATCAAGACGCGTCGTCGCAGAAACTCCAAAGTTGATACCGAATCTTATTGACGTACTCGAATCACAGAATGATCGCGACCTGAAAGACACTGTTTTATCGCTCCTTATTTCAATCGCGATGAATCGAACAATCAAGAATCAACTCGTCCAACTGGGACTGGTTAAACTCCTAGCAGCTACTCTCTCCGAACAGAGCGCTGCCGTTTCGACGGTGGAGAAGTCGTTGAAACTGTTATCGATGGCTTGCACGTGCAGCGGAGATGGTAGAACTGCTATAAGAGAGGAACCCAAATGCGTCGCTAGTATCATGGAGAGACTAATGAAGGTGTCCAAAACGGCGAGGGAGGATGCCGTATTGGTGCTGTGGAGCATGTGTTGCATGTTCAGGGATGGGAGCGTGCAGGATAAAGTGGTGAGGAACAACGGCATCACCAAGTTGTTGTTGGTGATGCAGAGTGAGGGTGACGGGAACGTACGGAAGATGAGCGGTGATTTGGTCAAGGTGTTGAGAGTTGGGTCTAAGATGAACGGTGGTGATTTTGACGGGGTGTTAGGAAGATATGAGACTAATACCACGCACATTATGCCCTGTTAGTGATTAGATTTATAGCTCGCAGTTGTAATTGGAGGAAAGAACATTTGCCGACTTGGGGTTTTGATAATTTTTCCACCAAGATGAGATGCTACGTCGAGACGCTTTCAGGACTAACTCCGACTAGAAAATGTGAACTGAGCGGTGTTTTTTTTTCATAAAAAATATCGACTATACGTGATACAAAACATTCATTCTTTATTGTTTCAGAGTCGGTAGATTAGAAAAGTAAACTTGTTCTCTAATGAAAATTACAAGTCTCTCCCTCATGTTTGTTTTTGTAGTGTTTGAAGCCATCTACCAATCCAGATCTTCTGTCCAATATTACTCTGTCTTATTTTGTTTCATAGAATCTCAGTCATTTATTTTGCGAGACCTACGCGGGACCTATGCGAGACCCACATAAATAAATAACTGAGATTTATTGGACACAATAAAACACCATAATATTAAATAGAGGATTTGAACTTGAATCTACAACCCAATCGTAGCGTTCAATGATATCATTAGTTCTTAAGATTTTGAAGGTTGAATACGGTGGCAAGAGCCTTGGTAAAACATTATATCAATCGTAGAAGGCAATGGTCCCTCTTGTCCATATAAGTCAAATGGGAACAAGCTAATTTTTCTTGATTGGACAAGTTAATTTTGTTTTTTTTAATTATGCATTGATATTTTAGATACTTCATTATAAATTAATATTAAAATTTGAAATTACAAGGGAGTATTATTTAGAAACTATCTTATATTGTCTCTTAGTAACGTCTTATTCATCTATACAATATTTTGCAAATTATTATTGACGAGTTTAGTCTAACTGATAATTATAAAATTAATGTATCTGCATTTTAGAGTATTGTCTTCCCATTCCTCAAATTTCCATACAACCTTGATGCCATTAAGTCATCTCTTATAACAATTCACCATTTTGATCCCCGTAAATTATTTGGTTTATTTTAAAATCAACGAGTTAAATTTGAGTTGTTTTAAATTAAGTTCAAATCCCAAATTGATCTAAAGAATAATATCATTTTGATGTAACTAACCAAAATAATATCACATTAATACGGTTTGAGCTTGAAAGGAGTCAGGCCATGTCGACCGCCCGTTGTCAACCCTACTACAAAGTATGCCTTATTGATCTGTTAATGCCCACAACTTACATGTCGCTCATCATTTTCTATTGGAAAGTAAATATTTGTTGTTTATTTAGTTAAAGATAATTATTAATAGAGATAAACGTAAATTTGGTAAGTAGTCATTTACATTAATTAGAATTCCTAGGATTGGTAAGTTACTATACGTACGCATGTTAAAAAAAAATATCGATATAGATAAGAATAGAGTTTTCTCCATATTATTTCATAGTGTTATGGCGGCTATAATCTTTGAGAAATCGATATGTGCACGGATACTTTTGGGAAATGAGTGAGATGGGTCAGCCAAGAATAGTGATGGATCCCTCCGTATTAATTACATACCCGAAGCGATTATCGTGTCATGTTTACGCAACAGAGAAAACTAAGAAGGTCAAGATCACTGCCTTTAAATCCAAAAACAAGTTAGGTTTCATCAATGGAACTTCGACGAAACTCGCGATAAACGTGTAACTCGATGTTGATCTCTTAGATTTTCAATTAAATTGCAAAAATCCATCCAACTGAGTGTGGCGCACATGGAGACTGTGAAGGCAGCCCGGGATGACTTGAAGAAACGATTCTCAATTAGATAACGCACCACATATTTATGAACTCAAAAATGAGATCTCCTCACTTCGACAATAACGTATATTTATAATGACTTATTACACAAAAATTAAAGAGGATGTGGTATGAAGTGAGCAGTTATTCTAAGATCCCCGTTTGTACGTGTTGTATGGCATAAAAATTTATAAAAGAATAAGAGGAGGATAAGCTTCACAAGTTTGTGATTGGATTAGACAATGCAGTTTTTGGGATGATCTGTTCCCAAATCCTCTTCATGAATCCTTTGCCATTGTTGAGCAGAGCTTATGTGAAAATCACGTGTGAGGTACAATATAGGCCATTCATGTCACCAAGAGCCAAGATGACCATATATATGGAGGAGGTGGGCTTGGAAGGTTAAGCAATGGGAAGAGGAAAGTCTGTTCTTTAGAATAGACAATAATTTCATACAGACTAGAAAATTTGTGTCAACTACAACAAATTAGAACATGAAATTTTTTATTGTTATAAATTGATCATAGGCTATCCTCCTGGTTGGGAAATAATAAACGAGGAAAAGGTGAGTCAAGCAGCATACATGATCAAGGCCAACCAAGCTAGAATGTCGGACGATGAGGTCAGGCCACTACGATCTATGTTAACCAGTCATCGGGAGCAAACACTAAAGATAGAGCCAATTAAAATACCCTACTAGGTATATCAATATAATAGTTTCAATGACTGTTACAGAAGCTTTCCAGTAAGTTTCATGAAATCCTAACTTGGATACTTGATAATGGAACATCTAATCATATAACATGATGATTGGAGTTATTAAGAAACATTGAGGATGCAATGCCTACGCCTGTTATCTTACCTAATGGGAAAACAACCACTAAAAAAAAGGTTGATCAAATTGTTTTATATTCCTAATTTGAATTGCAGTTTGATATATATGTGCCAATTGATAAATGAGTTAAATTGTCAAGTGAAATTTATTAATAAACTTTTTATGATACATGACCATATCTCAAGGAAATTGATTGAAGTGGGTGAGCTGTGAGAGGGGTCTACTGCTTTATATAATCACATAACATAATAAAGGCAAATATGGTAGACTGCTATAGTAGGATACTAGTCAGGTCAAAATTTACATCCTAATATAGGAATTACTATTATTAAGTCAGAAAATAAAGAGGTTTATGGTACTTGTTATTGAGAGAAATAGACATTAGTAACAGTAATGCAATTAATTATTTTGATTTTATACATTATGATTTATAAGGTTCTTATTGAGTAGCTTCATCTTATGATGCTCATTATTTTCTTACAATTTTGGATGATTATAGTCGTGAGTTTGGGGTTTTTGTTAAAATAAAAGAGTGAAGCTAATAGAAATCTAATAGATTTTTGTATGATGATTATAACTCAATTTGGAAAAAAACTATAAAAGAATTCTTAGTGATAATGGCTCCGTTTGGTGAATGGCTTATCAGCCAAAAATTAGTTAATTGACCAATTTTTAGTTGATTGAATATATTAAACAATCATTGGGTTGTTTGGTAAAAAGTTGGTTGGGTTGGCTGATTCAACCCAACCAACTGATTTTAAAACAGCTCCTCTGTAGGAGCGTTTCATCCCATCAGCTGATAATTTTTGGCCAAATGTTCATTTTGCCCTTGACATTTAACTCTTTCACATCTCCCACGTTTCGTTTTCTCCAGACTCTTCTTCCTTCTCTTTTGCTATCACCCCTCCGTTCACTCTCAATCCCTAATCTCACCCCTATAAGCACTCTCCTATCATGTCTCACCCTTTGTTGAAGTTGTCATAACTCACACGCCAGCGTCAGCCCAATGGAACAAGAACCAACTTCCTGTCGTGTTACTCACGTGCAGCTTTGGAAGGAATGCATAATCACAGTAAGGGTAGAAATGTAGCAGTGTTAAGATTTCTCAACAAGATGCATGGGCATAGCATTGGCATTGGTAGTGAGAAATCAGCCTCATCCGATAACAAAATATCTTCCAATTGAACCTCCAGTGATTCTTCTTCAACAGTAAGATCAAATAAACGCGTGCTGTTAATTGGAGTAAGCTACAAGAACTCTTCTATTAGGTCAATTGATGGCTTTCAATTGCTTCTAAGATGTTTGATTTGGATTAGATAATGATGAAAGTCATAGCTGTATAATGTACAATTACTTCTTTTTGTTGTCTAATTTAGTTTCGTTGTTGCATGTTCCAGGAATATGCTATGAGTCCGACTTCAAGTTTTGAGCAAGTTTATGGTGTTGGGTCTTGATGATATTGATGAAGAGGATTTTGGAGAAAGTGATATTGGGGATGATTGATCGGTTATATGATTCGCAATACGTCTCTTCCAACTGTAAATCCAATGATTCCTTATTCAAAGCAACAATTCTGCATTTGACATTTGACTAATTCATCTGAACAAAGTAAAACCTCTGTTTTGTTTGCATTTTGGAACTAATGTTTGAGGTGAAAGCCTATGTGGAAACATCTCTCTCTTATGTAGGATGAATTACTAATTAATTTTCTTGTAGAAACAACTATTTTCTCGGTAACCAAACAGAGATAAGCATAGGCCTTATCAAAATAAGTTTTGGCATCTTATGTAAGTTGGCAGGATAAGAACTAATTTTTCAATCAAACTTTTTCTTAGCCCAAATTTGGTTTGATTATAATTAAAATAATGTCATTTTGATATTGTTATTGCAAATATATTAGAAGTATTAATCTAACTATTAAAGTTTGTCATGTAATATCAACAATAAAATTGTATGATTATTACATATAAAGTTGTTAATTTACTTTTAGAAGTTGACTAAATTATTTTAGTTTTTAATGGAAAATTTCAAATTTTATTTATATTTTTATGAAAAATTTAAAAGTGAATTTATAAATACCAAAATTTCATAAACACCAGTAAAAATAAATAATTAAATAACTCAATTGGTTCGATTAGTTCAACTTTAAAAATTTTGAACTGTTTAACTTTTTTGTTCGATTTTTAACTTTATGGTTTAATTTATTTTAATAACTTTTGTTATTTAATAACTCGGGTCAGGCCAGGCTCTTTTTGTCATCCTTACTTACAAATCAATTAATTTTTATTTAATAATATCTTTTTTAATTATATTTCAAATTTTTTGATAGATAAATATAATTTCCTTCATTCATATTTCAAAATTTTTAATTTTATTTAATTTTTAGTCAATTTTATGATGATCTAATCTAAACCTTTTAAACCACTTGTTTACTTTAAACTTCTTGTTTGTTTTTAAAACATTGATAAAAATATTTCTTACAAAAGAAAATAACCAAGATAACAAAACAAATTTCCTTAAAAAGGAGTTGGTTAATTTCAAATATCAAAAACTCATCATCATCATCATTATTATTATATGTTTTATGTTTTTTATTAAAGTTATAAACTTAATTTTTGTATAATTAAATATCTAAAATCTAAATTTCTAATTCCTATAAGAATATTCATCGAAATACTAAGATATATAATATTCATACCCTTATAATTTTTTTAAAGTCATGTCCTCATAAGTAATTTTACACATAAACAACTAATACTAAACAGTTAATTTTACCAAACTTCTCTAACAAATAGCTAATACAATCCACTTGTCAAATCAACCGATAGAATCAGCTATCAGCTAACAACTAATACAATCAGTTGATTACCAAACAGGGCCAATATGTTAAAGTTTGTGTTATGAATAGTGCAAAAATTCTAAAGGGGTAATGGGATAGTTCATAAGATTAGTCATGTTGACTCATTATAACCAAATGACAAAATGGAGAGAAAATATATGCATATCTTAGAGGTGGCTAGGGAATTTCATTTTCAAGCTTGTTTACCAATTAAGTTTTATGAAGAATATATTTTTTCATCAACTTACTTGATAGCAAGACTTTTACATCCAAACTCTATAGAAAATCACCACATGAGATTCTATTTTCTATTAAGCCATCATATAGACATATGAATGTTTTGGGGTAGCTCTGTTATGCTCACAATAATCAAAGACAAAAATACAAATTTGGAGCTAGGAGTAGGTGATGCATTTTTATAGGCTCCCTTTATAGGAAGAAGGATTAGGAATTATACAACCTTGAGAAGAACATTTTCTTTTCTTCACTAGACATTTCATTCTATGAAGATGTATTTTCTTTTGATTAAGATATTAGATAGGTTAGATAGACAATAAGAGACACACTAATTACTTTGGGACATTCATTTGAAGAGGTTCAAATACTCGAGAACAATGATGTTGAACTTTAACCTTAAAATGGGTAAAATAACACTATATCAGAGGAAAGAGGGAGTATAGGTGAAGGGCATGGAGAAATTGTTTAAGAGAACAATGTGGAAGAAGATTATGGGAGGCAAAGAGTAACAACCAGATGACCAATACTTTTAGGAATCGAACCCCCTTTTCAAGCCCCCATAATACGGAACCTTCTCAAATACTCTTTATCCCGTAGCTAATTATGTAACATTTAATATATTTTCTCATAGGCATCATATATTCTTGGTGGTAATGATGTCATAAATAGAGCCTAAAAATTATTCTAAGATGGTTAAGAGCGTAAAGTAGTATGATGCAATGTCAAAGGAGATTGCAACTTTAGAAGCTAATAAGATTGTAATGGTTAAGAGTTTTCCACTCAGAAAGAGACCCATCAATTACAAATGGGTCTACAAAGTGAAATATAATTCAGATGGAACAGTGGAGTGCTATAAAAGTACTACTGAAGAAGAACAATCATGGTATTAGGAAGGAACTATTGTTAAATTTGACGGTACAAACTATTGTAGTATTGAAGAAGAACAATCATGGTATTTGGAAGGAACTGTTATAGTATGGAACAAAATCTTCATGATATATTCGAATTTTGATACACATATTGTTTGATTACCACATGTTAATAAGTATTTATTGTTATGACCTCTTTAGTTGTTGGAGAACTCTTTTGATGTATTCATTAATTTTATAGTAGATTACTTTTTGAACTTAGTCCTACAATTTCATTTCCCACATTAAGAAGATTTTTATGTTAAAAATTTGATGTTCTCCCATTTGAAATTTTTTTGTGCATTTATATTTGCTCTTTATATTTTCATTAAGGTAGGTTAAGGTTTTATTTGTACCCACAGCGCATTATAATATTGTTGCCTTTATTGTATTAAATGTCGCATTTCTCAACTTTCCCTACAGTTGCTTGTATGGGCTATTGGATAAGTATAAGAAATTGTAAAATTTTGATTAATTAAGCTCATGATATATGAGAGGAAGATAAATATTTAACAAACATAATGAGTTTGGTGCAACATTTGACTTTCAATTAATAAAAAGTTAAGAATTTTAATTTCATCATAAAAATATCCTTTAAAATTTCAAAGATAATATTTTCTCAACAAACAATATTCTCTGATATATGAATAAATATTATTCGTAAAACTAATCATTTACGGATAAAATATTTATCCGTAAATAATTAGTTTTAAATGACGTATGCAGAATTAACTCATAAGTGATTAATTTCGAATGATGTATATGATAAATTTGATATTATAGATTATCTATATTTAGATTTACTATAGCTTCACATTTCGAAAGGCCATCCATAAATTTAATTGTTAACATACATCCATAAACAATGTCACACTTGTTGGACGATCCGATTGGGAACTTATTCCAGTGGTCATTATGAATCAAGAGTTGCATGAATTAGCAAGTTTACTTAATGAAGCTATTGCATAGCTTGACAACAATTATCTGAAAGATTTAAATTTTAGTGATTTATTTAATTGGATAATTATTAATTACGAGTTTTTATAAAATTAAGGTAATTAAGAAAATCAAAATTGATCTGAATTAAAGATAATAAAGGAACCCAATAAACGATATGGTTAAATAGGTTGAAGTCTAATAAGGAAAATAGGCTCTAAGCAGTATACATTGGATATGTATTGGGCCTACAATGGGAGGCCCATAAGGTTACTATAAATAATTGCTACAATCTCCTGCTGCCCATTTAAGCAAGTTCGTGAATATTCAATTTCTCTAACCCATCTATTAAGAAAAGCTCATAAAGACTTTAACAGTACTATAAGGAAATACAATTTCCATAAAGGTTGATTGAAAGGTTCAGGAGCTTGTTCAAATGCTAAAGAGCTTGTTTAAGTAGTTCAGCAGCTTGTTCATTATGCAATGGATATTAAAGCATGTATTTTTCTGCATTTTCTCCATTAATACAAGTTTATGGTTGATCCTAAGTCTATAATTAAAGTTCGTGTTATGACTAACATGCGGTATCAGAGCTATTCCATGATTGCATAAATTTAAGCAAAGATTTTCGACTTTCTCCTAAAAAATCAAAGAAATTAATTTACTTTTGCTAATATAAATTGCATATTTGTTGTTTGAATTGATTTTGATCAAGCATTGCATGGAAAAATGAGTCATAAATGGAACTTGGGATGGTTTTTGATAAAAATTTAGCGAAAAATCACCAAAAATATCGTCAAAAATCACCTTTTTTTGGTGACTAGAGGAATAGGCATTGAAGAAGCAGTATGTTGCTTTTAGGACATGTTTAGCATCTGGCATGTATAGCTAGCATACGTGGGAGCCAAGCATCAATCACATAGAGTACACATGCTAGAGGCAGTTGACGCATCCGAACATAATCGAGCGTGTGTTCCATGTGCCATCACTACAAAAAAAGTATAGATTATGCGACGTTTGACTGGTGAAACATCGCAGAAAACTCTATGTGAGAGTTTTTGGCGACGTTGGGCTCAGACGACGCGGTATCTATGAAGTAATTGAGACATTTTATTATTGAAATGTGGCCAAATAAATCTCACAACGTCTTTATGAAGTAAACGTCGTGGAAGTGTTGGTAAAAAAATTAAAACTCAGTCGTTTATCATTTGGGTTTCAAAGTCTTCTTTAATAATCTCTCGCGCCTCCCGCCTCCCATACGTACTCCTCTCTGCACTCTCTCGTCTACAGACCACCTGAAAATTCTTTTGCTCAACGTCGCTGCCCCACTCGTCGTCAACAGCTTCATTTCTCTTTCCCATTTTGTTCAACGTTTGGGTATATATCTATCTCTTTTCCTTTTCCTCTCACGGTCAGATTCCTAATTCTCCCTCTCAAAATCACGCGTACTTTGCACTCACGGCTGTATTCCTAATTCTCCCTCTCAAAATCACGCTTCATTTGTGCTCACGGTCGAATTCCTAAGGTACACCCCAATGCCCATGCATTCTCTTATTCGTATATAATATGCAAAATTTCGAACCTCTGTCTGGT
>JANKOE010000002.1:14011934-14042247 GCA_026284465.1 Erythroxylum citrifolium | reverse complement strand
CTTTCACATCACATTGGTGAAATTTATTAAGTTTAATTATTTTGCTTATCTAACCAATTAAGAGTATGTTATATGCTTATTATAAATTATTCCTTTGCTATTTTAGGATCTACGACTGATCCAAAAAAACAAGAGGTGTCACAAAAGGGCACGAATTGGCAAAGATTAACAAGGCGATATGTAAGAGATTGGAGATAGAGATCTCCCTTACTAAAGGACGACCAACCAACTCCATACAATCTGCCGAATTTTTGAGTGAGATTGGTGTGGTATCCCAAACTTCCTTACCTGTAAGAACAAAATTTTCAAAAATTACTAATGAGGAATTGGAAATCGCATTTGATAAGTTAGACGTAAGTATTCTAAATTTGTGCTTTCCATATGCTTAAAGCATTAACCAATAATTTATAATTTTTTGCAGCAAAAGTTGAAAGTTAAGGGAATGAGGATTGACAACGAAGTATATGCTACTGTGAAGAAGTTTCTTGCTTTAAGGTCCAAAGATCAAAGATATAATTTAAAAAAGCATTTTAGCAAGCACGGAAAGGATGTTAAGCCACATAATGTCACAGTGGCAGAGTAGATGGATTTATGCAAATATTGGGAGCAATCAGCTACAAAGGTTAGTTTATTTGATCACTACTTTTTTTTACAACTTATTATATTTTAGCATTTATGAATTATGATTTATAGATATTATAATAAATTTTCTTACTTGTACGATTAGGAAAAAAGTCAAAAAGCAAAATTGGCTAGGAGTCAGGTCAAATGTCAACCAAACTCTGGCTCCAAGGCCTTTGTAGCGATACGACATGAGATTGTGAGTTATTATCTTTTTAATTATATTTTTCTTTTATTGACATTTCAAATTTTATAATAAATATTACTATTTATATATTTCTATACAACAGAGTGACAGAGACGGAGAAGAGTGTGACCGGATGAAGTTATGGTATCACACTCATTATGATGAAAGAAAAGATCAATGGACAACTCCTGAATGCAAAGAAAAATGGGTGAGTACATAGTTTATTTATAAATATTTCTTAAATCACATTGTGTATGTAATTAATTCTTTACTTTTTCAGGACTTAATGTGTCACAAATTGACACATTCAACAGAACAAGGTCATCCGATGACAGTGGATAAAGTATGCGACAAAGTCCTAGGCACCAGAACATATTACATTGTCGGCATGGGAATGGGGCCTCGACCACAAGGGAAGACTTCAGTCAGAAAGAGACTTCGAGACGAATTAGAGGAGTCCAAGAAGGTTAATAAGGGCTTACAGTCTAAAGTCGATGAATTAACCAAAAAATTTGAAGAAATGCAAGATAAATTAACTACCGAAGTCGAACAACAAAAAATGGTCTTGGAACTTTTATGTTCTACACATAATATTCACGTTGAATAGATAAGTACTCATACTGATATATTAGACACTTATGACATATTGTTTATATTAATTACTATATTATGACATGTTTGGGATTTGAAATTATATAATTCATTGTCTACATGTATTAAATTCTTGTTATACATTATTAATCATTCGCAAATTATTGATGTACTCAACAAATTGATAAATTACTAAATAAAAAATTCAATATATAATATTACATAGTTATAAATAAATAATATTTAATAATTTTCCCAAATATTAATTATTAAATCAGAATAATAATTCCATTAAAATTCAATTTTAAAACCATATTCGGATTTAAATAAAATTTCAAATTTAATTTTAATAATTCTCACAATTATTATTAATTTCGGATGAATCACATAAATTTAATTATATAAAATTGAAAATTTATTTAAATAAATTTATTTAAATATATTTAAAAATAAATTTTCAAACCAATAATCGGCGACGTTTAATCTCAAACGTCGCCGATTGTCAAGCTACAACCACGTCTAATAAATGTCGCACAAAAGCATCAGGGTTTCCACGACGTTTAATCCACACGTCGCCCATTCCCTTAAGCTTTTATGACGTTTTTCAAAACGTCGAGAAATAGGCTACGTTTCCTCGATGTTTTTCACAAAACATCGACGGAACCATTTCTTTACTCCACCTTCAATGACGTTTGTTGCGATGTTTTAAGAAACGTCACAAATAAAACGTCGCAAATAACAATCTATGATGGTTTTTTTTAACATTTGTGACGTTTTTAAAACGTCGCTGAAGGGGTATTTTTCTTGTAGTGCATTAAAGGTGGCATGCGTCTGACCTGCGGTATACAGGTGCCTTATACAACCAGAAAGTGTGATGCTCTTGCACGTGTTGTTTTATAAATTTTGGGTTGTTTTTAGGGTCTTGTGAATTTATAAAGTGAATTTGTTTTTAACATTGGTAATAACTAAAGTTTAACTTCAGAAAAACCACATAAGATTATTAAAGCCTTCATTGAGTGAATTTCATGCGTTTGAATTGAAATAATAGAGATCATGTGGTTTTGGTATCTCATATGGTGTGGTTATCGTTTGATAGCGCATAATTATCATTCTAGTTGAGATTTTCTAGGTGATATATTCTTAAACAAAGTTATTTTGATAATGTATTCAACACTAATATGTGATAATGAATATCTGCATGGGGATTTTGTATTTATGAATGGTAAATTGTCATATATTGTATGCCTATATAGATGAATGTGAGGATAACATACATGTGTGTCCCTTGTGCTTGTGGATCCATTTGAGCACTAATGAGAATGTAGTCACTATAATGACTTTTCACATTAGTAATTGAATTATTCCACTTGTAGGTTCGAGAATGTTTCTGGTTTTGTGTTTGGTCATTTTGCCACAGGTGTTGGCCTTATATGAGACTTTGGCGTGTGCATAAAGGTATAAGATGGAGGAAATCTATTACTTAAGTGATTTATTCACCCACGGGTGGTAGAATCATAAAAGTTAATGGTTTCTATTATGATTGCTTTTATATGGAGGTCTTATCTGTATGTATTATATATTATACTCATAGGTATTTTATGATACGTGTGATAAGATGCACAATACAAATACTACTTTGTGGCTTTGAGTATCGATGCCATCCTACATCTGTGCTGATCATTTACATTATCAATTTCCCATTCACCTTCTATGTAAATAATAACAGTGTCATAATTGAGACCCTCACTGGATTCAATTTCAAGAAATGAAAGCAAGATGTAAAGTTTGTGTTGGAGATGACAGATATTAGCATAGCCATAGTCAAGGATAGGTCTTCTGCACCTACATATATTATCTCAAAGGCTGAAAGAGCAATATATGCAGTCTAGAAGGCCAAATAGGATGTGTTATTTGACCATAAAGAGATCCATTTTAAACCATCTACGAAGTGGACTTCCAGAAACGAACATAGTAAGGGGTTTCCTTAATAATGTCTTATAGAGATATAAGGTATCATCTAATGCTGAAATACGTACCTTATTAAAGGAATTGTATTATATGAGATATATCAGAGTAGGGGGAGTGAGAGAGTACATAATTATGATGATCTACCTTTAGAATAAGCTAAGGGCGTTACATATTTATATTCCTAATGCTTGTATAGTTCACCAAGCTCTAAATACACTTCCATTAGAGTTAGGTATTGTGGTTACCACATACAATTCTCATTGGCATTCCATCTTTTACATGTCCTTGTATTTGGTGTGATAATTTGAGCGTTTCTGCCTTAGCTGCTAATCCCGCCCTTCATTCCAGATTTAAACATATTCAAGTCGATGTTCATTTCATCCGAGATCGTGTGACTTCTAGCCAACTCATAATTGGGTACGTCTTCTCCACAGATCAGTTTGCTGACATACTCACGAAACTCCTTTCTCATGCCGATTCCAGTCTTTGTGCATCAAGCTCACCGTGACCATTGCCCCACTAAGCTTGAGGGGGGAGTATTAGCCCAAGCCTAGCAGCTGCTAATCCGGCCCAGACATTTATTACAGCTCAGCAACTTCTTCATTTCAGAATCTTCGTGTAACTGTCTTAACAGTCATTTTATCTCTTTTATTCTTCCTTTGTATTGATATCGTGCACCTTCACTACCAATATAAATATAAGTCATCTTTGTCCTTGTATGGGAAGGTAAATTGCATTATCTTTCTTTTCATCATCATCTCTTTCTCTTTATTTTAGCTTTATTATTAACTTCACTATAAAGAGTAGTTCATTTGGCCTTTTAGAAACTACAGCTTTGACAAGATTACTAGAGATCCATTCTTAAAACATATCAAAATTTAAGGATATTTAACTGATAATTTCATTACAAAAGATACTACCTAACGAATTTGAGGGATTTCATGGGCATTACTTGCGAAAGATCTACGTGAAGACTGATTTTTCAAGCAAATATTTACTCTTGTTTTTTTTTCAATTTGGATATAATATGCCATTCTCATCATTTTTATTATAATATTTCTGTGTTTTTGAAAATAATCAATGTAGATTTGAATGTTTGTATTCATTAGAAATTGTGTAAGGACGGCGAAAATCACGATAGTTAAACTTAATTATGAAAATAAAGCTTTTGAGAGAGCAAATTTAAACGCTTTCGATCAACAAACCCCAACCGCCACTACTACCTATTGAGGCAAATTTAAGCTACTGCCTATTGAGGCATTCTTCAAAAACACTACTGAGAGAGCGAAACAAAATGTTTTCTATGAAGACACGCCAACTGCTACATTTGGACACTTTGAAACTTGAAAAGGAAATTTCTATCATGGCGTTTGTGAATCCAGGTACTTGGCTATGGACGTGGTGTCAATGGTTACCACATATAGTTATAGTATCAAGGGAGACAGTTATAAGACAGATGAGATTACACCGCTATAGAGAGCATGAAGTAATGCCCATGAGTGATTCGTGGCTGTAAGTTCAAAATATGATGCTATCCTATGATGAAGTACGAACGGATTGATATGTCAACTCAAAACAACTTTTATTTTTATCAAATATGAGAATATTGTATGAAGTGTAATTAAATTTGTAATGCAAAATTCTATTATAAAATAATAGACCATATTTATATTTATTTTGATCTTAATACTAAAAAATTAAAAGAATCAAACTCATTTATTTCAATTTTTATGAAAATTTTGATAGTATTTATATAGAATAATTGTCTTCAATTTTAACCTTATAATTTCATTTATAACCAAACACATATATTTTTAAATAGACAATAAAAACTGCATGTTTAAATTTTTCTCACAAACATTTGAAAGGAAGTAGTTAGGCAAGATTCAAATGATAATATACATATGGAAGAAGAAGCAGTACATTTACACTTACAAGTACGATAATGGAAGTTCATGTCATTTCAAGAGAAACCATTCAGCCATCTTCAATGGAAACTCATCTTTTAGAGCCCTATAAGCTATCAGCTATGCCTCTTGGATCAGATAATTCCAGCATTTTACACTCGCTCGTCATTTTTTATCCTATGCCTGAAGCCAAGCTCAGTATCAATGAAATCTTGAGTCACTTGAAAAAATCTCTCTCAGAAACCCTACCTGTCCGGTACCCATTTTTTGGCAGGGTTAAAGACAACATCTTTATTGATCATTTCGATGAAGGTGTTCCATTTGTGGAAGCAAGAGTCAACTGTTTAATGATTGAGTTCTTCGAACACCTACAAATTGATGAGTCGTTCAACCAATTCCTTCCATGCCGTTCTTTTGGCCTGGAGCCAAACGACATTTTTGATGAGCTACCGCTAATAGGTATTCAAGTATAATCACTTTCTTGTGGTGTTATAGGTCTATGTCACACAAGATTGGAGATGCAGTAACAACTTTTACTTTCTTCAGCTTCGTGGGAGACATTGTCCGTGGCTCTCATCAAATCGAAGTGCACTCTAACCTTTCCATGGCGTCCTCTGTTTTTCCACCGAGAAACCCTTTCTACAGAAATATAAGTTCATATTGGAAAGCTGCTGGTTCCAAGAAATCAACTGCATCACAAGGAGGTTTGTGTTTGAAAGTAAAGCACCAACAACCCTACAGGAGAAGGCCAAAGGAGACAAGGATAAGGTCACTCCTTCGCGAGTTCTAATGTTAACTTTTTTTCCTGTGGAAGTTCTTTATGGTGGCATCTAGTAGAATATATTCAAATTCCAAAAGGCCATCCATTTAAAACCAAATAGTTAATATGCGTCCTCGAACAATGTCACACTTGGATGGTGCGGGAACTTGGTATGGTGGGCAACAACAGTTGCTAATAAAGAAATGAATACGGAGTTGAATGAATTAGCAAACTTACTGAACGAAGCCATTACACAGCTTGACAATGATTACCTGAAAGCTTTTCAAGGCGATGAAGGATTTAAAGCCATTTCTCAGGCTTTGGAACTGTTAGACAAGTTGAATGATGTGGAGAAGCCAAATTGGCTCCTTATCACAAGTTGGACTAATATTGGATTTTCTGGCCTTAATTTTGGAGCTGAGCAACCTATTTGGTTTGTTTCCTTTGGAAAAGTTGGCCTGCGACCTATGAACTTTATTGTGCTGATCGAAACCAAATTGGGTAATGGAATCGAAGCATGGGTAACATTAGATGGGAGGAGAATGTTGGAGAAGCATCCTGAAGTCATAGAATTTGCAACCCCAAACCCCAATATTACGATCATCCCATAGTGTCTCGTGGATTCAATGCGAAGCGTCTTATATATGATCCACTGTCTTGGGTAATCTATTAAAATTTATGGATAATAAATTATGGTGCTTATCGATCCTTGGCAAGTAATGTTTAGTTACTAACGTATGAAGTGATTTAATAAATTTTAGTGAAGAGGAGGGCCATGGATGTCTTGTTATATAATAAGATATTTCACTCAATTCCTTTCATCCATCTTTTGCAGCTAGCCTCCTAGTATTAGTGAAAGAAGCTAAAAAACTGAAGGGGTTAATTGTTTTAAAAACTTTCCGATTCGTTTTTGACAAACAAAAAGAATAAAAAAAACTAAAAAAACTAAAAATAAATCAACACTGGAAATTTGATAATGCAATTCGGCACATTTTGCCTACATTTGCGGGGCTCTCTCCTAGTTTAATAAATTTCACCGAAGTACAATAGATTTATCCAAGACTTTACTGAGCCGACATCACTCAACCCTTGACACTATTTCTCAACTTCACTTCCCGTAAAAGAATTTCATACCCAATAACACGACCGACTCGTGTTAACCTCATCAAAAGATTTTTCTAACTACTTTCACTCAAATAATAATTAATAAAAATAATCTAAGTATTTAATCAACTAAGAATTGAACAACAATATACTTGAGATAAAATAAAGACTTCCCTATAGTACTTTTCTTCTTGAAATAACCAAGCTGAAACTCTTCACCATAACTCACTCTTTTTCACAGTAAACAAGTCACCGTGTTTCTTCAATTTATGACGAATACCCACTTCACCGTAGACAATATTTATTGTGTCCTTAACTCACACCCATAGCCACATTTCATCAACTCCAGATATTTAGTTCAACTCATTCAATAAGAAAAACACATCTGCGACATCAATACTGTTGCTCTCACCAAGGACACGTTATTCAGCTGTGTACATCCCATGCACTGCAAGCAGTATATTTATTCATAGACACTTAACGCACGTCTCTTCAATTTTCACACACCTACGCTATTCACCTTAATGCACAAGCCCCACGTTATTCAGCTGTCTTCAACAACACACTCACAATTGCGGTCCGTGTATATTTTAAAAACTAAAACCCTTTAGCTTTCTTTCTTTGAAACGTGTACAATACAAACTCTTACTCACAAGTCAACTCCACCATGGCTCACACACACACACTTTTTCATTGACAATTAATGCACTCCTGTTGTACGTCCTCCACGCTCATCAACCCTTCAACTATATATGTGGAGACATGCTCAATTAACACCCATATCTAGATAACTAGCAAGGGACATAGAGAGGTAGATATCTTCTGAGTCCACCCAAGACACTTGAGAGATTAACTTCAGCCGCATATGTTTCTCCCTTCACAATTCACGCACACACATGGAACAATGATGAAGCCCACACACGTTGGAGATTTTACTTCAACAATGATAGGAGACATGCCAACAACATTTTGCTTAAGCTACATAACGAAAAGCTCTCTGCCAATTGCCAACACACACACCCCACTACTTGGTTGCAGCAAACTCATGTTAAAGATGGACTTCCACCGTAGATACTAGATGTGCACAAATCTCTCACACAATCAGAGTCCCACTTAAACTCAAGCATACAACAACCTCATCCTTTTAATTTCAATATCAACATGATAGTAGACTCCAATGTAATGTAGGATTATTCACAACTACAACCTCTTATTTTTAACCCAACTATAATTTATATATAGTATGTCCAATTAATAAACAATGCCAAAACTATTTACTTAGATATATAACATATATCCTAACAATCTCTCCCTTTTTGGCATTGTTTGTCACATAGTCAAAACTCCCCCTAAAGGAGATAATTGGATATATAACCATCAAATTCACAATTCATATGAGATGAAAAAAAAACTCCCCTTGATCAAATATCAAGTTCCAAAGAACATCACAATTATCTAAACATCTAAATTTCTTCCCCTTATGACAAAAAGATGCCAAAAAGCAAGACGAATAGTCACACATATACCTTAAAATCTCTTCCTGAATGGAACATTCACCATAAACAGTCTGATGTCTTCCCCTTGGGACAAAACATTGTCAAAATGAAGAATGCCTTCAACATAATCAATCTCAGCAATTAAAGAAACATAAAAATCAGTAGTAGATTTAGTGGAAGAATTATAAGCACGTCAAGATGATAATTTACCACCAGTCAATACACATGCCACATATCATTACTTACTTAAATTTCATCTTTATAAGACTGATCAAATTTATAAACCCAAGCAATTAAAGATGAGCGTTGCCAGTGTAGTGTGAGAGAGATCCACACTGATGAGAGAGTTGAGGAGTCTTCGGTGGAGCCAAATAGAAGTCACAATACAAATTACTAAAAAGATGAGATGATAATAGCAACATAAAAACTAAAGAACAAAAAAAAACAAATATTTTTTTTTCTTCCTTTTTTTTCTCGTTTCGTTTTTTTAACAAAACGAAAAAATACTTAAAAAAATGTAAAGCACACAATCCCTATGCCCCTCAAAGAATCTCAAACCTGGTCTTTTTCTTTGTCATATTATCTTTGTCATCGAGTTCTTCTTCTGAAGTAACTGACTTGCCCTCTGTCTGACCAGTTTCTTTACAAATAATAACTAACTGTGAATCTAGACAACTTCTTATTTTTCCATCACAATGTCTTTGTGTCTGTACTTGACCCTTTCTAATCTAAGTGTGCTTCAGTACTATGAGCTGCAGCTGGAAATTTAATGGAGAGTGTCTAGATTTTCTGTTTTAACCCTTTAAAACATTATTTGTAACATCTTGTAGCATCTCAGCCTTATGTGCTCGATAACTATGTAAAAATGGGACATCGGTACAAATCTTTGATTCTTTCTCGATGATTCTTCTTCTCGGACAGATCTGGACGTATTATTTTTCTCTTCATTTACTTTAGAGTACTCACCCTTATAGCCAATGCCTTAAAGATCCCCTTTAACCTTACCAATTTTTGTTAACTTTTTTAGTTTTTCTGTGCCTCTATTCAACATTCTCAATCCCTTTTCAGTACCTACCAATTTCATTCTAGCTTCATCAAGCTCATCTGACGTCAACATCAATTTATTTTCAAACTCTTGGATGGTGTTCTTCATGGAGAGATTCTCTTCCTTCAATATTTCATTCTTTCTACATATTTTCACCTATTTTTTGTACATTAATTCCTAAGCCTCGTATTGTCATCTAGGCCACTTCCATCACTGTCATAATTTGATATTAGGTATTAAGATTAGTTGTTTTCAAAAATTTTCGATTTTCCCTCTTTTCCAACTTCAGTTACTTCCTTCTCAGTTACTGTTAAGAAAGTAACTGAACTTTTGCTATGCAAGGCAACCAACGCAACACTATTCGCTATTTCTTCTTCGCTACAATATTCACTCTCGGAATCATTCTCAATCTAGGTGCTTTTGAAAGATTTTACTTTTCTCTTCTTCAAAGTATTAGCACATTCGAATTGAATGTGTCCGAAACCTTGACATTCATGACATTGGATTCTCCTCGCCTTCCTTTCACCCTTTTCTATTTTGACTTGATGTTTTACATTGCTGCTCGATGAACTTTTGCCATATTGTCTAAAGTCGGGTCTGTCATTTTTCATTCTCTTCAGCCACTTACTGAACTCTTGTGTTAATAGCTCCATATCCTCATTCTCGTCGGATTCATCTTCTAAGTCATTCATGACTTTACCAATCTTGGCTTGCAATGCTAATCCTTTCTTCTTCTCTCGATTGTCCCTCAACAAATTCATTTCGAAATTTGTAAGAATTCCAATTACCTTCTCCAATGACAAATCATTGATGTCATGAGCCTCCTCGATTGCTCCAATTTTCGGAATAAATCTTGGAAGTAGTGATCTCAACGTCTTGTTGACTAATTTCAGATTGGAAAATTTTTTCCCGAATTGATGTGCCTGATTCGCTATATAATGCAATCTTTCATGAAAGTCCCCAATAGTCTCATTCTCATCCATCTTCGACTCTTCAAACCGCACAACTAACATCTGTAGTTTCGACGCTATCATAGATTTTGATCCTTCGTGAATAATTTGCAAAGCATCCCACACTTCTTTAGCCGATTCACAAGCTTATATCATTGAGAAAAGTCCCTCATCAATAGTACTGAATATCACATGCATTACTTGTGAATTTTTAAGTGAACTTTCTTCTTCGGCTCTGTCCATTCAGATGGATCTTTTTGAATTGCCTCTTCTTTATCATCAGTGATTATTGGATGTGTCCACCTATGTACTACCGAATTCCAAGCTCTCGTACCTTAAGCTTGAACAAAGACTTTCATCCGTGATTTCCATTCAGGATAGTTAGATCCGTCCAACAGCAGTGGCTTGATAATCAATGCTCCTTCTCTTATGGCCATGTGTGCCAAACTAGGATCTACACCAACTTTCTACCAAGCTCTGAATTGGTAACTTTGCTCTAATACCATTTGAAAAACTGAAGGAGTTAATTGTTTCACAAACTTTCCGATTCGTTTCTGACAACAAAAATCAGAAAAATTAAAAGAACAAAAAATAAATTAATACCGAAAATTTGGTAACACAGTTCGGCACACCTTGCCTACGTCTGTGGGGCTCTCACCAATCTTATAACTTTCATCGAAGTACAATAGATTTACCCAAGGCTTTACTGAACCGACATCACTCAACCCTTGACACTATCTCTCAACCTCACTTCCCGTGAAAGAATTTCATACCCATTGACACGACCGATTCGTGTTATCCTCATCAGAGGATTTTTCTAACTACTTTCACTCAAACAATAATTAATAAAAATAACTCAAGTATTTAATCAACTAAGAATTAAACAACAATATACTTGAGATAAAAGAAAGATTTCCCTATGGTATTTATCTTCTCGAAATAACCCAATTGAAACTCTTCACCATAGCTCATTCTTTCTTCACAGAAAAAACAAGTCACCGTGTTTCTTTAATTTATAAACAATACCCACTTCACCCTAGACAATATTTACTGTGTCCTCAACTCACACCCACAGCAACGGTTCATCAACTCTAGAGATTCACTTTAACTCATTCAATAAGAAAAACACATCTGCGACATCAATACTGTAGCTCTCACCAAGGACACGTTATTCAGCTGTGTACATCCCATGCGCCGCAAGCAGTATATTTATTTATAGACACTTAATGCACGTCTCTTCGATTTTCACACACCTACGTTATTCACCTTAACGCACAAGCCCCACGTTATTCAACTATCTTCAACAACACACTCACAGTTGCAGTCCATGTATATTTTAAAAACTAAAACCCTTAAGCTTTCTTTCTTTGAAACGTGTACAACACAAACTCTTACTCACAAATCAATTTCACCGTGGTTCACACATACGCACTCTTTCATTGACAATTAATGCACACCTATTATATATCCTCCACGCACATCAACCCTTCAGCTATATATATGGAGACACGCTCAATCAATGCCCATATCTAGATAAATAACAAGGGACGTAGAGAGATAGATATCTTTTGGGCCCACCGAAGACACTTGAGAGATTAACTTCAGTCGTATATGTTTCTCCCTTCACAATTCACTCACACACATGGAACATTGATGAAGCCCACACACGTTGGAGATTTTACTTTAACAATGATAGGAGACAAGCCAACAGCTCTGCCAATTGCCAACACGCACACCCCACTACTTGGTTGCAACAAACTCACGTTAAAGATGGACTTCTACTGTAGATACCAGATGTGCACAAATCTCTCACACAATCAGAGTTTCACTTAAATTCAAACATGCAACAACCTCATCCTTTTAATTTCAATATCATTATGATAGTAGACTCCAATATAATATAGGATTATTCACAACTACAACCTCTTATTTTTAACCTAACTATAATTTATATCTTATACGTCCAATTAATTAACAATGCCAAAACTATTTACTTAGATATATAATATATATCCTAACAGAGGGCATATCCGTAAAATCTGATCTGTTCCTAATTACTAACAACTGCATTTTCTACGATGGTGTCGCTTAACGCCTACACGAGCAAGCATCATCTCTAGCCAAAGCAAGGAATCCAGCACGGAAAGTTAAACCTAAATTCTAAAGGTTGCAATGTTTAGTGGAACAAGAAAGAGACACGGTGCCTGTCCTCAATATCATCATAAAATTTTCTATTTCTCTCCTTCCAATTGATTCCAAAAACTACTAATTTTGTTTCCATCTCAACATTTCACTCACCTTCAACTTGGTTGAACCTCTAGAAATACCCATATCAACGTGAAATGACTTCTAAATCCGAATGAAACCTACCAAAATCACTTTCACCTTTCACATATAAGAAATCAGATTCTTCAAGGAAGTCGAGAAACAGTCAGTTTTTATCCATCTTTTGCAACCTGCGTCTTAAAGACTTAAAATTATAGAACATCGTAAAATTGATATATAATAAATAAAAATAAAATATTTTATTGAAATAAAAGAATACACCAATTTTTATTAATATAGAATCAATTACTAATAAATTTAATAATTTAAACTAAAACTAAATCTAATATAAAAAGGTAAAAATTAAAATTATATTTTAAAAAAAGATTGTGTTGTTAAAATTTTAATTTTTTAACATTATTTAAAAACTCTTAAACTACACATTAATAAAATATCATCTTACAATTAATAAGTAAGGCACCATAGATAAAACACATCGCAACATAAATATTGTGCGGCTTACACTAAACTCTAGTTGGAAAATTTTCATGCTCTTTATAATAACAAGTTGATGGCAATATTTTTCAAAAAGAACAAGTTGATGGCATCAGTGCTTGCTAAAAATCATTTTCACCTCCTCTATTTGCTTAGATAGGTTGATATAAATGTGAAATTTTTATTAAAGCAAAAATATCTAACAACTTGGAAAAACTAGAGAAAGAAAAATAGACAAAAGTTAGGTACATACGTCTTCATTAATTATGAAAAACTGATGGTCCAAGTCATAGTTTCGCAAAATTCATGTTTTGTTGCGGTTGCTTCAAACTGAAATTTACAGTTACTTATCAGAAAGTAACTAGGTTATCAATTACGATTTTCCAAAATCTGATCACAAGTAGAAAAATTAAGTGCAAGATAAATAAATCAACATAAGAAATTTGTTAACGTAGTTCGACAAACACGATGTATGCCTGTGGGGCTCTCACCTAAATTAATCAACTTTCACCGAAGTACAATAGGCTTGCATAAGACTATTACGGAGCTAATACCTCTTACCTCTTGATGCTATCCACTCGTACTTACACCTTTGAAAGTTATCTCATGCATAATAACATGAACACCTCATGCTATCCTTAACAGAAATTTTGAAACAACGAATGATAACAAAGATAAAAATATCTTAAGTAATTAAATCAAGAATGACATAAACAAAAAGACACTTTAAGTCAAATAACACTACTCTATATGTGCAGCTGCATTGAACTATAATTTTAGGGAGTCATCCAACAAAAATCTATCATGAACCTTTTTACTTGATCATCGAAAAACTCCACACATAGCAGCAAAGAATTTTCAATAATATTCGCATCATGGAATCACGTTAATATGTTGTAAGTCCTTCCTCCTCTAGAATTCAATTTCCTTTTGAATTCCTTCCTTCCATAAAGATATTAACTTTAAAAAATTCTACATATTCTAAGATAGTAGGATCTTATATTAAGTCAACTTCCTTATGACAAAAGCTATATCAAATATATCGAAATACAAATAATGTCGAAAATAAAATATCTTAACAATCTCCTCCTTTTTGGCATTATTTGTCACATCAAAATCTCCCCTTGAAATAAATGATCATGATAAAAGATATCAAAAAATCATAGTCATCTCCCCCTTGTGACAAATCAACGCCAAAGGAAGCTAAGAATCATTTGAAGAAGTGTAACAAAGAACTTGTTGTTTCTGCATGAAAAATACCTTCAATGTGATCAATCTCAGCAAATAAGGAGGCATAAGTATCAGCATATCATTACTCACTTTAAATCTATCCTCATAAGATTGATCCCCAATTAGATTCGCAAACTCCAAAAATGCATTCAACAAATTAGGATCAAACTTAATTAATCTCCTCCTCACATAAACCATATGAAAGTATAAAGGATTATCATCCAACACTCTTTTTTTATTACTTACTTCAATAAGCTTCAAATTTGTAAAACACATGGTCCCAGTGGCCCACAAAGTGATTCAAACCTGATGGAGTCAAGAAGTTTCGTAAAAATATCAGCCAGTTGTTCTCAGTTATTACCTAGGAAAGAACTGCAACTTTAGTCTCCACTAGCTCTCGAATGAAATGATACTTTAAATCAATATGTTTGGTTCTTGAATATTGAACTAGGTTTTTGGAGATGTCTATGGCACTCTTATTATCACACATGACAGTTAAAACAACTTGAGCAACTCCATAATATTCCAACATGTAGCAATTGTCCACCAATCTTCTTCCGCTTACTATACATTCTCTTTGTTGGTTTAACACCTTGCATTCATCACTAGTGAACTTAACTAACAACCCATCATCACAAAGCTTACTAATAATCACCAAGTTAGCTTTTCAAAACATCCATATGAAGCATATTTTCAAAATGAGGCAATCTATCAATGTAATATGACCATATTCAAAATGAGGCAATCTATCAAAACATCCATATGCAAAGAGTTCCTCTACCAATCACCGTTGCTTTCTTCCCATCACCATATGTAATATGACCATCCATACAACTTTGATAATTCATCAAATAGCCTCTTTCACTTGTCATATACCTTAAACACCTGCTGTCAAAGTACCATCCATTGTGAGAATCAACACGCATAGATTTAAGAGCCATAAGTGCTTACGTTGATTCTTTCTAACCCAAATCTGCTTTGGTAACCTTTGCTACTGAGGTTCTTCCAAGAATGTCTGGATTTTTTGTTTTGGGCATTATGAAATAGCATTTGCAGAAGCTTGTAGCAATTTGGCCTTAAGTGACCTTTTTCACCATAAAAGTGATATATAGGTATGAACTTTTTGCTTCTTATTGAAATCTCTTCTTACTTAGTTGATCTTACTTCTTTGACAAATATAATCTCACCATTTTGCTCATTATTTACCTAAAAGCATTCACCTTTATATCTAACATCTTGAAAATTTCATTTGTTTTTACCAATTTCTAGCAATTCATCTAGCTTCTCGATGCCGCCAATGATCATTCTTATTTCTTTCTCTATATTGACCAGCTTTAGCTTGGTTTCATCAAGTTCATCTATTGTTAACAATAATTTCATCTCCAAATTTCTAATAACATCTTTCATGTTAGAATTCTCCCTTTTTAACTTCTCATTTTCTTTATAAGTCTTCACCCATTTGCTCTACATTAGTTCATAGGCCTTGCAGATATCTTTCTTTTTGAATTCTGAGTCACTATCATCGCTATCACTATCATAATTAGAGTTTGATATTAAAACATATGTATCTTCATCGTCAGTTTCTTCACTGGTTGTTACTAACCAAGCAACCAGATTTTCTTCATATAAAGCAACCAATGTAGTATGATGACTCACAATTTCCTCTTCGCCATCATACTCATTTTCAAATTCGTTTTCACTTCAAGTGCTAGTGTAAAACTTCCCTTTTCTCTTTTTAAGAGTAATAACACATTTTGTTTGCACATGCTTGAAACCTTAACACTCATAATGTCTTATCTTATTTGCCTTCTTTTCACCATTTTGAGCTTTTGCTTACTGTTTGAAGTTATTGTTAGATGAACTCCTACCATTTTGCCTGAACTCAGGTCTTTCTTTTTTCACATTCTTCAACCACTTATTGAAATTTCTTAAGCACCAAATCTTTATTTTCATTGAAATCGTCTCCTGAATCATGCATAGTTTAAACAACTTCGGCTTGTAACACCAAACCTTTATTCTTCTCACGCTTGTCTATCAACAGGTTCATCTCAAAGTTTGTGAGAATTCCAATTACCTTATTCAAAGATAACTCATAAATGTCATGAGCTTCTTCAATAGATGCAATCTTCGATATAAATCTAGGAGAAAATGATCTTAAGGTTTTCTTGACAATTTTCAAATTTGAGCACTTCTTTTTAAATTGATGTGCTTGATTGGCGACATCACGCAGTCACTCATAAAAGTCACCAATAGTTTCTCTTTCCTCCATCTTAAGTCTTCAAATCTAGTAGCCAACATTTGAATTTTTTATGCTATCACTGATTTTAATCCCTCTTGTATGATTTGTAATGTATCTTAAGCTTCTTTTACTGATTCACAAGCTGATATCATACTGAAACATTCTTCATCTACAATACTAAAAATTGCATGCATTTGCTTGAGAGTTACCAAGCGCTTCCTCTTCTTCAGCCTTAGTCCATTCAGACGAATCTTTAGGTACTGATTCATTCTTTTCATCAGTCATCATAAGATGAGTCCAGCCTATCAGCAACGAAGTCCAAGCTTTAGTCCCTTGTGCTTGAATAAACACTTTCATTCTCGATTTCCAAGCAGGATAGTTGGAGTCATCTAGTCAAGGTGGTCTAGTAATCGACGCTCCTTCTCTAGTAGCCATGAGTGTGAAACATTGATCCACACCAACTTAAAGGTAAACCAAGCTCTGATACCAATTGAGAAACCCAAGGTTGAAGTTGTAGTCCTATAAAATTCCTATTTTGTCGCGGTTGCTTCAAATTGAAATTAACATTTGCTTATTAGAAAGTAACTAGGTTAGCAACTACGATTTTCCATAATTTGATCACAAATAGAAAAATTAAGTGTACAGTAAATAAATCAACACAAGAAATTTGTTAACGCAGTTCGACATACACAACCTATGTCTGTGGGGCTCTTACCTAGATTAATCAACTTTCACCAAAGTATAATAGGCTTATACAAGGCTATTACGGAGCCGACACCACTCACTCTTGACACTATCCACTTGTATTAACTCTTAAAAGTTATCTCACACTCAATAACATGACCTCCTTATGTTAACCTTAATAGAGAATTTTGAAACAACGAATGATAACAAAGATAAAAATATCTCTAAGTGATTAAATCAAGAATGACATAAATAAAAAGACACTTGAGTCAAAGAACATTTCGCTATGTGTGCATCTGCATTAAACCATAATCTTGGGAGTCATCTAACAAAAATCTGAGGTGAAACTTTTTAGTTGATCACCAAAAAAACTCACATCGATATGCTATAAGTCCTTCCTCCTTTAGAATTCCTTTTTTTTTAGATTCCTTCCTTCCACAAAGATCTTATCTGCTAAAAATTTGACATATTTCAAGATGATATAATCTTATATTACTGGCTTCCATATTTTCTTTATTATAATTAAACGTTTGGCTTTAAGTTTGTTGAGGCTGGTAATGGCCATGCTTTGGGTTACCAACATGAGAATGCATACTGAAGTTACTTCAAGAGTCGGTCAAAATGAAAATGATAAATGATGATGTTTATTGACTGATCACATGAATATATATAGGTGTCAAACGCAATCATTTTGACAGAAGAAAAAGTTTTGAGATACTTGAACAACTGCCGTAAATACAATTACCAAATTAATGGCTTAATTGTAGCCTTGATCGAGACATAATAATTCACAAATTGACTTTG
The DNA here is from genome assembly GCA_026284465.1 of Erythroxylum citrifolium. NCBI lineage: Eukaryota > Viridiplantae > Streptophyta > Magnoliopsida > Malpighiales > Erythroxylaceae > Erythroxylum > Erythroxylum citrifolium. The sequence goes on along the minus strand of JANKOE010000002.1, from coordinate 14,023,901 downwards.
CTTACTAGAAAAATGGGAATGTAAAATGACTTGAATAAAGCATGTAAACCAGAGACATGGAATGATTGGGGAAAAAAATACATCTCATTCAGGAGGCGTTAGCTAAATGGGGTCAGAATTTTTCGAGCTTATGTGAATTCAGTTATGGTGTGTGGGATGTGGAAGATTAAATGACAAACAGGCACTTAAAGCAGGCAATTATTGATCTTGTTTTTCTTCTTTATGAAATTTTGTCAATGCTATTTGTCAAAATTATCGTGTATCGATTATTAGTCATAATTAGCAACTATCAAGCATTTGGAGAAACTTAAAGTGAAGAGGAAGGCCATGGCTGTCCCATTAAATCTTGTATGCATCTACTATATGAAGAAATACATCACAATTCTTCTGTTTCTCCATCTTTTGTAATCAAAGAGCCTACATCTACAAAAAGCAGATAATGTTTCCTTAGAAACTGCCTCTTTTGGGGTGGTGCTGCTAATGAAGGAACTCAGCAGTGTAGCAATAGCTGTGATCAAACCATGCCAAATTTAAAGGCTGTAGTAATTGAGTAGGACTAGAACGAGTCATATGTTGTTTTACGTCCACAACAACAATTTCATCTGAGGCTTTGCTATTTCTCTCCCATTGAATTTCAACAGGCGTTGTCTTATTTCCGCCTCACCAACTCACTTATCTTCTTGGTTGATCCTCCAGAAAATTTTAAATTGGAATACAAACAAAACAAGATCATTTTCGTATTTAAACAAGAAAACAAAAGTGCAAGGATCAAGATGACCTTTGTGCTTTAACCTAACTGATTTTCTTGCCACCAAATCACTAAATTTGTTCAAGAAATAAGGAATGAACTACAGAGAAAAGAAAGCATCTTTCCTCTAAAGAAACAAGACAGAGAAGAAAATAAACAGAGTGAACATCTCAAACTATGATAAGTTCGACAAAGAGACCTCTTGGCCCCAGAAATAGAACGCTAATAAGTGAAATGGGGCCACACAAATCAGATTTTATTCAGTTCCTTATTTTCAGATCCCAAACAGAGCCAATTCTAATATCTGTTCTCGCGTTAACATATAAACTACAATCTCTATTGATTACAACCATAACAACGAATGAAAAAGAAGTGAAACAAGATGTTCAATTAGATGAATCAACTTGCTTGCTATTGCACTTCTTAAAAAAAAAAAATAAAGGAACTTGCTTGCTATTGCTCCCCAATATTTCAAGCAACCATATTCCACTATCTACCAATCGAAACAACCAAGCATTGCAGTTAGACCCAGTTCTTGGAAAATTTGAAGCTTATTTAAAGAAAACAAGCACTAAAAGCCATTTGAGTTTACATCATCAAATCAAGTACCCATCTACTAATCCTGGAACCTAGCCACATGTGATACAAAAATTTTCATTTCTTTTCTACAACTAGAAGTTGTCCTGCAAAAAATTGATACCATAAAAATCAGTTCAAACCTCAATACGCTGAAGTCATAAAATTGCATTAAAAATTTACAACTCTTTCTGTCCTCCTTAGAATCCAAGCAACAATATGTAAAAGCGCGATAATTATCACCAAAAGCAACAGTAAACTTCCCGATTTAAGGTCAGCAACTTAAGTCGGAGCGAAGTCCAACTCACGCGGCTCCTTCTGCTTCAAATACTGATTCAAAATGGTAAGCCTAGCCGTCTCGAATGCAAAGTACCCCAATGCAGAGAAGCAAGCACTATGAACAACTCTTGGACCCATTCCCCTGGTAAACCCCACCCATCCCTCTTCCTTCAAAATTTGCTTTACAGTCGACGAAACACCACCATACATTACAGCTGCAACCTTATCCATCACCTCCTTGTTCGCTTGAGTCATCAATCTCGTCTTAACCACATCAAGAGGCGTGGTTATTGACGCCGAAATTGCCCCAGCCAATGCCCCACAGCAAACACTCTCAATCGGATCCAAATGACCCTTGTTAGTTCTACTCAAAACTGCAGCCTTTAAATACTCAAACGAGGAATAACTCAACACACCAGCAGGCAAATTCCTTAAAAGAGTAGCAGAATACCCTGCATAAAGTCCCAAGATTCCATCTTTCTCCAATATCTTCAACAAAACCTGCCATGATCTTCCCTTAGCTCCAGCTTGCATACGCTGCGTGATCAATTCCTTTGGCACCATTATCGCGGATGACACAACATTGCCCATTGCACCAGCAGTTGGCGGTATAAGCATAGATGGGTACTTCTCGAATTTGGACAAAATCGATTTCCCAAACTCACAAGTCCCAAAATACACAGCTGAAGACGCAGTTGAACCCACAATCACCGCAGACACGCCCCTATAAAACCCACCAATACCTTTCTCTTGAAAGGTCTTGACTATAGCATCCAAAGTGCTGGTATACATCTGAGACGCACCTTTTGTTTGCAATTTGGTTTTGATGGCGTCTAGAGGAAGAAGACAAAAATAAGTAAAAGCACCGGCAAAACCGCCGCCACCTGCTCCGATGAGTGCTCGCTCGAAGACCGAGAGGTTCTTCATGAGGGATTGTACTTTGGGGCTGTTTTGTGAGGTGGGTCTGAACCATTGTGGCGATTTGGGTGGGTTTAAGGAGGGAGAAATAGATGCAAAAGGGAGACATACGGTGGTTGTTGTGAAGCGTGTGGAAGGGTTCGGAAGGGACAAGAGAGAGGAGAAATTAGTGAAGTCGGTGGGGAATGATGGGTAGTGGAGATTATAGAAGTCTGAAGATGGGAGGCCCATAGCTGCGCTGAGATTTGCCTCCATTCTGCTTCTTCTCCTATCTCTCTGCCACACTTCTCATTAGTCGAGGACGATTCCTTTTTAGGATGGCCCAAACAGGCTACGAGTCGATCATGGTTGTGTCGATTTTGACAAAACGAGGTCGTTTCTAATTTTTCTTAAAAGTATATATATATAACGGGTGATCCCAGCCGTTAGAATTTTTTTTTTTTTTTTGTACTTTGGAGAAAAACTAATTCCTCAATAACGCAACTGATCTCGCATCGTATTGAAGAAGCAAACTAAGACGTAGCTCAGAGAAATCCCAAAGAGTCCAACGTGAAAAGCCAGAATACTCTTGTTTAGCTAGAAAATTCGCACTCTGATTCCCCTCTCGGAGTGTATGTTGAAGAGAGCAACACCACGCTCTCCTAAGAAATCGTCGAATGTCAGCAACAATGGCCAAATAAGGATGAGATAAGGGGCAAGCGCCCTTGATAAGATTAATCGCTTCAAGTGAGTCAGATTCCGCAATTAACTTGCGGTAATCACAATCCCAAGCAATAGATAAACCATGGTATATAGCACGAAGTTCAGCTAACATGTTTGTTGCATGCCCAATGAAACCCAAGAAACCAACCAACCACCGCCCATGTTCGTCTCTGATCAAGCCACCAAACCTTGCATCTCCTGGGTTCCCAATCGAGCTCCCATCCACGTTAACTTTGGCATAGCCATTAGTAGGTGCTTGCCACGAGACCCATCTAGGTTTAGGTATATTGGCATGATCCTCCGCAAGAAAGGCCATTTGGCACTCACTAACGAACCTGACATGCCATCCGTATTGTGCAATAGTAGACATAACCTGATATTGGATAAGCTCTTTGATTCTTGCGCACCAGATCATGGCATAATCTATGAGAGTTCTAGATTGACGTTTGGATTCCCTTAAACGACCCACCCGGCCCATTAACATCCCTATTCTGGGATGATGAGAGTTCTAGGTTGACGTTTGGATTCCCTTAAACGACCTCACTCCTAATTAAATGAAGGTTCTCCGGTAACCATTGTTTGTATCTAATCTAATTAGCCTTTTGAATTTCCATACTTTACTGAAAAAGAATTATCAATATATAATATTGTTTGATTGAAAAAAAATACTTTAAACTTATATATTTTTTCTGATATCGAGGTAAATGAGGAAGGGAGGAGAAAAGGAGATTGAAGTGGAATTTGATAGGAAACCAATTTATGAAATAGGATATAAATCACGAAGTAAAGTGATTAAAAATACAACAACAATAACTAATATGAATTCAGCTGAAGTGCGAAATTTAAGAACGAGAAGGATATACAACAATACCCTTTAGCTGTTAATTTATCTAATAATTATTTTATATTTTTTGCACTAATTTTAAATTAAATTCAGATTTAGTTTAAATAATCTTAATTTTAATAAAAAGGGACAAAAATAAGTCATGATTTGAAGCTGTAATAATTATTGCAATTTTTAAAATTTTTGTATTTATTATTTATTTATTTTAGTTTAGTTTAGTTTTAGATCATTAAATAAGGTAATTAAGTATTTTTCACTAAGAGTACTACAATAATTATAATATTCTTTCTACCACTATACCGTGAAATTACTTATCTCTTATTATGCAAGTAATAACAATAAATTTTATTTTTACTTAAAGCTAAATGACATTTTGGAGAACATTAATATTTAAAGGGTAAAAATGATTAATTTAATATTGATTCGTTAGTTTTTAATTGAATTCTAATTATTTTTATTATTAATTCAATATTTATTAATAAAATGAGAATAGATCTTAACATCTTATCTTGTTTTTAATAAATAACAAAATTTTAAACTTTAATTAAAAATTAATACTGCTCTATTTTTTCAAGTATTTTTGAACCCTATCCATTCCAAAACCCTCAAACCTGTTGAATGTTTTGATTTTTCCTTTCGAACAGTTTTGAATATTTTGATTCTTCTTCCATTTCTTTTTAAACTATCTGGCATTGTGTGTTTAGCTATTTGCAGATATTCACATGCTATTTATTTGTACAAATTAGTCTTTGTCATTAGCCATGAGTCTGTTGTAAAGTAAACTAAGAAGTGGCAATCTAGATTTTGACTTACCTGTGGTCATTTGTACTTATGATTTTCACATGTGTTTATTGTAGTGTCCATTTTAAGATTTAATATTAAATATGTTTCCTTTCTCGAGTAATTTTAGAGGAATTTGATAAGCTTGTCTTTTATAGATTGTGTTAGGTATTAGGATAGAAGTGATAGCTTTGACTTCAGATGATAAAGTAAGGGCTAGTCCTTCAATGAGTTTTAGATCTAAGAGAAGAAAAGATGTTAACAGATTACGGAAAAGTTTTTAAAACATCGAGATCCATACAGGGAAGTCATTGAAATTACTGAAGATTTTAAACAAATATAAGATTCATATAATGTGAATCAAAGAAAAAAAATGCATGGAGGCTAATGCGAAAGAGATTAATGGGATCAACGTTGACATTTAAGGTGTTTGAGGCAACAGAATGAGTATCTTGGTTATTAAAAAAACTCATGCATCATGTTGTGAGAGTAAAGAGATCTAATGATAAGATTTTGTCCTTAAAAATTGTGGTGAAAGGTGTTATTTTTAATATGGTGTGTGCTTATGCACTTTAAGTAGGACTACGCGAACAACTTAAACGTCAATTCTAGGAAGATTTAGATGAAGTGATTCAACACATTCCCTCTCACAACAAAGTTATTTTAGGAGGAGATTTTAATGAGCATATAAGAGCAATCTTGAAAAGATATTAATGGGCCTATAAGGGTTTTTGGTATGAAGATAGGAATGATAATGTGACTGCTTTGTTAAACTTCACCGTAGCATTTAAGTTAGTGGTAGCTAACTCATTTTTCAAGAAAACGAGGAGCATCTAGTAACTTTTAAGAGCAAAACTGTGAAGAATCAAATTAACTACTTCCTAGTAAAATAGAGCGATCGACTTAGTTGTAAGGACTGTAATGTGATACCTAACACTTGCTTGCAACTCAACAAAGATTGTTAGTTACGAATCTTATAACTAAAGGTTGGAGAAAGAAGGGGAGTCCTCGGAGCTATACTAAAGTTAGATGGTGAAATCTAAAAGGGGATGCAGTACAACAATTTAGGAATAGAGTAAGATATAGAGAATAATGGAAATTGGAAGGAGATGCTAACTAAATGTGGGAGAGAGTAGCAAATCTTTTAAGGAATGTAGTAAAGAGACCTTGGGTGTTTCTAAAGTTAAGTTTAAGAAGATTGCTTATAAAGCTCTATTAGATAGCACCGCGGGGATAGAAAAGATAATTAATAGAGAATTATAAACTCGTAAAGAAAGAGATGAAGAAGATAGTCTCAGAAGCTAAAAGCAGAGCTTACTAGAAAATATACCAATGATTGAAAACTAAAGATGGAGAAAAAGATATATATTTAAGTTGGTGAGAGACTTAGATTAATTTTGTTGTATAAAAGATGAAGTAAGATGGGTGCTCGTAGCTGAAAATGACATTAAGAGAAGAAATACTTCTATAGCCTTTTTAATAAAGATGTAGATGAAATCTCTTTACCTGATCTTAACACGTTTTATAGGTATCATAACTTTACTTTTTGACGACAGATCACAAGGGAAAAAATAAAAGAGCTTTGAGGGAGATGAAGAGTGAAAGGGTAGTAAGGCTTGATTAGATACTCGTAGAGGTGTGAAAGAGCCTAGGCGAAGATAGTCTTACTTGACTAGCCAACTACTTTGTCACACCATGAAATTGTAGGAGAAGGCGATTGAGAAGAGAGTGAGAAAGAATGCACCATTCTCAGAGAATTAATTTAGTTTCATGTCAGGAAGGTCTTTGATAAAAGCTATAAATCTCCTTAGAAGATTAATGGAATATTAAAGAGAAAGACAGTGTAACCTACATATGATTTGTATTATCTTAAAGAAGATTTATGAGAAAGTACCTAGGGAAATCATATGGAGGTTTTTAGAAGTTAATGGAGTTCCTGTGACCTATATACAAGTTATTAGGGATATATATAATGGTATAAAGACCATATTAAGGACGATATAAGGAGATACAAAGCATTTTTCTATTGATATCGGGCTATACCAGAGCTTCTCGTTGAGCCCCTTTCTATTTGTTATAATGATGGATGTGCTTACCAAGAATATCCAAAGGGATCTGCTTTGGTGTGTGTTGTTTATTGATGACATTATTTTAGTGGATGAGACAAAAGAAGGTATTAATGTCAAGGTAGAACTTTGTAAGGATACGTTAGAGTCGAAGGGCTTTAAATTAAGTAGAGTAAAGACTGAGTACTTAGAGTATAACTTTTTAGGCCATAGGTTGGCTTTCGATATAGATGTAAAGATTGGTTCATAAGTTATTTCACATAAATAGTGTTTTAAGTATCCAAGATATGTCATTCAAAGCAATTGAGAGATATATGAAGATACAGTTCACAGTACCAGATCAGATTGACTTAAATAGAGGAGTGCATCAGGAGTTTTGTGTGAAAAGAAGATATCATTTAAGCTCAAAGGTCGATTTTATCATTTAGCGATTAGGTCGATCATCTTTTATGTAATAAAGTGTATAGTCATAAGTTAATAGTGACGGAGATAAGATGTTTTGTTGGATAGGCAACCTTACTAGAAGAGATGAGTTTATGAATGTAATGGTAAAAGATAAATTAAGGGTGGTTAATATTGATAGAAAATTAATAGAGGCAAGGTCTAGGTGGTTCAAACATGTTAAGAGGAAACATCTTGACGCTATAGTAAGAAGAAAAGAGAAGATTGTACTTAAAGACCATAAGAGAAAAAGAGGAATGCCTAAAAAGAACCAGAGGGAGGTAATTATGAATGATATGACTTTGTTAAAATTTACTTAACATGTAACTCTCAATAAGAAACTTTAGTGTACTATGATACGGGTAAAAGATCTCACATATAAAAGTCCTTCTCTTTGTCACAGGTCTCTTAAATATTTTCTTTTGAGTCTTATGTCTTGTATTTAGCCTGAAACATTTGATATGTAATATTTACCTCATAGTTATTTTGCCTAAACATTTCCTTACCTACCCTAAAAATTCTTATAATGACTTGTTTGTTTTACTTATTTATTTGTTTATTTTCTTTCTTATTTGTGTATTTATTTACTTATTGTATATGGAATTTTTATTCTTTAGATTGTTCTATATTTATTGGATTATTTATTTTATTACTTATTTTATATTTTTATTTGTACGTCTTTATTTATTTATTTATCTTTGAAAATTGTATTTATTATTGTTATTATTATTATCATCATCATCATCATCATCCATTATTATTATTATTATTATTATTATTGTTGTTGTTGTTGTTGTTGTTGTTGTTGTTGTTGTTGTTGTTGTTGTTGTTGTTGTTGTTGTTGTTTACTATTACTATTACTACTACTACTATTACTATTACCATTATTTTAAATATTTTTCTTTACTTCTGTTTTATTTTATCTTTTATTTTTATTCTTTACCCCGTTATATCTTTATTGTTTAATTATTTTATATTTTATTTGTAAGCATTTATTTATTTGTATTATATTATTATTTTATGTCTTTTTTATTTTAATTCATTATTTTTATTATTTTAATATGTATCTTCTATTATTCTTTATCTCTATTTTGTTTTATTTTTTATTTTATTATAAACGTTATATATATATATATTTGTTAATTATTTTTAGTCTTAATTTTTTTCATTTTTTCTTGTAGATTTATTAAAAACTGTATCTTTACTATCTAGGTATAAAATTGTGTACTTTTTAATATCTTCAAATCTCGTATCTTTGTGAGACATTTACTGAGATATTGTTGTTTGTAATGTTGTTTAACTTAAACCATTGTCTTCAGATCTATTTTAGCGTGATGAAAATCGATTCTATTACAACTTTAACCCCAAATTAAAATATACAAAAATAACCAAAAACTGTGTAGACTACGCATCTGGATTTTTATCATACACGTGTCCTCTTTTGCACAACACACCTGTTCAGTTCCGTTTGACCAAGCTGAGACAAGCCACCCATTCGGTTCTCTCTCTCTTCTTTTTGGAATCGTCTAATTTTTAGCTTTTTTGTAATTTCTTGTTTCTTTACTTCAACAGGTTTGCCTGGACATGTGAGCACTCCTGTAGTCCTGCTCCTTGCAGTCAGGGTGAGTAATTTTATTTTTTTCGACTATTTTTTCCTCTCTATTTTTTACCAACCTTTTAAATCTTTATGTTTGTGTATGAGGTTTAACTGTTGGATATTTTAATTGTTTATGTTTACTGCTGCCAATTGGGCAAATATTTTGTTGCATGAATGGGAATTCTTCCACTAAATACAAATTCCATGTTTACCTAACTCATAAAATTTCAAACTTTTTAACTAACTACTCAAGCAGGTCGCTTTGGAAAAAATAAGTATTTTGACCATCATCCTTCAACTGGTTATAATTCTGAGATTGTCATTTTAGTTTTGGTGCAGACGGCTTGATCTTGTCATGCCAATTGATGTTCCTTGAGCCAAATGATGTTTCAAGTTAGAAAGTTGGCGTATAACTTCATTTGCAGTGTTCAACTTCCGATTGCAGCATTCAGTTTGACTTTGATTGATGTTTGAAAATCTTAATGCTGATGGATGTTGAAGGTATAATTTCCTTATTGAACAACTATTTGTTTCGCCGGAGCTAAATTCTAATTGAAGTTTGGATTACCGGAACAGTAACATTACTTGTCTTTAGTTTGGCTTCATTCCTTTAGCCGATTGAGAGGAAGTTTGAATATCTCTGAAAAAGAATCACACAGATGGCTTCGTAAATTGTTGTGGTTTCTTTATCCTTACGTATAATTATGTGTGCCCACTAACTGTCAATTGTGCAAATAAGTTTTATGCTTTGAATACTCTCGCCGTTAATGTAGACGATATTCAAACTTCAATAGAAAGCCTCCATGAACAGCATAGTAGTCAATTAAGTTTGACAACAGATACCAACATATGATTAAAAGTTGAATTTGATATTTTGTATTGTTTCATATTTAATGAAGCAGTGTGTCTCTTTTCTTAATTTTTTATGGGTTGGGGAGTGACCTCTGCATATTGTTGATTAAGTTCTTGAGCCTTTAAAATTTTGTACATGCCAAAGAGTATAGTCATTCAGAGATAGTCACAAAACTGCTGGTCTAAGTCATCCAATCTTGTGGTGTTATGGGTGATTTTTTGTCAGCAGTGTGGTGACCAAGGCTTCCCTGAGGTTATTATTTATTGTGATGATTGTTAGTATTATGCTCTGCATCTATAAGTTAAACTCTTGTATTTTTGTAACGTTTTGTCAGAACTGCATAAGCTGATGAATTCGGTTACCCTGCACTCTAAAATGAAGGCTTATGCTTAAATGGGATATTGATATTTTGCATAGGGCAAGTTTAGCGTAACTAAAGCAGCACTATAAATACTAAGAAAATGTTGGTGATGAATGTCAAATTTTCTTTTTTTTCCTCCTATATTGGTCCATGATTTTATTCTTTTGTTTTTTCTTCAGCTATTGAAGGTATTGCCAAAATCTATTAATGAATTTGTGGTTTGGTTATGTGAAGATTGTGAATTAAAACATGTACAAACATCCTCTCTTGAGTCTTGAGAGACCTAGTCCCCTAATGCTTAGAGAAAATTGTGTTAAGAGTTTCGAAAATGTCTACCAGAATATGGCCAAACCTTCCAAAAGATTTGAAAGAAAATTTAAGAGGATTGTTGTACGAAAATGTTAATAAATTTGGAGTAAAAATAAAACAACAAGAGCACCAAGATTTTTACACTGGTTCGGTAATGCCTATGTTCAGTTTGGAGACGACTGAGTATTTCACTATAATCAATGAGAGCATACAATAGTGTTTATCACTCAATTTCCTAAAAAACCCAAATTAACCCAAGCTCACACACTCCTATTAGGAAGAAGAAAAAAATATAAATGTTTTTTTTCTCTCTTTCCTCTGGAAATATTCTCACACACTAAAATACTTTTGCTCTCTTCTTTCTTGACAATTTATGCTCTCTTCTCTCCTGAAATTTCTGCTCTCTTCTCTCACTCTCTCTTCCATTGTTGTTGCTTCTCTTTTATAGAGAATTCAATGGGTGAAGGTGAAGGCCAGCTGCACCGAAATCCTCCGAAAAACAAGCCACCATTTCTGACTCAACAATCACTGAAAGCAAGCTACAATTTATGACTTTGAGAAGCTAAGATTTCTGACTTTGAGACAATACTCAACAATAAAAGCAAGCTACAATTTATGACTTTGAGAAGCTAAGATTTCTTACTTTGAGACAATACTCAACAATCTCCACCTTGGCTCAAATTGTTGGATTTTGAACTTTTCTGAATTTCTTATGCATTGTTTAAATGGTTATTTAGGCTTGTTTGTGGTTTTTTTGGGATAGAATTGGTCCTTAATTTGTTTTGGATATAGGATTAGGAATTCAATTAGAAGGAAGTGTTAGGTGAAGTGGGATTAATGTAGTGTAAGTGTATTAAATAGAGGTTAGGATAAGTTAGCATTAATTAGATTAAGTAGTTAGTGGTAGGCTTGAATTAAATGAACTAAGGGCATTTTTGGGAGGGCATGGAAAGTGAAGGGCAAATGGGGAAGAGAAGGAGTAATAAGAAAGCAAAATTAAGAGAGGAAGAGAAGCATTGTCGTGGAAAGCAAAGAGAGGAGAGAGAAAACGATAATAAGGAGAAGAAAGAAGGAGAAGTCGTGAAGGAGGAGAAGAAAAAAAGAAAATCTAAGAGAAAAGGTGGAAAAATCGTGGAAACGAGGATAAAATCAAAGCTTCTAAGGTAACTTCTTCCTCTTTTATCTTGACTTGTTGAAGAAATGGGTGATTGTATTGAGATGGAGGGAGTTAGAGAGAGAAAAGGATTTTGTTAGGGATGCTTGGAGGAAGAAGGAAAAGGTGAAATCCATAGGGGTTTTGGGTTTTAAGCTAGGTTTTGAGAGTTCTAACCTAGATTGATTATGGATGGATTATATTGAAGTTTGATTAGGGTTTTATGGTAAATAGGAAAAATTGGGGATTTTCCTATTTAAGTTAAATTTATGGAATTTTGTTTGTGTATAGGCAATCAAGAGGCTATCCAAGAGCAAGAGGAAGGAAGCCATTGATTTTG
>JANKOE010000002.1:13977905-13992641 GCA_026284465.1 Erythroxylum citrifolium | reverse complement strand
GAATTAAGCGATAGATGATCAGTTCTCTTTCTTTGCGTGATGGTGGTCGTTCTGGATAAGTTGTGTTTAGGACCAAAAAGGAACCGTCCCACGTATATATAGGGAAGTAATATGTTGACAATTCAAAGTGGACTTAACATACTCCTGACCCAGAACACAGAGTCGTAGGAAATATGTATTGACTAAATCCCAAGACTGGGATTGACACTTTCCAAGTTCCATCCACGTGCATAGTAGACCATGTCTTGCTTCTAACTAGCCGTCAATAAATCTGCGTGTTTGCCTCGGTTTTAATGCTTTATTATAGGATAAAGCTAACGAATGGCATAGCCATCACTTTTTAGGAGTATTCATTACATAAATTACTGCATCAATTTATCAATTAATCCTAATAGTCTTATCTTATAAGAGATGAATGTTTCAATTTTACTCTCTATAAACGTATTAAAAAATTGATAATTACACAAAAATTTGAAATGGCACGAAAATAGGTAAACAATATTTCCTAGCATCAAAACCAATTTTAATGTAAATTCACGACATTTCCTGCTTTCCTTGGAGGGATTTAAGTCCTAAACTAAAAGGTCAAAAGTCTATCCTCTATTGAGTTGTCCTTCGTCGTGCTTAATTCCTCTCGAAATTATCTAATTCACATATTGGAGAGATAAGACCCAATCATGAATTACGGAGATTTGTGAACAAGCAACTCCGTTCCTAGCAATAGCAGCCCTTATTGTGACAAAGAGAGCTTCCATCAAGGAAAGCTCAATCCCATCTCATCCCTTGTAAGAACCGGAACTTTAAGGAAAAAAATAAGGTTAAGAACTGGATCCCCCAGGCCAATAGCTCGAGGAAATACACTACAATCGTGAATATCCCGGAATCGATGCTTTACAGAGTGAACTGTCCTTCCTAAGCTAGTTTTATAACCTATTTAAAATACAGATATATCTTTTTAATCTTATACTGTATGGAATGAAGGCCTAAGTCTCTTTCTTTTGCTCTGGACATAGATTTTGCATACTCCTCTATCATGAATTAAGTCTGGCTTACTGGCACGAGATGTAACAAAACTAGACAGGAGAAAGAAGCTCAAAGGTCAAAGCAACTAAAACTTCTCCAACTACATCGGTGTAATAAAGAAAAGAGTCTGTCTTTACTTGATATGTGATAGGCGTACTATGAGACTCTTCCTCAAAGAGAAGGTTTAAGTTTAAGAATGAATGGATGGAAGGCTAGAAGGGACGAGTGAAAGGCTCATTAGGCTTCTGGTATTCAAGTTAGCTTGGGAGGGGGGATAGGATGAAAGTAGATGCTAAATTAGATCTGGTATCTCTCACAGACAAGAGAAAGGAAGCTAAGCATAAAGAGAAAATGAGACTACTACTAATAGATCCAAAACATTGGTAAGGTAACACTAGTTCACTTGCTACGCCTCAATTAGCAAGCATTAGCCCTTGTAAGGCTCCCATTAGTTCTGATGACTTGTATACACCCATGATGGGTATAACCGTCATCATTCTTAAATAACTATTAAAGGTAATTATATACAGAAATATATGAAGGCAACGCTTTGAGAAAAAAACTGATATCTGCGTATATTGGTTTCATACTAGCTTTCTTTTTCTTCTTTGAAGTTTACAGAAAATTGAGTAGGAGATCTCTGCAGTAGAAACTGAAAATAGACAGTTCTTTAATCGGTGGAATTACAACGAACAACTAAGGGCCCGTTTGTTTTCATTTTTTTTACCGTTTTTAGTTGTGGTTTTTATTAAAAAGGAAACCATCTATTAAATTACGTTTGGTTAGATTTGTTGTGTTGCGGCGTTTTAAAAATTAAAAAACTACAACGAATTTATGAAAACTAGAAAATTACGTTTTCCTAATTTTTTGCAACAGATTTTCTTCTACTCTAAAACAGTTTTTTCACTTCACCGCGCCGCGTCTTCGTCTTCAAGGCTTAATGTGATTTTTTTGTGACTCCAGTTTTATCCTCTATTTGGTTTCTCTTCGTTTTCCACAAATTTGGTTTGTGCGCGATTTCCTATCTGCTTGTATTTGTTCTTTTCCTTTACTCTTTCGGTCGTGGATATGACTTTCTCTTTTCCTAATTCTCGAAAATGATAATATTATTATATTTTCAAGAATTATAGTATGATGAACATTTTTTTTTGGTAATTATGATGGACATCTTTTATTGATTAGAACGATTTAATATAATTTCTAATTTATGTAATTTTATTATATACAATTAATGTGTAATTTTTAATAATATTTGATTAGCATATATTTAATTTTAGTTATAATGATAATTAATTAATTTAAAAATATAATGTATTATATTATAATTATTACACATAATAGTATAATTACAAAAATAGAAACATGTTAATAAAACCAAACAAGTTTTTGTTTTCAATTTTTTATTAGAAATCTCAACCAAACAGGTTTTTATTTTCAGTTTTTATATTACAAATCTCAACCAAATAGGTTTTCGTTTTTTTAAGGAAAAAAACAGAAACTAAAAACAGAAAACAACAACAAAAAAACAACAACAGAAAAACAGAAATGAACCAAACATCCCTTTAATTTCCTAATTTATGAAAAGGAAATATGAGTCAAACGCAACCAATTATGGCAATCTAAAATGTCCTACCAGACCCCCTCAAAAAAAAAAAAATGTCCTACCAGACCTCATAAAGAGACATCCCAACGGTCCACGTAATAAAAGCAGTCAACTTTACGCGCCTTCATGAGCGTAGAATCAAAAGTCCACCTCATTTCCAGTCCAATTTGTCCCCTTCAAATATTCGCTTTTTTGTTATACACAAATTCAGTTCAGTCATGGGCGTAGCAGCCTCCCCATAAAACGCGTCGTCACCACTCGCACACGCTCAAAACAGTTTCCTCTCACTTTCCTTGCTTCCGACACAGATCTCAACCCCAAACCTCACGGAACCAATTAAACTACTGTCGGCTTCAGATCTACACCCCTTCCCATTTTCACACCCAAGATCCAAACTCCAATCTTTTGTTCAAGTCTCAGCTTCTCAACTCTTCTGGGGACTAAGGTAATGGAGTCTGAGCTACGTCGGAAGAGAAAAAGAGAGTTTAGACCTAATGCGAAAGTGGGTTTTGTGAGGACTTTTGTTGTGTGCTTGTTTTTCTTTGTCTTTCTCTTGTTTGTTTCCTCCAATCGACCTCTTTTCCGTAATGGGCCTTTTCGGCTAGTGCTTAAAGTTTCAACTTTATCACTCTTGCCAAGTAGGCTAACAAGAGAGTCTTTTCAAGTTAGATCCTTGTCGTTGATTGTGGAAAATAGAGTCCTGTTGGGCAGATTTATGAAGAGAGGTTGCTTTGATTTATGATCTAGTGTGTCTGGGGCAATGTTTATTTCTTTCGTTGCATTCACGCGATGCAGATGGTTGCTGGTGAATTGTTACATATAGGTATAACGTTTAGACTGAATCATTCTTCAAATCCTAAGATGTTTTATCATGATAGCTGTGTTTTTTTTTTAAGATCTAATGTAAAGTTTCCAACTTCATAGTTCAACTGCCTGAAAGTTTTGATTTTTATTTTTTTAATATCTTTCTGCTTATGATTTCCCCCTTCTTTTTTGGGTTTTTCTACTTCTTTGATAGTCTTTTCCATTTTTCTCGTGGTAAGTATGAGAGGTCTGATTATGGCAGACGCTTTTGGTTTTAGCTTTTAGTTTCCCACACGCAGCCTCACATTTTGTCACCGGAGGCTTCGCCGTCATTCAAACTCGACATTCGCTAGGCTATGAAGTGTCACGCGGCGAGCGAGATCCGCCTTCGATGGCCTCCCTTTCTTCTTCCTCTTCACGATCTGCCCCATCTTTCTCCCTAGAGAACTCACTGCTTGTTTATCTCTCTAAAACCACGAGTCTTTGATTCTTCCTTTTTTAGTTGAGCAAAATTTTTGCTTCCATAGTTTTCTTCGATAGGTAGGGTTTGGGTTTTTGTCTAGACAGACCAGACAAGAACTTATCTTGGAAGGTTTATTACTATTGGATTTTTTATCTAACGTTAAATATTTGCAAGGATTTTGGTAGTAGTACAGGTGAGAGTGAAAGCAAGGGTTTTGGTGTTGAAGCTTCGTGTGGAGAGAACTTTTTGGAGATTGAAGGTCTAGAGAGTGGCAAGTTATGTTCTATAGAGAGAGCTTCGAGGCACCTTCTGCATCTTCACAGTCAGTAAAGAGAGCTCCGAGTCACCTTCTGCGTCTCCACAGCCGCAGTATCAGCCCGCAGTGAAAGTTGTGGTACAATTTGCCCACTACCAGTTCATCGGGTAAGAGCTATACATAGATATATATTGTGGCCTTTATTATTGTAGTACTGTATCCATGACACGAGGCAGCTTACAACGACCGACATTCATGTACACAATTTTACCTTTTACTTCCTAAATTTCTATTAGTATTTTGTTTGTGTCTTTGGTCTTTTCACGTTAGCCTACTATTTGTAGCCATATAGTTGCTTGTGTTTACTGGCCTCCCAGTGTGATCTCTTCTTTCTGGAGTAGTGTTGTGTACGCCCGTGGTTATACTTCTGGGTTGTTTTTTTAGGCCACGAGCAAGTTCCTTTTTTTACTCCCTGGATCATTGTACATAACGTCTGACTTTGCTGATGAACAAGTTAGCTTGGGATCTTCTTCTAGGCTCTGTATGTAGCACTTGTCAGCCTAACCAAGCTAGTTTGTTTGGGACGGGGAGGCTCAGCGTCATACACGCATTTTGATAAACTATTATTCATTTTTATAGGGTATCTGGCACATATCCCCTCGTTAGCTTCCTTGAGCCTCCTGACAAGAGACCCGTTGGCATACCTGACGCTTCAACTGAGACACCACACTTCCTTGATACCTCACACTATTGTTAAGGCCTTGTTCTTTAAATTATCTTCTCGGCGCATCACTCCTTTTCTTTGGCAAGCCTCACTAGTTCGTTTTTGCCTTCCTTTTCAAACACAACTGCAGTTTCTTAATGCTCTTTATAAGAATTTTTCTCCTTTTATTTCGGTTGGTTATTTACTATTATTAAAATTGTTTTCCTAAAATTTTTTATTTCTTTTAATACACTTTAATTATTCATGGAATTTTCTAGTATTTAGTTTTTATGTTGTATTATTATTATTATTCGTTTTTTATTAGTTTTGGTTTTGTCCTTTTTTCTATTTACTTAAATATTTGGCATGCTAGTTTGTACATATTCACGTATTGCTTTTGTGTCCTACATCATTATTTTACCTGTCACATCTGCATATGGGTTTACCGAAAATAGTCTCTCTACTATGTAAGGGTAAGACTGCGTACTATCAGACCTCCCCAGACTCCGCTTTACTGCAGGATTTCAGACTAGGTGTGATGATGATGATGATGATCTTGGAAGGCTATGACGTGGGAGCAACAAATTCTGAAAAAATTAATGTTCTGGATGCTATCTATTTTATTAATGCTGCTTGAAATATTGATGTGAATGCCACAACTATTGCAAATTATTTTTGACATTGCAAAATTCGATCCGAGGAAGGTATGCTTCTAAAAGAAGAAATTGGTGATGTTGAGGGCATTCAAAGATTAGAGAAAGATATTTCTAATTTACATTATAGAAATGCCATGAATGTAGAGCAGATTCTGAGTTATCCTAGTGAAAATGAAGCTTTAATAGAATCGCCTACGGACGAAGAAATTATTCAAAGAGTAATGGGTATGGAAGATGGAGACAATCAAGATCCAGATGATAATAACGTTATACCACATGTTTATCCAAAAGAAGCTTTTCTTGCCGTAGAGACATTGAAAAGTTACTTGCTTCAAAATGAGAAGAATGTGCCGAATGTAGTTTATGTCCACCAAAATGTTAAAGATAAATTGAATTCAGTTCGTATGAAAAGAATAATCAATTGACTATAAATACATATTTTAGGAAAGCATAAGATTTGAAATAAAAATTGTTTAGAAAGTGCTTTATTTTGTGAATTATATATGTAATTTTCATACTTATTTAATGAATTATTATTTTATATTTTCAGTTAACCTCAATTTTTAAAACTGTTATCTTATACATTTAGCGAAGTTATTATTTTATCCCATTGGTCCAAGTTGGGACCAAAGAAAATTATTATTTAATCGAGATTATTAATTTATTGAATATTCATTTATCGAGAATTTACTATATAATGTATAAAAAATACATGTATTTTTGTGTGCACAATACCAAAAAAAAGATTAAACAGAGGAAGGAAATGGCGCTGACAAATGATGAAGGCGACTGTGCATGGAAGACTTGGATTTGGACATTATCATCTAGATTTTTCAGTTGACCTGAAAGCTCTTGTCGCCCCAATGCCTTCTATCTAATTTTGTATTAAAAAGCTCCAAACCGGAGACATTTAGTGTTTACTAGACCTATTCTCAGCTGGGACTCCATAACCAACCACAAAAGACCCTCCGTCGTGTTGTACCAGCCAAACCTAAAGTTCATCCCTGTAATCATTGGCATATATCTTTTGGGCATAACGACAGGTTTAGGTTAGACTGAATCGATTTTGAAAGTAATTTGGGACCATCCAATAAAATAATTACACTATTATCGAAGATGAAAAGACCTCGAAAGTCAAGTATGATGCTTAGAAGGTTATCCTCGAAAGTCAAGTATGATGCTTAGAAGGTTATCTTCTTATTTCCTTTCTTGAAGTACATTAGAAACTAGAACTGTTTCTCTTGAATTTATCATCAGACTGGAAGTAAGTAAGGGTGCATAAATGCAAGTCAAGCCACCAAACGAGGCCATTTCAAGTTAGAGTACCTGGTCTGATTTTACAGTCTACATCAAGATACCTGTTGAAACAAGAAAATGAGCGAGTGTGGATGACCTTTTCTTATATTTAGCCATAGGGGAAAACAGTGGAGGATTTTTTCGTTCCTACGGAGTACGAAAATAACTAGTTGTCTCTCAAAGATGTTAGATCATAGGTTGGACCTAACGTGCTATTGTTGCATACAAACAAGGTTCAATTGTGTTTTTCCCTTTATTGCATGCAGATACCATGAGACATTTCTCTCAATATTATCGAAGATCACAGACTATAAAACAATTTAAGCGCATTTGGTACTTGACTGCTGGGACTTAATCCATAAGCGGAAATAAATCTCACTTTAGGTGAAGTATGGTTACTATTTCCTTTTTCATTATGCTTTTAGATTCCGATAGAACATTTAAACATTATAAACAAACTTATATATACTCACTAGTTAAGATAATTCAGTTTTCTGAGGTACTCAGTCCTCACCTATTTTCCTGGTAAACAAATGTAGGCACCAAGCACATGTGTTTTATATATGTTCCACTTCCAACCACGTTGAACATGATGTTTGTGTTGAGGGTAATAAGACTGCGAAGAAAGGTGTTGTACACAGAAGCAATCGAGTATGGGGTGGTAGCCCAAGATAGATAGAATCAGAAAGAAGCAAGAAGTCGAAGCGTGGAGACTAGTGTTACTGGTAGTCGTCCACACTCTGCAACTCTTGTGAAAATGACGCGAAACGCCCCACGTGCTAAATTCCTGAGGAGAAGACTGCACCATTGAGATAGTTGCCTGTAGCTGACAAAAACGTGCGATGATAGGTTGAGTAATTACTTCATGAACATGCCATACTTGAGATGTTCTTGTCAGTGCAGAAGTGATGCTTCGTTCAGGTTTGCATTTGGTAACGTAGTGACATCTTTTAGAGATACCAGCCACACATAAATACTGACATGTGCTTTTTGTTCATATTTGGGAGAAACCACTTTGTAGGATTGAAGAAAACTATATTATTAGTCCTCCTACTTGACATTAATTCTTGTTAGGTCTTTTTATTTTAATTTTATTACATCATTGAAGAAAATTAATCACATAATTTGATTACTGACCATGTTGGTGTGTACAAAATCTTCATAAGCTTAAGAGCCAATTAAATAACTTGATTAAATATAAATGTAGTATTTTAAACCACTCCTGCATTTGATTGATTTTTTAATAATATAATTAAGATGAATAAAAAACTAAAATTAAAATAAAAGCACTTAAATAAGAATTGGTGTCGAATTTCTTATTATATTTTTTATAATAAGAATTGGTGTCGAATAATAGGTCTATCCTATTTAAACCTAAGAGTTCAATTTGCTTTCAGTTGAAGTAGATATATACCAGCCTAAAGATCATATCCCTTCCTATCATAGTTTAAACCCATAAGTCAATATTGGTTTGAAGAATAAATTCACCAAAACATGACAAGATCATATCAACCTCATCCGTTAGAGCATTTGTGGCCATGGACTCTTCATTTTATGTGGAATCAGGCACTCCTTATACATGTTTTTATCTTAATAGTCTTTTCTAATAGTCTGTTCTTTTCCACAGCGACTTATCACAAGCTTCAGCATTTTAGTCTTGGACAATCATTTATTTGCGCATCCAAATTTCAGCTTTTCTTCCTAGAGCAAGTGCACAAAGATTTTAATGGCATCGCCTTCCTACAAAATACTTCAGTAATTCTGCATCAAATCGTTAAGAAGCAGAGAATTGATGTCTTGTTTGCCAAAAGTTATACATTGACCAGGAAATGGAGGGAACCAAAATCGAGAAATTAGTAACCTCAGGTGGATAATATATATAAAGAATTTGTAGAGTTCAAGGAATCGGATGGATGGAAACAGTGGCGCGTAATGGGATGGTACACGTGCAATTAACACACCCCCCACGTTACACTTGACTTATTGTGCTCGCCTCGCTCTCTAAATTTTATTTTCTGCTTTAACCATCCCCAGGAGTAAAGTTCACTGTACTGAGTCCCATCCTCTTGTCTACATTTATTCAGTTCTTTTTGCTTTTGCTTACATTACAGAAAATAATGAAGTTTTAACTTGCCAACGGGGGAAGCATTGACTTGTCAACTTCAATCACTCTTCTTCAATTCCTTCGTGTGCCCAATGAAGAAATGCCACCCAAAAGATCCATCGGCTATTTAGAACAAAATCTCCAAATTACACACAAAAATTGTACTTTCTTGGTCCAAACGGCTCGCAACCGCCCACGTTTATATCAACATAATCCAAAGCTACAATCTCCACAATTCTAGTTCCTACACACATGCCTCTTCCCCACTAACTCTCTCAATCACTCCCCACAATACAACTCACTCCTCTATCATATATCAGATCAACCCTCCCAATACTCTCCCTGTCTCTATCTCTCTCATTTTACAATTATGTTCGCTGCTAGTGAACAAATCACATGGCAGTGCCCTCCTAGGCCATTGCCAATGGAGAGGAACTGGAATTCTTGTGTTGAACTTGCTCCAAAATGCCCTCGTTGCGCTTCCTCTAACACCAAATTCTGTTACTACAACAACTATAGCCTGTCACAGCCTAGGTACTTCTGCAAAGGTTGTCGAAGGTACTGGACCAAAGGAGGGACCCTCAGAAATGTTCCTGTTGGTGGCGGTTGTCGGAAAAATCGCAGAGCCAAGTCGGCAAGAGCTTCACATAACGAGCCTGCAACGAACAACCTGATCAGTGGTTGTGGTACCAGCAAGCATAGTGATCAGCAGCTCGGTGATACTTATTCCTCGAAAGGGGACTCATCAATGGCTCATTCTAGTGGGTCTGACATCGACCTTGCAGTTGTTTTTGCCAAGTTTTTGAATCAAGACTCCAAGTTTGAGGCCACCGAAGTGGTTAACGCCTCGAATTCTTTGACCCCAGATAGCGTGTTGAGTGATGCATTAATTGACAAATGCCAGAAGCAGGTCGATCTCATCCAAGAATCTGAATGTTTACTACCTGAGGCGCTTGTGGAAGAGCAGCAACAGCAAGGAGGAGAACAGAGACTTGAAGAACTCATAGAGAGTGATGATGTCGACGAATTCGGCTTGCAAGCTTTGTTGGGCGATGAAATGGTGCAAGATGCCCTCTGGTCTGATACTGCGAACTTACCAAACGTTACATGGCAACCTCTGGTCCAAATGCAAGAATTTGATCCTTTTCGTGTGGAAGAACATCTGATCAAGACTTCAGCAAATTTTATGAGCGATAATAATTGGAATTCACCAGATCTCTCGGGGTTTGAAGTTTTCTCAAAACCTTAAACCTATAATTTACGATCCCATCTTCTCGTTTCGTTCTACTCGAAAGGAGATTTCCTAGTAATTTTCGTCGATGATTGCATAAATCAAGAGGCTCGAAAAGGAGCTTTGGTTTCACTATCGTATTATAGTTTAGCGAATAGCTTAAATTAAACTTGTAATACAAATAAAATAAGATGGAATATCTTATTTGGAACATTAGGATTCTTTCAAGATTCGATTGTTTGCCTTCTGACGGTGAACGGTATGAGGTATCTGGTTTGTAATTCAATTTGTTAACTAAGCCTAGCTGGTATCTTGCTTGCCAAATTTTGAAGAGAAGCAGAGGTTTTCGTGCCAATGAGTTATGATCTATGACCTAATACGTCTTGAAACGGCCAAAGGTCAGAGATCAATATTTAGAAGATGAGGCGGAACTGCTTCTCTTCATCTGCCTTCGTCTTCATGGTGGTACTTGAAATTACTGTGACCACATGAAAGGCCTCTGAATGGCTTTTTTTAATTCGTGTTTTCAAAATATTATGTGAGAAATTCATTTCAAATCTTGATTTGAATATGAAGTTAGACTTAGACTTGTAATTAATTCTAGTTTTTTTACTCAATCTTTTTATAATTTATATTTCTATATAAATAACAATAATAACACTAGATAAATTTCTCTAAATCGTAAATTTTATATGGTTTAAGTAATTTTTGAATTTTTATACTCTTAAAATTTTAAAAAATACATGAATAATTCTTGTTAGATTAAAAATAAATGTTTAAATAAATTATTAAAATAAATTATTATTTTAATAAAAAAATTTAAATTACTTAAACTCCATATTTTTAAATTTTCTGAAATTATCTATTGTCATGTTCTGTTTTCTAACATCCGAAATTCGTTTGGCGTGACCATCATGTCTTTTGAGGTATAAGGACCACCATCTACCGTTTATATCTACTCATGGAAAAAGCTAGGGAGCTCAATCTAGATATGTGAAGTATAATTGTCAAAACAATATTTGGCTCACTCTATATATACGTAAATATAATCGTCACAATAAAATTTGAAAGTGTAGCCATTTTTAGTTTCTTTTTTTTTTAATTCCACGAGGTGTCTTAGGAGGATTCCAATTATAGGAAGGCACCTTTAAGCCATCTACTTCCAGACTGATCTCAGCTCGAACTAGGTAAGTCCTTTGCGAGAAACAAAACCTCTGCTACAATTTAGTTTCTTTAAACATCATTAATAATTAAAAGCCTCTACAAAATTTATAAATATTTAAAATTCTTATTAATAACTGAAAAGTCTATACATAATCATTTACAGAAATTTGAAACTCTTTGGGAGGGTTAGCAGTAATGGCTCTATTAAAAAACAAGATAAGTTTAAAGATAAAACAATGGAAATCATCTAGCCATCTTTAAATATATTAAATTCTTCATAAAATAAAAACAATTAGATATGTATATCTATAAATATTTTAGAGTTTTTAAAGAATCATCAACAATTAATAGTCTGTGCTATAAATTTTAAAGATTTTAAATTCTTTTAAAATCATTAATAAGTGAAAAATCTACATAATCATTTTTAGAAATTTAAAACCATTTTAACAATTCAGTAATGATAGCTCTATTAGAAAACAAGAGGAATTTAAAGACTTAAGATAAGTGGAAATCATCCAAACCTATTTTGCAACCAATATGTCAAATATATTAATACATTTAAACATTTATATATTCATATACGTACAAATAATTTTGTTTTAATATATATATATATATACACACACCAACATGAAACTATAGGAAAAACAATATTCATTGTATATATAATGTTATATGTACGAAATGCAATGAAGATCAAAGCATATAGCTAGATGAATCTATTCTACGTAGTTATTATCATTAGTGTTCATTACGATATAAAGGACTTTTTACGACGAAAAGGATTATCGCTAAAAGTCTAAAATTCATTAAATTCATCGTCAAAAACGTCGCCAAATCTCTATTGGTAAAAAGTATATAGGTGAGATTTTTTCATTTTCGTTGCTAAAACATTTTTCCTACGCTTCACCTTTGTAGCGAAAAAGTATTAGTGACAATTTTAAGAATCGTTGCCAATATTGTTTCGCTACGAAATATTTTCATAGGGAAACGTAAGTAAATGTTTTTAGCTATGTTTATGTAAACGTAACTAAAAACTATTAGCCATGTTTTTGGAAACTTAGCATAAAAGTTTTAGATACGTTTATTTTGTTGTTAATTTTAAAAATAAAAAATAAATAAATAAATATTAGAAGCATTGTATATTAAAAATAAAATGTTATTAAATTTGATCGTGTACAAAATTTAAATTACAATTTCAAAAATATTTTTATACAAAATAAAAAATACAAATACTAACTCAAACCCGTCTTCATTTTCATTGCTTATAATAATCTGGGCCAAGTAATTTTCTTAGGTACTTTTCATGCTTGGCCACCTTTTTTCTAAAGAACTTGTTTTCCTTTTCAAGACGTTGCACGTATGATGGTCTTGATAAGGATGAAGCAGTTGGCTTAGGACCAAAACTAAGCCCTTTGATAAAATTTAATACTAATGTATAGGGTGGATGCCAATACTATAATAACACGTCGTAATTAGCTATACATGGTAGAATTAAAAGGCATAGTACCTTGATAAATTTGTTTTATTTAATTTAGTCTACTAAAAGCAAAAATATAGACTACAAGAGTGAAGATATTTGTTAATAGTACGATATTACTTATCACTCAAAGAAATTATTGCATCACTTTTCTTGCCAATATATGATATGATAGAGATCATCTATATCTTTAAGTCATGCTTTTGAACATTTGATAGTAAATCTTTATTTAACGTCATTACAATATTTAAGGTTTGATAAGAAATTGATAGATGAGTAAAAGTAATAGATTCGAATTTGTACAAATAGCTTGTATATGTTAGATTAAATATGATTTATGCTTAACATAAGTGGTGAGAATAAAAAGTTAGATAATTGAGACTATCTCCTGCTATAAATTGGTTAAATTAATGTAATGAGAATCATAAAGTTACATATAAATATATATGTATCATTTGACTATAAATCAAATGAAACTTGTAAAACTTGTTAGGCTTACCGGTGACCAAATAAACATTTGGTAAAAGGACAATTATGATATTGAATTGTTAAAATACACATAATGTACAAGATGTAATAATAATTTATATAAAAAAATGAATACTTGTATTTCATTATATTTGCTATTGACTTTCTATAATAAAGTCACATGTATTAAATGAAATAATAATTTAAATTTTTGAAAAGTTTAAAATATTTAAATTTAAGTAGAAATTAAGCATTAAGAATATTGAAACACTTCAATAAGATTGATGTGGTGAGAATTAAGTTTTCTTGGTTGTCTATAGGAAATTTGATTCTCTAGTAAATATCTCCACACTAAATTCCATAATAGTAGGGTTTTGTGTAAAAAGAAGGACAATCTAAAGATATTGTTTGATGAGTTATTTATTTCTTCTATAATTATACCTATTGACCTTTTTATTTCAAATTAAATCAATTAGAAATGTTCCATAATAGATATAGAATAATAAGACTTTGAAATAATCAAAAGTTAATGATTTTGGGTGATACTTAATATGAAGCATATCTTGTCTAATATAATATAAGTATTGTGATATATCCAAATAAGGAGGAGAAAATCTTGCAAACTTTATTAAATAAACAGTTTGTTTAAATACATAAGATAAGTAGTTAGAGTAAGATGAAGTTTGAAAAAAATATAAATCTCATATTAGTACACTCAAATAGAACTAGTGCCTTTGTTGATATTTGATATATAGTTAAAAGGTTGTCAAATGTTGAAAGATTAATTTTCATAATAAATTCAAAGAATTTATTTTAAAGAAGATTATGAATTTATCATGTCTATAAAAAGGTTAGTGAGAGTATAGTCATACTATTATGTGAGAGTATATAAAGTCATACTATTCTGTGAGAGCATATAAAGTCATATTGCTCATAGAGAACAAAATTCATATTTCTAATTATTAAAAATATAATAGTCCAATAAACAAATGTTTTTGGATTTGAACTTAATTAAGAGAATTAGATATATAGATATGGATATGAAAGTTATTTACCTATTCAATCCAAGTATATAGATAATGTATTAAAGGAGTTTAGTATTTAAGATATCTAATATTTATGAAGTATTAAAGGTATTCATTATTCTATATATGAGTTCAAGTTCGTATCAATACTAACTTTGTTTAATATACGTCTTAGTTAAGATATATTTTACTTATAACAATATTATTCTGAGATTGGAAAGGTTCAAATGTATAATTAATTGCTAATCAAGGCATAATGCATTTTTATTTAGTGAAAATGATTATTTGGATTAATAAGTTCTTTAACAAAGTTGATATAGTTTCTTACATTATTGAAGTAGGAATATATTGTGGAACATTATAGTCATTTTATATGTGAAAGGTGTAACGCCCCAAATTAGGGGTTAGATGATTACGGACATTTAGTACGTTTATACTTGCTATGTGCATATTGGCATAA
>JANKOE010000002.1:13940182-13958017 GCA_026284465.1 Erythroxylum citrifolium | reverse complement strand
GTATTCAATAACCGAAGTCAATCAGGATCATGGATCCGGACAACCACGTTCAGCCCTAGAAAAATCTGGCAGAACCAGAAACTATATAAAATTTTAGTTCAATTTTCTTCTTAATATCACCTGAAATATTGTGATATCAAATTTAATTCTAGTACAACATGGTATTAGTATCCATAAATACTGGATACCTTTTCCAATAATTTTTAAATTTATAAAATAACTCTGAAGTTTTAAAATTAAAAAATAGTAGATTAATATATTGGGATATATAATTTTTAATTTTATATCAACCATGTCTTTAAAAATTATGTATTATAATTTATTCCATAATATTTCAAATTATCTCAATGATTATTTATTCTAAACTGATAAAAATTATCCAAATTTCAAACAAGAATTTATTCCATAATCATAAAAAATATTTTATGTTCAAAATTTAAACCCTAATTTGTTGCTTTAACTAGAGACTACTAATTTAAGTACGATGATTAAGTAAACTAAAATTATAATATAAAAATAATTAATTACTAGATCTATAATTTAAGAGTAAGAAACAACGTCAAAGACTAAATTAATGATTTAATTCTCCTTTTGTTATTAGTCAAATACTAATGACTTAAATCAAGTCATAGACTTAATCCATGCCACTCTCACACAATTAAAATAAGCCACGGACTTAACCCAAACCAGACACGTAACTGAGCCCAGAATCCAGGTCCAAAACAAAAATGACCCACCCAAGACTTGGGACCTGGGCGATTGAAGGGGCACGAGGAGGGAGGGGTTGGGTAAGTGAAAGTTGAACTTTTTTAAATTTAATCCAGTTTTAGAAAATTACAAATTTTAAATGTAATTTAAATACTAATATGATAACTGTATGAGTTGAAATAAAACCAATTTTCGACTATACGCTGGTTAATACTAATCAATACAGTAGGAATTTTGCAACAGTAATGAATAAGGAGTGACCATCGACCATCAATCAATCAATAAAAAAAAGGATAGATTTAGATCAGCTCACAGCTCACTATCTATGGTTGGGGTTGGGGAATCCCTTGGTTTGCCCCACCTTCCACCACTTAATCCAGCAAAATCGGACATACTAATCCAAATCACTGGACCTATTTGCATTACAAGACCCAACTTAGGCAAAGTTCATTTTCTATCTTTCTTGTCTATTCTAAAGTTCTCTTTTTCATAGGGCCATCCTAGATTTTTGAGCTCAGTATGTATCTTAACACGGATTTGAATCTGATGGAGCAAATTAGGAACCAAGAAGCATATGCATACATATCCCCCCTCGTTTTCCATCACGCAACCACTCGGATGGTATGAGTTGGGATTTTCTTTCTCAATTTTACAATTTAATTAAAAATACAGGGGTTAAGATGAATAATCCAGTATATCACGGTAATTGTTTTATGTGATTCGCTTAATTAGATGCTCCGTCTTTGAGTACAAATGAAAAGATCATATTATTTTTAATTTCAATTATTAAATTAAGTCATTAAATATCAGCGTAGTAGGAATTGAATATGATTGTGACTTGTGTGCTTAACTTGAATGTCTACAGTATTTGATAAGAAGCCTCAATAAAGATGCAAACATAACAAATTCTAAACATTAAATTAAAGAGTTTAGTGATTAAATAACTGAAACTATCCAAATAATACTAGTATTTCTTTTGCTTTTCAGTTAAACATTTTTTTTGGATAAAAGACATAAATTTTTTTATAATCCAAAAAATTGAAAACTAAAAATTATGATTTTTTTGAAAATTTATGAAAAAAATTAATAATTTCTAGTTTTTCAAAAAACTCTTTTTTTAAAAAAATTTGATTAAAAAATGACGGTAAAACACACAAAGTATGATATCAGATATAGACTAATTAAATATTACTAATATTATAACTTAATTCAACTCATAAACTTATCTCAAACTAATTAAATTTAACTTAATTAATAAATTATTAATTTAAATTAAATTAAATTAATTTAAAAACTAATTTGAGTCGTCAAGTAAGCAACATTTAATTAATATAAGTGTGATATTTATGTCATGTGTACTTTATCGTTATTTCTTAATCGAAATTTAAAAGCAAAAGTTTTTATACAAATCTGAAAATTAGAAATGATTTTTTTTGAGAATTTTAAAGAATTAAGGATTTTTCAAATTACAATTTTTTTTCTCTTTCAGCTTAGTCTACCAATATTTTTTATACGCTACCTTTATTTTTTGATTAGAGTGTCTGTCTTGGCTTCCTATTTATCCAAATAAAGTTATCAAAAGCAACAAAGTTGGGGTATGCTGCTGCCTGCTTACAAGACTCAAACTCAAAAGCTTATCTCCCCACAATAGAGCATGTTAAGCTTACGCGTACACTCTATTCTATCAGCAAATAATTGCAAAGTGAATCATTTGTATGTCAATCTCAAAAGAGCTCCTGATATCAATTGTGTCTCCAACCAGGGTCTTTGCTTGAATTAGGACTGCACAATGAAGATTTGTATCACAATCTGGTATTAAGAAAAAGAAAAGAGATGTTCAATTCTTTATAAATTTATAAAAAAAGACTACTAATTGATTATTTTATTTCTCAAATGAAATTGATAACTTTTTCACTAAACAATTTCCGGCAACAATCTCAGGCTGCTGAAATGCATATCAGCGTTGGTGTGATAATTTTTTTTTTAATTTTTGGATTCGAGGAAACTTCACATGCGAGCCAAGCGGGCTCACCTCTCAGAGGGTCAAGTGGCTACACTCCATCAGAGGGCCAAGCGGCTACATCCCATCACACAGGACCTCACTAGTTCTCCACCTATAGGTAAAACTTCGACTACCTCATACTCTTACAAGATGGACTAACAAAGAATCGAATCTGAGACCTAACCGAAGCTAAGCCCCACTTTCAACCGTAACTTAGCTTCTCTGTATCTCTATAATAATAAAGGAGATTACAGTAGGGTACAGAAAAAGTGAGGAGTTGTGACAGAGAAAGTTGTACCCAGCTTTTCCTTTTTGTTGGATCCAGGGGAGAAGGGAAGGTTCATGCATGGGGTTTTACCTAATCAGGCATCGACAAATTTCAGTCTCTCATTACAAGTGAGTGATTGGCTTATACATTCATGGTAAGAACATTGGTTTTCCTGCAGGAAAAAAAAGAAGAAGAGAGAAGTGACTTTGAGAGATTACCAAAATTATGCAGCAGAAAGCGTTGTGGTGTCCACCTCCATTTGTGTGGTGGCTTTGTCCCTCTCACAATCTGGACTCTAGTGAGTATTCTTTTAACTCAAAAGATGAACAATCATTGTATGAGAACCACTGAACAGAGAAGTTTTCTTCACAGATTTATCATCTTACCAGATATCTCCATAGAGAAAGGGGGAAAAAAAAACTACAAAGCTTCGTTTTTGTCGTTTTTGTGGATAATATAAAACGGTAGTTACAGGAATAGATGTCTTCTTTATCATGAAGAAACCATTAAGGCAATCACACACAAGTATCAAAATTTTAAGTGATCGAAGCTAACTTTCTCCTCAACAACTGAACCCATTTGTAATTTAAGCATAGTATGGAAAAATCTTAGTGCAAAGACCTTTCTATACCAAGTTGACTACATATCTGCATATGTATGTACCTTTAAAAAAAAAAATTCTGTATATGTATGTGCATATCTGTAATACTTCAATACATGAGCAAGGTATGACAGAAAGTAGACTGTTATGTCAGTAAATATGGGGTAACAGGGAGGGCAGTTCAATTCCCCACACTTAAAAGAACATTCATAGAAATGTGAGCCTTGTTGAGCTTCACAATTTAAATGAGATACACAGTAGCAGAGAAAGACAACCAAGTTCATCATGTCAAGCAATGCAATCACCATTTTTCTCTTGTTTCTCAACATCTCTATTTTTCCAGCTGTCTCTGCACTGAACCAGGAAGGACTTTCTTTACTTTCATGGCTTTCAACCTTTAATTCTTCTTCTTCTTCAGCTTCTTACTTCTCTTCATGGGATCCCGCTCACCAGAATCCATGCAAATGGGATTATGTTCAATGTTCAGTTGATGGTTATGTCTCAGAATTAGCAGTCACTTCCACTAGTTTTCCCATCAGCTTCCCTATGCAGGTGCTTTCCTTCAACCATCTCACATCTCTTGTCCTCTCTAACGGAAACCTCACCGGACAAATCCCAAACTCAATAGGAAACCTGTCTTCACTTATTACCTTGGACCTCAGTTTCAATGCTTTAACAGGCAAAATCCCAGCTGAAATAGGAAAGTTATCTCAATTACAGTTGCTTGTGCTGAATACAAATTCACTAAATGGTGAGATTCCAGGGGAAATAGGAAATTGTTCAAGGCTAAGACAGCTAGAACTGTTTGATAACAAGCTCTCAGGAACGATTCCTGCAGAGATTGGCCAATTGTCAGCTCTGGAGACCTTTCGCGCTGGAGGCAACCCAGGAATTCGTGGCGAAATCCCAATGCAGATATCAAACTGCAAAAGACTCATCTTTTTAGGCCTTGCGGATACTGGGATTTCTGGACAGCTACCAGCAAGTTTAGGAGAACTGAAACATCTCAAAACTCTTTCAGTTTATACTGCCGATCTCACTGGATTCATTCCAGCAGAAGTTCGAAACTGTTCTATGCTAGAAAATCTGTTTTTGTATGAAAACCAAATTTCAGGTGAGATTCCGATTGGATTGAGCTCTTTGAAATATCTCAAAAGGTTGTTATTATGGCAGAACAACATAACAGGGAGCATACCCGAAGCTCTTGGCAACTGTTCTAGTTTGGAAGTCCTTGATCTCTCGACGAATTCTCTCATCGGAAATATTCCTGGTTCTCTTGCCAATTTGATTTCACTGGAGGAGCTTCTTTTGTCTGAGAATAAAATTTCAGGAGAGATTCCGTCTTTTCTTGGGAATTTTCCTGGTTTAAAGCAACTTGAGCTACATAACAACAGATTTTCCGGAGAGATTCCACCTTCCATAGGGAAACTAAATGAGCTCTTGCTGTTCTTCGCTTGGGAGAACCAGCTCAGTGGAAGCATTCCTACTGAGCTAGCCAACTGCAAGAAACTTCAAGCATTGGATCTCTCGCATAATTTCCTTACTGGGTCCATTCCGCGTACTTTGTTCAATCTCAAGAACTTATCCCAATTGTTATTAATAGCAAATGGACTTTCGGGTGAACTTCCATCTGATATTGGCAACTGCTTTGCCTTGACCCGTTTACGACTAGGTTCTAACAACTTTACGGGTCAAATTCCACCAGAGATAGGACTACTAAATAATTTGACCTTCCTTGAATTGTCAGATAACCAGTTTATTGGAAAAATTCCTCCTGAAATTGGCTACTGCATTAGGCTAGAAATGATCGATTTGCATGACAACAAACTCCGAGGTGTCATTCCTGCATCTCTTGAATTTCTCGTCAACTTGAACGTCCTGGACCTCTCAAGGAACTATATAGCAGGTTCCGTTCCAGAGAACTTAGGCAAGCTTTCATCTCTGAATAAGTTAATTATGAGCAGAAACCTCATTACTGGTTCTATTCCCAAGTCACTTGGCCTGTGTAGGGATTTGCAGTTGTTAGATCTTAGCAGTAACAGGATTTCTGGTTCAATTCCATATGAGATTGGTCAATTACAAGAGCTAGATATCCTCCTTAGTTTGAGTAGGAACTCTCTAACAGGTCCTATTCCAGAAAGTTTTACCAATCTCTCAAAGCTTGCCAATTTAGATCTCTCCCACAACAAGCTTACAGGAACGTTAAGGGTACTGGGAAGTCTTGAGAATCTTGTTTCTCTGGATGTTTCATTCAACAGATTCTCAGGTTTGCTTCCTAATACTAAGTTCTTCCATGATTTGCCTCCTACTGCGTATGCTGGTAATGAAGAACTCTGCATCAACAGAACAACATGCCATGTAAAAGAGAATGGACACGGAAGGAACTCCACAAGAAAACTTATCACTTGCACTCTTCTCAGTTTAACTTCAACATTGCTTTTCGTTCTTGTTGGTGTCCTTGTCTTTATAAAACTTCGCGAGGCTTCATCTGGGAGGAAGGACAAAGAAGAGAACATGTTAGAATGGGATTTTACACCATTTCAGAAGCTAAACTTTTCTGTAACCGATATAGTGACCAAGCTCTCTGATTCAAATGTTGTTGGGATGGGTTGTTCAGGAATAGTTTACCGTGTTGAGGCTCCGATGAACCAGATTATTGCAGTGAAAAAGTTGTGGCCACCGAAGAATACTGAAGCTCCGGAAAGAGATTTTTTTTCTGCAGAAGTTAGAGCTCTTGGATCAATACGACATAAAAACATTGTCAGGCTTCTAGGATGTTGCAACAACGGGAAAACAAGATTGCTCATGTTTGATTACATCAGTAATGGAAGTTTGGCAGGATTGCTCTATGAGAAGAAGTTGTTCTTGGACTGGGATGCAAGATATAAGATTATATTGGGGGCAGCTCATGGTTTGGCTTATCTTCACCACGATTGCATCCCCCCAATCATACATCGAGATATCAAGGCCAATAACATCTTGATAGGACCACAATTTGAGGCCTTCATTGCAGATTTTGGACTAGCTAAGCTTTTCAATTGTTCAGAATGTTCAATAGCTTCGGACACAGTTGCAGGTTCCTACGGATACATTGCTCCAGGTCAGTACCGACATTTAGAACATTTTCTAGTTAAGCTGAAACAAACTTGGTGTACAGGTTTTCAAAAACTGCACAAATAGTTTAGCCATGTTCAACATTGATTAACGTTTGTAAAGAAAACAGATTGCATATATTCTGCTTAAATGTTTTCATGCAAGTCTTCTACCAGTTAGGCCTCAACTTTAGCTTACTTTATTGGACTCTGTTTCAAATATGACTGACTCAGTAAGCTTATAATAACGTCGATTAGAGAGTTAAAACCGAATTCTATATATCGCAGAATATGGATA
The DNA here is from genome assembly GCA_026284465.1 of Erythroxylum citrifolium. Taxonomy (NCBI): domain Eukaryota; kingdom Viridiplantae; phylum Streptophyta; class Magnoliopsida; order Malpighiales; family Erythroxylaceae; genus Erythroxylum; species Erythroxylum citrifolium. The sequence continues at coordinate 13,951,048 of JANKOE010000002.1, read as the reverse complement.
CAGTTTCAGAATCACAGAGAAGAGTGATGTATATAGCTTCGGCGTGGTTCTCCTAGGCATCTTAACAGGGAAAGAACCGATTGATAACCGGATTCCTGATGGTGCCCACATTGTAACCTGGATTAGCAAGGAACTTAGAGAAGGGAAAAGAGACTTGGCAGCAATCTTGGACCAACAGCTTCTTCTAGGTTCCGGTACACAACTCCAAGAAATGCTTCAAGTACTTGGGGTTGCCCTCCTTTGTGTGAATCCTTCACCAGAGGAAAGACCAAGTATGAAGGACGTAACAGCGATGTTAAGGGAGATCAGACATGAGAATGAGGAAGTGGATAAACCCAATAGTCATAGCAAAGAAGCATCCACAAATCCAAAAGCAGCAGTTCAGTCTTCTAGTTTCTCCAGGTCGTCTGAGCCTTTAATTAGATCACCTTCTTGAGTTCATAGTTCTCAAAAGTCTTTGTCAAGCAACAGAACAATCTGTTTGTTAAAGGTTGATAAACAAATGTTAGCTTTAGGCTTTTCTGTATTCAACTCTGGCTTTATTATGTTCTTGTATCAGTGAATTGTGCAGAAAGCAAAATTTTACTTGCCAGTTTCTGTCAAAAAACCAAAGAGGGACTCCATGATCATTAACTTCTTTTATCTCTTCTCCTTTCGGGATCGCTCCTCCAAGTGACAGGGTTAGCACGCAAATCCAAGACTATGGCTATGTATAAGATTAGGGGGGTATTCCCTGGGACTTTTTTTAAAAATAATTCAATATCTTAGGAAATGGTCAAATATCTTTTTAATTAGGTTGAAAAATAGGACCGATGAGCGAATTCCATAAAATGTGTGCATTACCAAATGACCAGTCCACCTCGTATCGCTCATCGGCGGCATGCGAATGGCAGGACTCAACTCCCTACTTACCTAAGTTCTTTCGTAGTTCTCAGGAAAGAGGAAGACCTATCATCCAAAGAGTTCTTTTAGGCGAATGATTTCCGTTACCTTTTTTTTTTCTTTTTCTGTATAAACCCTATTAGTTATTATTTTTAGTTAATGCTTTAGACAGACACGACATATGAAATTTGTCTATTTGGGGTCGGATCAAGAAAAAGCCACAGAAGTGACAATTGCTTGGCAGAAGCGCTAAATACAAATGGGAGAACAAGAGGACCACCATTCCCTAACAGCTCTAACCAAAAACATCAATCCATCTTGAAATGATACATTGCTCCTGGTCATGTGGTATCATACCATCCGAGGCCCACTTGACAGGTTTTATAACCCTGTCAAGCTCTAATGCCTGACAATGAAAGCAACTAGCAACCATCAACAAAACTTCACTTGCTTGAAGCCATTCTAACCCTATAATTAAAGAGGAAATTGTTCTTATAAATTTCGCACCAGTTCTAATAATCATGTCATCATCAACGGAAGTTTACTTTGAATGATTGTACTAGAAGATACTTATTTAAGTTTCTGGTCATCTATTAGAATTTAAATCCTTGTCAATAGGGTGAATGATTTCTGTATGCGTTATGCTTTCAAATGTATAAACAAAGTGAAGAAAAGTGGCAACAGGCTAATCAGGAATTTGACATGGGAACTGAATATATGTCCCTCGTGATCAATCACCTGGAACCACAGGCCCCTTAATTCTTCAGTATCTTGTCATCGAAAATCAACCACCCAGATAATGACATTTTTTCTGCAATTTCTCAACTCACGTGAAAGCATCCATATGACACATGATAAAAAGACGTTTTTGGAGGAAATTGCAAATAATTTCCAATACAGCAACTCTCTATAACCTCTTCTTTAACCTGCATAAAAGATTATGTCTGCTACCGTACAACTTGTACCAACACATGGTGCACCTCTTCAATTATTTGTACGCGTATCCGACATTCTATGTACAGGTCACTGCTTCCAGTACTTCTGGCAGAATTTTCTCAGTTGGCAAACACTCGTGTGGACGTTACATAATATGATACAAAGGAATATGGCCTGAATTGTGACAAGTGCAATGAATAGCATTTTAAAAAGGGCTTTACACTATCCAGTGATTTTCTGGACAACACATTTCTAAATAAGAAAGACGTTACAGGAAAGAGTATAATCTTCCTAAGGACACACGTAATGCCTTTAATCCAATTAATTCTTTTCCATTTGCTATTTCTATCTGCATTCCATTTTCCAGTACATTTATATGGAAAGATAACGAAGAAGAGCTTACTTCTCCGAAGTTTTGAGCTAGAAACAATTCAGAGGCAGGGGAGCATATTTCTCAAGAATGCATTTTAAAACCAAATTCGCAAATGAAAATTCTAATTGTTAAAAATCGTGAAACATAAAGAGCTAGCTTTGAATGTGGTAGAACTGAGATTATTCAAAGCCGAAGTTTAATACAACGAGTTTACATTCAAAAATTCATTTAAGCACATTTAACTACATCGGGCCTAAAGATGTTTAACAGATATACATACTATCAACGAGTCTACTATGATTTAGAGAAGTCCAAATTGTGCACAATTTTCTTAGTTTTTCAGAAAGAAAATTATCAGGTAGGATTAAGAAAATCAAATTGGCAGTGTGGGCTTCTTCGTTTTACATACACTTTCACTACAAAATTTTATATAAATTTTCTAATATAGCATTCCAGAATACATTTTATTGATCTAAATTGAAGTTTAGGTTATAATTTTCACAAAGTTCATAACTTTTACTATATTTACTCTAGATTAGGACAACTCAACATCAACATCATAAATGTGATCAGTTAAATGTGTGACAGATGCGACCAAGTAAGAGAGCATCATTGCATTTTCTAGAACACTTAATAACAATAAGATATGTATTCTTCCATGTTTCGTCACTATTTTATAACAAAAATATCATCACTAAGCACAAGTTTATATGTTACACTATATACAGGTATGGACTTCAAAGTTAGAAATAGCTATTGCAATACTTTTCCATATAAATCTGACAAGTTAAGCGACCCCCAGACTTCACATTGGAGAAGAGTGTAGATTCCATGATGAAATAGAACAATGGAGGCAAAAACAAGAAGTGGCAGGTTAAGCAGCTGGAGGAATGACAACAAACAATGTGCAAATCATAATGTACATTGAAGAAATCAGATTAATCTTAAACGCCAATAGTAAGATATGGCATACCTTCAGAAATGAAAGTGCCAACTGGCAGATAAGGAAAGAAGACGGCAACTCAAAAAGTTACAGCTTTTAACAAGGATGCCACTTTATGCTGCATCCAACGCTTTTGTGCAAAAAGGAAAGAATTACTGTACTCAGTGTTGCAAGGATAAAACTCTGAAGGAATTCACATGGAAATGAAAACCAAATAATATACCTTGGTTTCTGAACTGATGAAACAGGCTGGCCACTAAGAACACAATCTATCGCCAGGCTTAAATCCCTAATCATGTAATATTCTAAGAGATTAAGAAATGCTGAGCAGAACCCATATCATGAAAGGAGCATTCATAAGCAGACAAAACTTTGCACTATTTACGCACCTGCCAGTAACACGCACATTATTTCTGGGTCGGGAATCATCAAACTGCCCATGATACACCAGCTCAAATGGCCTCCGACCATCCTGTGGCATTAATTCATTGTGTTTACAACTCAAAATTATATTTTGACAAATGCACAAAATGGACATTTACAAGAGGGAGAGGACTGAATGAAAATAAAGGGCAGGTAACCAATCCCCTCAACAAAAGGACAAAGATGATAACCAAAAGATGTCAATAAAGCAGATACGAATGGTTCCTATCACCTTTTTAAACAGAAAAAATTCTGGTGTGCAAACTGCTCCAAAATCTTTTGCAACTTCTTGTGACTGCAATAAGCATTTCAGCATGCAAATACTTTCTTCAAAATTCACAGAAAAGGATTCTCGGAAAACAATAACAAAATTCAATCTGGGAGAATGAATACAATGAATTCTAACTATTGTGACGTCAACCAAATGAATTTTCTATATAGTTTCGCCAAGAAGTAAAAGCTTGATTCGATTAAGTTAATAGCCATAGTGATTCACACACCTCATCATAAAGATAAGGGAAAGGGTACTTCAATATTTTCGCTTCTTCTGCCATGAACTCTGGTCCATCCTGTGAAAAGAAGTTTCAGTTTGAATAAATCACGACAGTTTTAATACAGCACAAAACCTCAAAGAAAGGACTTATCAAAACCTGTGGGTGGGTGGCTACAGAATTTGAAGATATTGCAACAACTGCAAGTCCTTTCTGCAACAAATAGAAAGCCTTAAATAATGCTACACATTATCCTACAAGTTAAGCATTTATTTCAACTTAAAATACATTGCAACTCATCAAAACAAGCAGTTTTGCCTACTTGCATGTAAAATTTTGCCAGCTTCACTATATCCTTCTTCAGGTGTTTAACAAATGGGCAGTGATTGCAGATAAACATAACCTGCACAACCTACATCCATCAGTCGTCTCATACTTGTACAAGTTTTGACAGGGAAAAGTTAGAAAGACGTAGAAGCCAAACAGAGAAAGTTAACTAGAAGTGGCATCGTTGCTATGATTGTGATGATGAGCAAATTATGATACGCAGGCCATAGCTGCCAACACACTCAACAATTACGCAGTTGCAAGACACAAGCTCTGTCCAAATGTTATAATGTGCATCAGGCGATTAAATATCACTAAAACCTTGCTTATCTAAATATAAAAACCTCAGCAAGTCATCAAAGTATTACATCTATCTAAAGCATTAAGAGATACCCTTCTATTATTGAACAAGTGTTGGACATTCGGTTCATCCACAAACCAAAAGCAAAACTAATAAATTGACACATAAACACGGGACTCACCAGTAACGCAGGATATTGTTCGAAATCTTCAAGTGTCCACATTTTCCCAGTCAGAGGCTCTTGCAACTACAAGAATCCACACAACGACAAACATGCCACTAAAATTATCACAATTGGAAACTACAACAAATCCCTCAAATAAAAACCACATTTTAAGAGAAAACACCTCAAAAGCAGGAGCCCGGAAGCCCAAGGAGACACCTTGGGACTCGCTTCTCGCAGCTCGAACCACAAGCTTTCTGGAGAGTAAAGTCTTCTTCTTTGCGCGTCCAAGCCCCAGAGGATTAAGACCCAGTTTCAAGGATGTCCATGTTGATAGGAAGGAGGAGCTGGCTCTAGCTAATGCTCGCGGATGAGACAGGGAATGAGCAGTCATGGACACGACCACCGCACCAGTAGCACAAGCCATGGCTCGTGGGTTCAGTGAAGGAATCGGCTTGTGATTGGCTCTTTTTGATTAGTAGGCTCTGTTAAGGAGCTGGGCCTTAGTGAATAAATGACTGCTGGGTCTTTGATGACGAGCCTGGACCATGACATTTGTGCCCCTAGGCTCCATCAACTTGCTTTGGTTCAGGTACTGGCCCTTCTCATAGTTTAATATGGCACTTTCGCTTCAAATTATTCCTTTCCCCGGGAGTGATGAAAAACGTACGAAGCGATTATAGATATAAAAAATATTTCTAAAATAATAATAAGTATTACTTGATAATATAATTAAAAAATGAATGTTATACATATAAACTAATAATGAATCCATAAATGTTACTAATTACATAAATTTATAAAATGTTACTAGAAAATCAAAGGTTTAAAAGTGAAATTAATATCTTTTTTTAACATTGGGTTCACAATTAAGGAACCACTATATATAGATATATTCGTTTTTATTATTAAATTCAAATAATTAATTTCATTAGTAACGTATTTATAATCCAATATTGTTTTCGAGGGAACTTAATATTGTTGTGAATTTTCTAACCCAAGTATATGCTATTGTGAATAATTTTTGAACATAATTATATTGATATGTGTTGCTAGGCATAAACCCGTCAATTCCTTATTTTAATTTCGAATTTATTAAACAATGTAGCATAGACTAAATAAGGGGCGATCCCGCAAAGAAAGTTAATTTATTAATTAAAAATCTTTTAAAAGAAATAATTACATTATACTAATTTTGCTTATTCGAAAAGAATTGCAAAATAAGATATAAACACATAATATCCTCTTTAACCAATTTTTTTTTTGAAGAGCAAAATACTCAAAATCTCATTCATGATGATAAAACTCACTTAGAAATTGAGGAGTAGAAACCCAAATCCGTAGATGCGCAAAGCGAATAGATGTTCGAGCTAAAAAATGAGCACGTCTATTGGCTTACTTACGAATCCACCTATAAGAAATATTCGGTAGCGATAATAACAAAGTCTTACAATCACAAATAACAGTACCCAACTCAAAAAGATCAAAGCTTGGTGAGTTAAGTGTGAAAAATAAAATTTGAGAATTCATAAAAATAGTGCCAACGCCTTCAATGTGTTGTTGTCTTAGAATTTGCAAGGATTGTCGAAGTGTTAGTGCTTCCGCAATCAAAGGATCCGCACCACCAACATAATTACCAGAAAAAGCTTTAATAAACTCTCCCTCAGTGCTCTCCAACACTGCTCCAAAGCCAAGCTTAGTTTCACAATGGAATACCGCTCTGTCAATAAAAAGTTACCAACCGTTATTGTTGTTGTCTGTCGGAGAAGAAGATGAAAAAGTTGCAATAATCTACTTATTGATGAAGAAAATTCTTTTTAATTTTCGGTTTTTTTGAAAAACTCTTTTTCTTAAACTTAAGTTAGAAAATAATGATTGGTATAAACATTAGACATAAAGTAATCAAACATCAGTAATGTAGTAGCTAACTTAACTCTTAAACTTGACTTCAACTAATTAAACTTAATTTAAATTAATAATTTAAAATAATTATAATAAATTATTAATACGAGTTGAATTTAATTATTTCAGTTTAAATTTAAGATCCGAGTTGAATCATCGTATAACAACAACAATAACATTTGATGTAAAAGACCCGCGAGCCCATCAAACTTGGACCTTATCTATTGTTATGCGGATCTGAACACGACAGGCTTAAGAAGACAGAACCCAAGCAACTGAGACTTGTGTGTTGTGTTCTTGGTCTCTTCAAATCCCAATCCTGTAAGGATTTGGAAAAACGAACTTTCATGGAGGTTAGAACACCGAACAGCTCTCTAAACCCACTCTAAACCCCAATCCCACAACGTTGAACTTGATACTCTCGTGCCCTCTCAGACAACAAAGGATGTGGCGGACCATTGACGCCCACATGAAAATACGATTGCCGATCCGTACAATCCTCTTCTCGCAGCAGCCAAAACCTCCTGTGCTAAAACCGCCCTCACATTTACCGTCTTCAAAAACCCTGAGTTTCTTTGCGTTCTCTCCGGCGCTCTGTTCCGGTGGCCGTCAAAAGTTGGGTGCTTGTCGGAGCAGTTCTGTGGTTGTGAGGTGTATTTCTTCGTTCTCATCGGCGACACCTCAGCAACAACCGCAGCAGCACACGGCGGTGGAGTGGAATGGACCGGTTTCATGCTCGGAGGTTGGCGAAGGTGGTGATGGGACTGGGACCACCGTTGATAAGGATGCAAAGCTTTCAATCCCTGTTCGAGCTTATTTGTTCTCCACTAGGTTTGCCTTTTGTTTTGACCTTTTTAAATAATGATTCTTTGTTAATCTTAGATTACTAAAATTCAGGTTTTGAAGAACCAATGTTATTGTTGAAATTACAAATTAGAAGTAGAATTCTAATACGTGTGTATCTAAGTGACATGGTTAATGTCTAATTGTAGTGTGGATTTGAAGAGCCTCGTGGAACAGAACAAACCCAATTTTATTCCACCAACTTCACGTATGACAAATTATGTTGTTCTCAAGTTTGGTAATCTTTCTGAGCCCAGTGTAAGTTCCTGATAATGTTGAACTTCTCTACGATTCGTATGTTGTAATTCCTATAAATAAATGTTGTTGCATAATGGGATTGATACTTAAGCACCAGATTATCAACAAATATTGGCAGTGTTCTTGATTTTCTGAGAGATGGTGTGGATAAGTTTAGTGAACGAAGGTTCAGTTCTTTACATTCATTTTCTCGATCCGAGAAGTGCATTGTTGGAATTGGATTGGAAAGCCAAGTGGCCCTAGCTTGGCGGTTGTGGAAAAATAATTTATACCGATATTGATAAGATCATTTTATCAGGAAATGGGGATACTTTAAGCATTCCATTAGTTATGTATATTCTAATTCAGCATCGTATAGGAGGTAAGGACATCTTAGACGGCTGAATGTTCCGTGCTTTTAATTGCACGAAATTTTGAGGTAGTTGGAATTCAATACCAAATATCTTGTGATAATACGATATCCTTAAGGATTGTTGCTCTTTCAAATGTTTGTCTTGGTGACTATGCAAGAGTTATCTGCATTCTTGTCACTTATACATTAAGATCAATAACCTTGTTTTCCAGGGTTCAGGTAGTTGTATCCATGGAAGTCATTGCTGTTACATGGTAGTGTTTCAGTACGGCTCTATCGTTTTGTTTAATGTACGTGAACATGAGGTTGATGATTATCTCAAAATTATTAGGAACCACGCATCGGGATTGCTTCCTGAAATGAGAAAGGATGGTAACCACTCACTTTTTTGCTCTCTCATTCTAATTTTTTCTTCTTCTTTATTTTCATGATGATTATACTTGCTGCTCCCTCATAGAGTATATGGAGCTTCTCAGGAGGCTAGTTTATTAATCTTGAATTTGTGCTGTGCAAGAATATGAGGTGAGGGAGAAGTCCACTTTAGGCACGTGGATGCTAGGTGGACTGGACTACATAATGTTGCAATACTTGAACATTGACGGGATACGTACAATTGGTAGTGTTCTTGGTCAAAGTATTGCTCTTGACTACTACGGGCGCCAGGTACATGTCATTGTGATTGCTACATTATAACTATTACAATAAATTTGTTGATCGACTGCGTTTGTCTTCGATATCGTCTTATTGTTTTTTTTTCTATTCTTTACCACAATCTTGATCTTCTCATAGGTTGATGGAATGGTTGCTGAGTTTACTGACATAAATCGTGGTATGGAAAAGACCGGAACATTTTCCATGGACAGCAAAAAGCTTTTTCAGTTAGTTGGGAAAGCAAATTCTAATCTTGCTGATGTGATTCTCAAGCTTGGACTGTTTGAGAGGTATGGTTACGTTGAAACTGGCTTTATGCATCGATGTAAACGTCAGTTGTTATACCTATACTTTTAACAGAAGCGCGTTATGCAGGCTGAATAGAAATATAATTGTCAGTCTCACTAGTTGCTTTGGTCCAGAACTTCCCAATGTTTTCCTTTGAATTGTGCACCTAAAAAAAATTATATTTGATTCTCAACAGATCAGACATTGCCTGGAAGGATGCTAAATATGCTCAGATATGGGAATATCTGAGGGATGAATTCGAGTTGTCGCAGAGATTTGCAAGTCTCGATTTTAAGTTAAAGTTTGTAGAGGTATTATTTTTGTTATATAACTCTGAATTGCTTTTGATTTTACTCTTTCTTTCTTCAAGTTTGAGAAACGGATTTGTCTCCAAGACATTGACATTGTGCCTTTCCTCTGCAGCATAATATTCGTTTTCTCCAGGAAATTCTGCAGAACAGAAAATCAGACTTCCTGGAATGGCTCATTATTGTTTTAATTAGTGTCGAAATCATTATATCAATCTTCGACTTGGTCACCAGGTCCGGACTAAAGATCGTATAAAATACTCGAACCATTGACCTCCCATTAGACCTCAGTAGTTACTGATTCTCAGTGGTATCTACTTCATTAACAGTTTCCATTTTGTTTCCTGTAGATATAAGCTCTCACATTGTACAAAATCTTTCCAGATTCATAGTGACAAGTGAATTATGGCCTCTGCAGCTCCAACTTTGTTTTGGATGCCTTTGTCTTTGCTTGGATAACCTTTTTTTTCGGATTTAAGTATATGATTATTAACAATGTCACTTTATTTTTACTATAATTTGTGGTTTAGATGTTGAGATTAGGATCGATCACAGGTTAGGATCGATCACGGGCTAGAATTTTAGGCTCAAACCGGTCAAAATATAGTTTGATTCATTGATTTTGACCTGATCTGATCCAATTTTTTATTATTGATTAAGCGTAAGAGAAATTATCAAGTCTCAATCCGGGTTTGAGCATTGAGTTTTGTTTGTCGACTTTAGATCGGTCTAAGTTAGTTAAATTTTTGTCTTTATTTGAATTCATAGTTCATTAAAAATAAAATTAATTTTGAAGTATAATCTAAAATTAGTATAAACAAAAGAGGGGATAAACATATTTTTAGGATTTTAATTTAATATTTTTATTCTAATCATTTAAATTTTACTAATATTAAAATTTGTATTAACTTGGTATATTTTTAATTATATATGTTTAAAATTTATTAATATCTAATAATTTTTTATTCATGATTTTTTAATATAAAGATTTTTTAATTTAATAATATCAAAAATTTTAACATTTGTAATTTAAATAGTTTTTTAAAATTTATACTAGTTAAATTAAAATTTTGCTTTTACTTATATGATTAATATATGATTATTTATATAACACTTATTGGATATATAGAATTATAGAATAAAATCTTAATATAATTTATATAAATTTAAAATTTTAATTACTAAATTATTTTTAAAAAAAAATTAATATTAAATTAAAAATTTCTAGAAACTTATTCCATTAATTTATTATCCTGAAGAGATTTGAATATGAAATAAGGAATTAAGATTAAAAATGTGAGGAAGTGGGGTGGGGACTAGCAAGGGAAGAAGTACAAGGATTTTGTTCCCATGAACCAAACAACAACCAACGGTGATGATAAGCACAAGTCCAAAAGATCGAAACTTTAAGATTTAGGAAAATCA
>JANKOE010000002.1:13883289-13897159 GCA_026284465.1 Erythroxylum citrifolium | reverse complement strand
TTGTATTACTGCTTTATAATTGTGATGCCATGAGGAGTTTAGCGGAGATTGTCAGTAGTGGTCTCTTATCATAGGATGCGTACCGGAATGACCTACGGGCATCTCGGTGGGTACTCTATGGTAAGGGGGCGCTACACTTTGAGTAGCTTATTCATGAAGAAATGAATAGCAAAAGCATTTTCTCCATTTATACAAGCTCATAGTTGATCTTGGGTCAATAATTAAGGTTTGTGTTATGATTAACACGTGGCATCAGAGCAATTCCATAATTGTATACATTTGAATGGAGATTTTTGAATTTTTCCTTAAGGAAATTGGAGAAATTAATATGTGTTTTGCTTGAATAAACTGCATAATTGTTGTTTGAATTAATTTTGAGCAAGTGTTGCGAGGAAAAATAGGCCTAAAAACGATCCTCCGGCCGGTGTTTTTCCAAGGAAAAATCACTTAAAAAGTTGATGAAAAATCACTTTTTGTTTTTTCGACATGAAGAATGTGGCATGAAGAAGCACCTAGGTGAAGCTTGGGACATGCACAATGTCTAACATGTGTGCCACACGCATGATAGACAGCTAGTGCATATAGGCGTCAAGAGCTGGACGCGTGTCTGGCGCATGTAGCATACATGCTAGAGGTGCCGAGCCTATCTGCGAATCGTAGCATGTGCTTTAAATGCACCATGAGATGTAGGCACGTTTCTATGCGTAAGGCACGTGTACTGCAAGCACCATAAAGTGTTATGCACATCAGGCGTGTGTCAAGGCATGCATTTGTGTGCATATGGCGCATAACTAACATGCACCGAACACATTCAATTTTTGTGTAAGGCTAGCACATGCAATTTATGCGCTGCTGACGTCAACACACTATAGGATAAAAAATTTTGAACTTCTCATCATTCATAAAGTAGTATTTAAGTTCTTTTGGGTCAATTTTTGGGATCCTATGAATTTATAAAGTGAGTTTTTTAATTTTCTAAATTTATTACATTAGTAATAAGTTTAACTTTTAAAAAATTTAAAAAGGTTAATAAAGCCATAATTAGGTGAATTTTTCATGAAATTGACTTAAAATAAAGGAAATAGATGTGATTTTGACATATCATATGGTGTATTTGTTATTATTTATTGTATGATTATCATTTTATTGAGATTTTCTTTATGATAAATTCTCAAATAAAATTTGTTGATAATGTTTTTAGTACCAATAAGTGACAATGAGAATGTGTGTAAGGATTTTGCATTAATTGGTGGTAAGTTGTCACATATTTATGCCCATATTGATGGATGTGAGGGTAATATACATGTGTATCCCTTGTGCCTATGGATCAATTTAGGTACTAATAAAAACATAGTCATCATAGTGGCCTGTCAAGTTAGTATTTAGATTGTTCTACTTTTATGTTAGGGGATGTCTCTGTTATTGTATTTGGTTATTTTGGCCATAGGTATTGACCTTATGAGGTTTTGAGATATACATAAAGGCATTTAATGGAGGATAGCTATTACTTAAGTGATCTGTTCGCTCACAGGTGGTACAATCATAAAAGTTAATAGTATGTACTTTGATCGCTTTTATATGGAGATCTTATCTATATGTATTATGTATTCAGTCCATAAGTATTCCATGATATATATGATAAAATACTTATTACAAATATTGTTTTATAGCATTTAGTATCGTTGATATTCTACATGTATGCTGATCATTTACATTATCAATTTTGTAGTCACCTTCTCTGTATATAGTAATAGTGTCACAATTGAAACCCTAATTGTTTTCAATTTTAAGAAATGGAAATAAGATGTAGAGTTTACTTTGGAGATCACGAATAACAATATGGTTATAATTAAGGGTAGATTGTCAATACCTACATCTAGCAGTTTGGAGGCTAAGAGAGCAGCATATATAGTTCGGGAAAGGTTAAATAGGATGTGTTGTTTGACCATAAAGTGATCCATAATAGGTCATCTATTGAGGGGACTTCCAAAGACAAAAATAGCAAAAGATTTCCTCAACAATGTATTTTAAAGGTATAAGGTATTTTCTCATGCTCAGATAAGCACTTTATTAAAGGAATTATACTCTATGAGATGCACAAGAGTAAAGGGAGTGAGCGATTACATAATTAGGATGTTCATCTTCAAAACAAGCTAAAGGCATTAAATATTTATATTCTTGTTGCTTGTATTGTTCACTAAGCCCTAAATACTCTTCCATCAGAGCATGGTATTTTGATTACAATATGCAACTCCCAAGATGAAGCTTGATACATAAATTCATTGATCACCCATTGTGTTGCTGAGGAAGAGAAGTTGAAAAAAAACAATCAAACAACTTTAATAGCGACTAAAGGGGCAAAGGTAAATCCCTGTAAATTTAAATGTAAGCAACCTTAATTTCCTCCACATATAGATGCTAATCAATCCAGTGTTGTTAAAGGTCCTATAGACATTGTAAAGAGTATGAGTATAACATGTTTTTATAAGAAGATGGGACATAAGAAGCTGGAGTGGTAGAAATATAGAACCTGGAAAAAAAAGGTAAGAGCTATCAGGTGACTCTTTGGTTTGTATAATACATAGGTCTAATGTCTTTATAGCCACATCAATTTTTTGGCAGCTAAATAATGGAGCATGTAATCATGTTACTTCCATGATGTAGGGATTTGTATAAAAGAGAAAGCCGAATAGAGATGAGGAAAAATTGACGGTAGAGAATAAAGAAGAAGTTGATGTAGTCTTTATAAGGGATGTTTGTTTAAACTTTGTATTATATTTTATGACACCTTTTATGTACCATCTTTTAGACAAAATTTGATTTATATATGTGTTTTGGATTAAGAAAAGGTTATCTTTTTGTAATTAATGCAAAACCTATTAGTGTTACCTTCTTATCATATAGTTTATATAGAATATGTGTTACCCCTAGTGGAAATGTATGCTTCTTTGTATATTGCCAAACAGGTTACTAGAAAGAGACCCTTAATAAAGAAAAAATCAAACATGTTGTGACATAAAAGATTGGGCCACATTTATAGAGATAGAGTTAAGAGATTGGTAATGGATAACATTCTTCCAATTCTACATTATGATGATCTAAAAACGTATGCTAATTATTGTAAGGAAAGTTAACCAAAACAAAGAAAAAAGGGTCAACCCGTGCTTCTAGCATATCAGAACTCATACATACTAACATATGTGGCCACTATATAGTTACAATATGTAATTCAAGACACTTTCTAACATTTGTTGATAAATATCCCTATCATGGTTATATGTTCTTACTTAAAGAAAAATCTAAAGGTTTTGATAAATTTAAGATTTTTAAGATTGATGTTGAGAACCAATTAGAAAAATCAATCAAGATTGTGAAATCTGACCATGGATGAGAGTATTATGGTAGAAATAGGATTTCTAGACAAGAACAAGGTTCATTTGCCAATTATTTGGAATCATTTGGTATAGTGGGTCAATTCACTATGTCAGGTAGTCTTAAGCAAAATGGCATGGTGGAAAGGTGAAATCGCACCTTAAAGGATATGATAAGATCAATGTAGAGTAGGACTAACATACCTAATTACCTTTGGCGCGAAGCAATAAAGACTGTTTTATACATACTTAATAGGGTCATATGCAAATTAATACCAAAAATGCCTTTTGAAATGTGGAAATGATGGAAACCTAGCCTCACTTATCTTCGTGTAAAGGGCTACCCTGTTGAGGTGCACTTATACAATTCTTATAAAGATAAGTTGCATTCTCATTTTACTCGTTGTTACTTTATAGGATATCCCGACCACTCTAGGGGATACAAATTTTACTATAAAGATAAAGGATCCATAGTAGTGGAGTCACAAATAGCTAAGTTTATGGAACGCAATGTCTATTTTCAAGGTGGTCCCTCCCATCTTTCACATGACAGAAGGGTGAATACTATAGTTACATCCTATATGTCACTCGTTCAGTAAAAAAACTAGTGGATCCAGGTTAGTACCATATCAATATAGGAACAGAGACCCATACATGTACATACTGAAATTCCTGAGGTACATAAACATACTGACCAGTTTAGTTAAGAAGATCCACTTGGGTTAAAAGGCTTGTAATATCATCTAAATACGTAATCTATTTAGGTGAACAAGACAATGACATTAAATATGTAGTTAATCCAATTACTTTTATATAAGCTATTTTTGGACCACATGCAGATCTGTGGTAGGATGCTTTAGGGAAAAAATGCAGTCCATAAAGCATGATTAGGTATAAGAGCTTATGGATTTACCTTATAAATGTAATTCTGTCAGTTGTAAATGGATTTATAAGACTAAGAAGGACTTCTAGGATAAAGTTGACCAGAGGGTTCACTAAAAAAGAAGATATTGACTTTAATGTCACCTTTTCTCTAGTATCCTCCAGGGATGCATTTAGAGTGATCATGACAATTGTAACTCATTATGATAAGGAGCTACATTAGATAAACTTTAAGATTGCTTTCCCATATATACACTAGACTGAACATCACATTCGTTGTTAGACTGTTGGGTAGTTATCTAGCTAACCTAGGAATAGACCACTAGAATGTAGTTAAATGAGTTTTGAGATATCTTAAAGAAACTAAGGATTATATGTTGATATATATGAAATCAACAATTTGGACCCTACTGGCGATACAGATTTAGATTGTGCTATATGTCCAGATGACAGGAAGTCCACATTAAGGTATTTTTTTATGCTAGCAGATGGTGTTGTTTCGTGAAAGAGTATCAAGTAGACATTAGTAACTTCTTCAACTATGCATGTAGAGTTTATAACATGCTATGAGGCTACTTGACAGGTAGTTTGGTTTAGAAACTTAATTTCTAAGTTTTTTGTGTTTGATTCAATTGCTATACCCATTCAGTTATATTGTGATAATCTTTCTACTGTATTGTTTAGTAACAACAATAAGGACATTACATGGTCCAAACATTTAGAGGTCAAATATTTGACCATAAAGGACTAAGTGTGGAAGGATGACATTGAGGTGAAGCATATCAAGATTAAGGACATGTTGGCTGATTTGCTAACTAAAGGACCTTGTTTAGTTATTTTTTATATATGAGTATATAATGTGGGTTTATTAAGGTCCTTAGATACTATTAGTTAGAGATCATTATATTTGTTCTTATTACAATTATAAATATTTCATATATTATAAGAGTACGTTTTTATGTATATTAATGATCATCATTTTGTTCTCAGTCATATAGTTTATTTTACATTGTCATAATATAGGAAAAAGTCTTAAGACTTGTGTGGGTCTTAAGCATTTTAATGGTTATTGCACATATATACAAATTGACCTTAATCATATGTCTTCAGAACATATACAAATACTTTGATAAATCAATGGATTTATAAGACACGGGGAGATATAAGTGATTAATCTCATAATGGTTTTCTCTTATGCAGTTTAGATTCAATAAGAGAAAACAAATTTCTCTATTACAGGTTAGCATAAAGTTCAGAGAAATTAAGATTGAAAAACGACACAATGATACATTTCAGATTTGGTATCTCCTTCCTCTCATTTTTTCATTGATCGGTCTTTCCACAAACTTTAGCCGCATTTGAGAGATGTACTTGAATACATCTTGCAAGTCAACAAGGATGGTGGTGATGAAGTGGCTCTTAAAGCATGTGAATTCTGGTGATCCTCTGGTTCTGTTACTTCTGATTATATTGACATCTTGTTGCTTCAAACCTTCTCAGGGACTCGGAAATCTTAATGAGTTACCATCTACAAGATCCCTTTTCTGCTTGAAAGTTTTGTTTGCTATATGTGTCACAGTTGAAGCAAGAAGTTTGCCTCACATTCGCATATCCATGTACAAATAAATTGCTAAACGGTCACTCTTTAAGCAGGTTATGTTTCCTATTAGTTAAATAAAATAAAATAGACATTTTTTTTTCATACTTGGTTAGGCCAGTTTTTGTCCAATCATAAGTAGGGCACAATGAGTTCATGTTTGAAGATCCACATAAAGGCATTCAGACAAAAATGAGTATCTGTAACTTTTTCCTGAATCACACGAGAACTTACAGTGAGCATCCAAGTGGCATTTTCAACCCCATGAGGATTTGATTTTACATAACGATGGTTAAAGGCACACCCATCATGCATGTCAACTTTGTGGTCATCCTTCAGGTGTGCAACAAGGGTCTGAATATCACCAGTAACAGAACACTCAGACCCAGCATAGGGACAATTATAAGGGCGGAATCGACAGTGTTGCTCATGTTTGAGCTTGCTGTAATATGGAAAAATATCATGGCACCCTAAGTTCTGATATTTGCAAGGCAATTCCAATGATTCTGCAACTTTCTCCAACGCCAAACACCTTATGTTTCCAAGATCGTATCGGCAAGTAGGGCAACAGTTGTGCACTCTAATCTTGCAGTTTGAACATAAAGTGTGGCCATTTGGGCACTACAAAGAACAGTAGGAAACACAAGAAGGTTAGGATACTCAAATCAGTAAATTCAACAATTTGATGAATACTAATAAGCAGAAAAAAAATAAGGGCTTCATCTAAGATGTAAAATCTCTCAAGCTACTCAATCAGACTTGGCTGATCAACCACTCAGGTTGTGCTGTGAGTACAACTACTCATCTCCCCGAGGTTCTGTATCTGAACCCTGTCAAGTTCTTGAAGAAATTCAAAATGCCCATATTTTGAACTTACTATGAATACGACTGTCACACATTTTCCCAAAATGACACCAACACTAAACATCAGCTTTCCCAAGAACTCTTAACCACAATTTCTTGTTCATAGCCCATTGGCAAACATTTTTGGCCACTGTATCTATGTTCATGATCAACAGAGCATTTAGGACTTCAAACAACAAAATGGTAAATTGCCTCAATTTCTCACGAACAAAAGAAGTATGAAAAAGCAAAAGCATACTATTTCAGTTGAAAAAGTTCTGGTGGAATAACAGTTGGTGATTCATTCAGGTGATGTAACCAAGAAATATACTTCCTTCTAAAACATCCGTTTTATAACCAATATTTGAGGCAATACATGCTCTAGCATCTTCATAAACCCAACAAATGGTAAGAGCATATGACAACTTGTGAGAGAAAAATGATGCACTACATATGAACATGTATACAGAATTTACAAACATTTCACAGGTTATCATAATGGTGTTCAATTAAACCATAATAGGCAAGAGAAAGACAATAAGCTGCAACCTTTGCTTCCTTAGCATTACTCTACCACCTCTACATTCACTTAAACTAATCATAATAAACCCCATATGATCATTGACTAGAAAATGTTATGATAATTCTAAAAAGTAAAGATGGAAGGGCACTTGGCAAGTTTGATAAATCTTGCATAAAAATTTAAAGGAAGTGAACAATAAATGACAAGTGACTAAGAACAAAGGAAAATTAAGAGAGGACCTGGTGAATTGGCGGGTACATTAAATTTGTGCAGACAGGGCACTCAAGGAGTTCATGCACACCATTATTTGAGTAAACTCCATGCTTTCCAGCCAAGCCAGCAGTACCTTTTGATTGTATAGCATTAGACTCTGCCTTTGTTGTTGAAATGTCATAGCCTGAGACAGTAGGATGGGAATCATGAACATCTTTGCATACATTTCCCCCAGGTGCCATTGCTAATTCAAACTTGGAACTTTCTAGCTGTATAAATCCACAACTGTTGTCTACCATCAAAAGGTTTCAAAAACAATTTGCCTGCGAAATGTGCACAAATATCAGTTTTTTAAGATAAACAAAATTATGCAATTCATATAACACAGAGGCTCAGTTTCTGAATCAGATGCATCCCCCTATTGATCTACTTGAAGTTAGAAAACTTGGGCACCCTAGAATCAGTACGACATACAGCCGCTGCTATTTGCTGTTGACAACCAACAGGACATGAACCAGTTAACAGTAAAGCTTCACACTAATTGCAATTTCCCAAGGAATCACCATACATACATACCCCATTCATGCCACTTCTAGCAACAACAACAAGTTATCCCTTTGATTTTACTATCATCCACCCTTCTGTCTCTGAAAGCTCTATACCCAAAATATGCACCTAACTTCCAGAGATCTACACGCTACTGCATAACAATGTAGTTCCTCAGTACCAAAGATAAATAAAGTGCCCTCCAAGAAAGCACAACAGCAAGATTTTTGTTTAAGATTATCAATATGCAACGGATATAATGGAGTTCTAGCTTAATGTTATGGTGTATGACACCTTAACATTATCATACCCATTCACCGCATCTGTCAAATTAACACACAAAACAATAGAAACTGAACAATAATAGCAAAGATAACAATAAAAAACAATTCCATCCACACAGAAAATGCAAAGCTGTAAAAAGAAAGAGTAGAGTGGAAGATATGCTTGGGTTTAGATGGAGTTGCAAGCTGAAACATTGAAGTTGAAAAAAATACCCTAAAAAAAATTCTACGTGTCTAATTCCTCCAGCATCATTCATAAACGTGAATCTCCATCTTTAAGCAAATAAAAACAAGACTGAATTCTGCAAGGGAGAAACTCTCTACAACCTAATCAGTCCAGAAACTAACGGAGATTCAGATATACACTGGAAAGAAAAAGGTAAGGAAAGATAAACTTCTTCAAAATTTCTAACCAATTCAGAAATTCCCATAAAATAAAAGCCAAAACCACAACTAGAACGCCGTTTTACACACATCAACAAGCAAAGCAATCAAATAACCCAGACGGCAAAGGAAAGAAAAAACTTCTGTAAAAAAAATCTAGATTAATAATTCAAATCTGAATCAAGACAAGAACTACCTTTGAAATTTACAATGTAGATAAAAGCAGGACAGAAAATGAGATAAAAGGAAGTTAAAGAACACAAACCTTGTTGAAATATTGGAACCCAATGTCCACGGTTAGACAAAACTCACAATCTAGATTTCACCAAAATCCACCTTTGGCATTAGATTAAACCACCAAACGCAGCCCAATTAAAGAAGACCAACATCAAAACAAGACAAAAACCCCACCGAAAGTTCCCCACAAAAATAAGACCAAAAACACACCACCAAATTCAAAAACCAAAGCCAAATAAAGAAGAATAAACCACGTACACATGGATATGGACATCCACAACACTTACGAGAAAAACAGAAGGCACCCAGTCGAAATTTTCCAGCAAGGAGCAGTGACACAACACGAATTCGGACAAACAAAATCCGAAACGCGCCCGAAGACCCAAAACAAATTGGATGGACAGAAGCAGAAAAGAAAAGAAAAGGGAACAGGAAAAACAAGAATTAGCAGCATTACCCAGAATTGGAAATGAAAGAAAAAGTGGGTTGTCTCATAGTTTTGCATCGGTGGAGAACATCAACGGCCTGGCTTTGTTGTTTCTGTCCCGCTCTCGCTGTATATGTTATTCCGCTAGTCTTTTACCTTATTATTAATTACCATCGTTCATCACCTTCTTTAGCAACGGTGTCTTGTTTTGACATTGAGATTATTGACAATCCAATTATTGAACTGTTTTTATATTAGTTATCATATGATATAGCAATATTATATGATCAGTAAACAAAGCACGCAACGTTTGAAGAACTGTTTTGTTTGTTTTAACGCTAACTTTCTATACGATCATCTCCTTTTCCTTTTTTTGTTTTCCCAACTGCATAGTTTTATGTTGATTTAATATCAAAGCTTCGTATAGATTCTTAAGGTGAAACTTGAAATTCAAAACATATATCGGATAATTAATATGCTTTACATTATAATTATTAATTTGATAGGATTTTAAAATCATCATCATCACACTCAATCCGAAATTTAAAGCAGGGTTTAAAAAAATTTGATAGTACGATGATCTTATTCATACATAATAGAGAGGTTATTTTTAATAGACTCACATACAGACGTAACAAAAAAATAATAATGCAGGTTTAAAAAAATCCTTTTCATAACCTCAAATCCAATAAAACATCCAATTTGGAAACAAGCGTTGGTTTATATTACCAAAAAATGAAATCTAACGAAGCAAAAGGTGCTATAAAATAAAAGTCTGGCGGCCCACAATATTTCAAACCTGAAATACATTTTCCATAGGTGAAATAAAGGGTTTGTGTGTAGGACTGGTCTAAGTAACTGACAAAAACTTGTTAGGCGGTAAGGAACTTGACTGACCTCGAATACAACTTAAGACGACGACTAACTAAAACTTGTTAAAATTGATTTTCATAGACTTACCAATTAAATAGTATAGGTGTATTTTGTCTTCATAAAATGTAAATTATTGTATGCTTTTCATAATTTATTTAATACATATTTTTAAAAATAATGATTATTGATTTTTTATTATAAAAAGAACTTGGAGAGTCCCGTTATAGTGAGAAATACGACACAGCTTTGAATTAAACTGCGAAACTAGGTAAGAACTTTTTTATTTTGATGTGTCCCGATTAAATGTGCATGTGCAGGCGAGTCTCAAACCGAAGTGGTCCAAATGCATTGGGCACCAACCGACCTTGGAGGTTAGTTGATGTTTTGCTTAGTCCACTTTTCAGCTTTCTTCTGCATAGCAGGTCTGCAGGACCACTCAATCACCTTTTAGGACCGCCCATAACTCCAAGCTACCAGCCAACAACTGTAATTTCTCACATACAGAAACCCCAAAATGGTTGATACTTAATAGAAATTAGGTGTACAAGTTGAATCCTGTTCGAAATTGGAGGCATTATAAACAGATGGTCTTGTATGTAAATTTTTGTTACTAAACAAAACTATTTGGGTCAACCGGTTTGTCCTTTTCTAGGTTGGTGGGAAAGCAAGTCCAAGGTACTTGTCAACTATTTTTATCATCTTCCTCTGGTTGCTAACACTCGTTTGCCCTTGTCTATATTCTTATATGGTATATTATTTAATGAGTCTCGAATCCCATTGGAGAAATTTAAGCAAGTAAAACTGTGATAGACTACCGATGAGTTTGGGATCCATTATC
The DNA here is from genome assembly GCA_026284465.1 of Erythroxylum citrifolium. NCBI lineage: Eukaryota > Viridiplantae > Streptophyta > Magnoliopsida > Malpighiales > Erythroxylaceae > Erythroxylum > Erythroxylum citrifolium. Next base: position 13,886,141 of record JANKOE010000002.1, on the reverse strand, counting down.
AAGTTTATATTTTCAAAACTAGCTCCAAGTCCTTATTAGCATTGGGTTAATAAACAAATAAAATATGATCGATCAGTAAACGAGGTTTAAAGTTTTCTTCTTCGTCAACACTTTCCACTGTACAAACTTCAGTTGGTTCGTGTATGACACTAAGTCGTCGTCATATTTATTGAGAGAGCAACAGATGTATCGATTGACTTGTTCAGTATGTTAAACAGCTGGTCGTGGGAGTTACTTATTTTGCTACCACACCCATAAAATACTACTTGATTCTGTTTGAGGATTTATCGAAAATTTGTTTTTCCCGTTTTGTTACTTAGTTTTGTTTAGTTAATTTCCTTTATATCAAAAAATAAATACTTGTTCGTGCTAGAATAAGGAATTATAACATAAATGAATTAGTTTGGTGGAGATCTATTTTTATGCTTTAATTCGATTTTTTAGATTGGGTTGTTAGAGAGGGGAAGGAGGCAGGGAAACATTTATAAAGAATTCTGACGTATTCATCAGGGTTGTGTGCATTTATGAATAATTCTGACACGTTCATGAGGGTTCTGCAATTTCTAATGCTATACATACGATTTTTATCTGCATCTATCTAACAGTCGTCCACTTTTGGTCACAATCATCCACCAAGTGGCATAATACTTGTTGCTTCCTGGATTGCTATAAAGAAGGAAAAAATAATTATCAATGTGAATGTGCTCACCGGTTCATGCATCATTTATCGTCCTCTCAAAGCTCGCTGGCACTGATTTACCAAACTGCATGCGTTGTTATTATTCTTTTTCTCTATTTTCCCAACTAAAGCTTTTTTTATCGGTAACCAACAACCCTACAACAACTTGACTTCACATTCTTATTAATGACTCAACGAGATTCCATGGTAAGTAACTATGTAGAGATAATGGGCTCTGTATGATTACTATATGTCATCTTCATTAAGTAATCTGTATACAATAATTGCATGTTAGATTGTTAGTTGCAACCAATCGTATTACTGCTAAATATTGATGTGAATCCAAGTAAACAACCAATATTGTTTGCAGGATGTACTTATCTGACTACATATTTGTCTCGCGAGAAATCACGGCCCTCCTAATTCCTAACGTATTGAACTCAATTGTACCACAGTCAGTTGACGGGCTTGGTCATTAAATACACCAAAGCCTTTTTGTTTCGGCCTCAGTAATTTGTTAAACGAGTAAAATTATAAATTTTGCCATTAATTACTTTGAGACGAGTTAAACGATAAAAAGGGGAAAACATAATCTTTATGAAACTTGTAAAAAAAAGGCAGAAAATTTTAATTTTAAATCAAAATAAAAATAGAAAACTAAATATGAGAGAATTCTGTATCTAACCCAGTCTATATTTAGAGATTGACAAATATATTTTTGAAAAAACAAATGGAAATCACCGCAACGTAATCAAAACAAAAGGAATGAAAAAGATGGTTTGTCATCTCTATTTTATAGCTAAGAGATGACATTGAACTAGGGCAAGGGGCAAACCCCAGTGCATCTTACAAAGAGGGTTATCAATTATACGCAGTCCTTTTTTTGTATCTTACACTGAAATTGTTTCTGTGACTCAAACTCGTGATCTTTAGTTTGTCATCTCTATTTTATAGCTAAGAGATGATATTGAACTAGGATAAGGGGCAAACCCTAATGCATCTTACAAAGAGGGTCATCAATTGTACGCAATCCTTTTTTGTATCTTACACTGAAATTGTTTCTATGATTCGAACTCGTGACCTTCTAGTCACAAAAAAAAATAACCTTACTAGAAAAACAAATACGAAAGAAGAGTATGAGAGTGATGGATGTGAAAGATGGGCATAAGGAATTGTCAGTTACAAAGACCGATAAGAATATCAAATACTTATCGTTTTTTTCCCCAAAAAATAAAAGTAATTACATTATAGAATGAAGTTCGTAAAAGAGATTCAACTTACAAGAAGGATCAGTGAGAAGATCCATAAGATATTGTATTGAAAAAATACGAGCTAGCTTAACTATCCCTTGAGAGAACCATTTCTTTGAAATATTCTTATTACTTATGTTAACATGCAATAGAACTACAACTGAGCAAGTAAAAGGTGCTTATAATGTTCACTTCATATTGGCTTACTAATATGGGTTCAGGCTAAGGATCTAGTTACAGGACGACTCACCAGATAGTCGAGCTCCTTATCCTTGTTTAAATTCCTTCCCTTTCTATGAGACCTTATTGTGACAGAATAATAGAAGTCGTCCTTAACAAACTTTTAAGAAAGTATTTAATAATTTTCTGCATGCTTTATTGCTTAATAGGGTGGCCTTTATATAGGCATAAATACATAGGATTTTAAGGAATGAAATCAGGAAAGAATAAATTTATTCTTTGCTTAATTTAAAATTCAAACTGATATTTAAATTCAAATTTTGAAACTAACCCTAACTGACTAAATTGTGTTGGCAACTTTCTGGTAACTAAAATTATGTTGGTGATTTTCTGGTACCTAAATCTGTTTTAACTAAATCTACCATTGTTGTTGACATTGATCACTCTTTTTTCTTGCATACTGTTTGCTTACAGAGGTGTCTTGCTCATTATTACTCCCCCCTGGACAAAGAGTTTATCCTCAAGCTTGAAAGTGGGATAGGCTTGCTAGAAATAAAAAAGTGGTTCCTATGAAGCTTCCTTTGGAGGTAAGCTTTGCTAATGAACCTGTTGGACCCCGAGCCTTAAGTGGCAATTTAGAGATATGAAATAAAAATTCAATAAGTGTTTTGTATATGTATTATGTTATAGATGAAATTGTGTTTTAAGAATATTGATGAGAAAAAGATTGGCGACTTTGATAT
>JANKOE010000002.1:13864522-13883189 GCA_026284465.1 Erythroxylum citrifolium | reverse complement strand
CTTAAGCATTTTAATGGTTATTGCACAAATATACAGATTGACCTTAATCATATGTCTTCTTTGATAAATCAATGGATTTATAAGACACAGGGAGATATAAGTGTTTAATCTCATAATGGTTTTCTCTTATGCAGTTTAGATTCAATAAGAGAAAATAAATTTCTCTATTGCAGGTTAGCATAAAGTTCAGAGAAATTAAGATTGAAAAACGACACAATGATACATTTCAGATCATATAAGTATCATGAGGGAAAGCCTTGGAGCAACTGTTAAAAGTTGCTCCTTTATGATCATAAGGTCCTAAGTTCGAATAACAGAAACAACCTCTTTGTAAAAATTACAAATGGACGGTTGTGTATATTGATGACACTCCTCCAACCCTAGCTAAGCGAAGAGCCTTGTGTACAGAGTACGTTGACTTTAACAAGTATCATTATAGTTTACAACATTCTATTTTCTCATTCATGTCAGAGGTATTAGATATGTGTGATTGTACTGGATCTGTGTCATATACATTTGATAATTTTCGTTATCGAAAGCTTTACGATGGACTTTTATTATCTTTGGATCAAATGTTTAAAATGAATCGACTATTGCATTGATTTTCTTAGCCACTTTTACTGTTTCTTATTTTCATTATAATCATTATAATCAATATTTGTCCAAAAAGGAGAATGTTAGAATTTTCAATTTTCATATCAGACAATTACTAATTATGATTTTTATAAAATTATGGTTAATAAAATTGAATTTGATTTGGATTAAAGATAATAAAGAAGCTCAATGAAGGATCTCATTAAATGAGTTGAAGTCCAACAAAGAAAATAAAATCCTAATAAGTGTGAGTTGCTTATTTAATTTATTGAGCTTGTGATAGAGAACTCACCCTAATAAGTTACTATAAATAGTTGTTAAGATCTCTTACTATTTGCTTAAGTAAGTTGAGGACATACAGTTGTGTGACGAAAATATATTTATTTAGTTAAATTTTTTATTAAATTTTTGCATAAACGTCTTTCATGAAAACAAACAAAGTTTTAGGTAGATTTCATGATAATAGTAGCCCTAGATTGAAAAGTTATAAATAGTTACAAAGGTATTTTCATCTCTACTAATGTTTTGGATCTTAAGTGAAATTGAAAATCATATATAGAATGGAATTTGTCACCGTAAAGAAATGTATCCTAATTTGTTGGTTTTACATTCTATCCTTCGATAGAAAGTGGAAGGGGGATAATGAGGAAGTTCAGAAGAACTGACAATGACCTTTGGAAACGCTGATTATTAAGAATGGGTAACAAGTCCAAATGTGCTATTATTGGTGTTGTATTATTTAACAAAAGGTTGATCATGCAACAAATTCCTCTTGTTAGTTCATTAAAAACTTTCTTTCTTAGTCAAACAATACGAACATAGCCTTAGCATTGTCACAAAAATATCACAAACTTGCTTCAATCAAACTAAAGGCTCCATTCTCCTAGTCAACTAAGTCCATTTTCATCCTGACGCCAACTAAGTGAAGAATAAGACGTTGCCTTGTAACAACCATGTGAGGGCCCGGGACGTGGAGGATAATTGGATAAATTGAATTGTGGACTGGAAGTACATATGATGACATTAGATAACACAGTCCAATCCAATGGTACCGTCACCTATATATCTCATTAATTCTCGCCTTGGGATATTCATAATGTGTATGAATTTGGATGACCGAAAAATGACAACATGTATCTTTCGTTTTCCAAGTGACATCACTGTTACCAAAGGCCAGATTGCTTTAACGAAACAGCTAAAAAACACAGCTCTTTTGTGGTAATTCCGCTGAAAGGGAAGCCTTGTGACACAAACTTCCATATGACACTAGTTGACTGCTTCGGAGATCTGCTTAATTTAGCGCGTATCTTCTATTTAACACCTTCAGGAGAAGAAGCGTAGCGAAGATCATTATGGTAAGTATTGGAGACGAAGAGCTGGCCCAAATGGTCACAGACTATATAGAATCAGAACCAAGCTCTTTAGAAGTATCTTCCAAGTTTCTCTCTGACAATCCTGGATCAACGTTAAAGGTATTCCCTCTTTCCTTCTTTTCATTTTCTGTTCCTAGTGACATCAATTAATGCCTTCTATTTAATTTCCATCAGGTTCTTATATTACTTGTTCTTGCTGCTATATTCATCCCTTTCAGAAAATTTTTTTGGAGGCTGCAGATTTTGAGACTCAGGTTCTTGACAAAGTCTTGATGTATGTTAGAAACATGGGAGAACCAAATGGTCTTAAAAAGCGGGTGGTTATGAGATTAAGAACGGATGGTTATGAAGCTTGTCTTTGTAAAACTTGTTGGGTCACTAGCTTCCCTAAAGGTACAATCTTCCTCTCTGAGTGATGTTTCCCATAATTTTTAGCAGTTACCCATGATTGATTTTCATGCATATGATTTTTGTTTTGAAACTCTATGTTAGTTTTTCAGTTTTCAGCTGAATATGAGTACATAGATGTGATGATGATGGACAAGAACAGTGGCAAACCAACCAGACTCATAGTGGATATGGATTTCAGGTCTCAGTTTGAGGTTGTGAGACCTACTCAAACATACAAAGAAATGATGAACATTCTTCCCCCCGTCTTTGTTGGTACCGAAGAGAGGCTTGACAAGATAATTACCCTTGTATGCTTGGCCGCGAAACAATCTCTTAAAGAGAAGGGTCTTGATATCCCTCCATGGAGAAAAGCCAAGTACATGCACTCAAAGTGGCTCTCCAAAAACTACAAGAAAATGTCGGTCTTTCCCATCTCTGAGAAAGGCGATGATGAGGAGGTAGTAAGAGGCACAAAAGCTTGTTGTCCTTCGATATTTTGACCAGAGGGCTCCTTCAGCCACAGATGAGTAATGAGTTAGTCTTCGTTTTAAGGGAGATGGTGGTATGTGCTGAAGCAGGCTTATATTGCGATTCCATGCTAGTGACATAATCTGGATTTTTGTGGTTGTTATTAATGTTCTTGAGTTCCTCTCAAGTTTTGATCCTGCAATATATGTCCAATCCATACATAGTGGGCTGTTTTTTTCCTTGATTTCTTTAAGACTTCCAGGATTTTCGAGTTCTACTATGAAACATTGTAGGAAGCCCGCCACATTAACGTTTTCTCCGAACGAAGAACTTGTTTTGGTAATGGTTACTAGTACATGGTCTTTGAGTTTATGTTCATCCTCTTTCTTGTAAAAAGATTTCCTCGTGTACTATCATCAGGTCGTGAATGATTAGAATTTTAAGCAAGAAACAATAAATATGCAGTATTAAAATGTGACGTCTTCTTCTTATCAGTACATGGACTAAATAAAAGAAAAATGAAATGATGGAAGTAGAAGAAGCTATAATAATGCTTACTTTAGGCGGAAAGTCGGTAAAGCAAGATGATAAGAATGACAACAGAGAATGATCTTAGCATAATTAAAATGCAAAATGTCCAACCCAAAGGGTGTGGTTGAATAGTAGGAACTCATTCATCTTTAACCAAAGGACAGGGATTCGATCCTTGACTTTGGGTATAGAGCAGCCTTAAATCTTTGGGCCAGCTGTTCTACCCTGTGAGGTGCCTACAAACCAGCGAGGGGATTAGTCACTGGGTCCGCCGGTGGATACCTTGGTCTAAGACAAAAAAAAAAATGCAAAATATCCCTGTCGGAGTGCTTGCGGAAAAATCTTAGTTTTAATTTCTTGACGCTATGGCAGTCCGTAGTTCGATAGCTTAATTGACCAATTAAATTAATGCCACGAATTACAAATACATTTATATACTTAGAGAGACGAGATTACTTGGGTAGCAAGTAACACTATGCAAGGGATGAGGTTATCGCATTAACAAATTGTTATTGGGAATAAATGAAAAGTTTAAGGTCAAAAGTTGGAGATTGAGCAATTAAGTTTTACTCTAATTTTGTACTAGAATTTATATTTATGGCTTTCTCTAGAAAGGGAAAGTGATTAAAATGCGTTAATTATTTTAAATGTCATCTTATCATTGAAGCATTAAAGTCAATAGATTAGCGATAGAAGTGAAATGTCAATTTTTGAACGTAAGGTAGAAAGCTTAGTGAAGGTCCCACAACCAAAAGAGTTTTCGCGGCATATCATTAACGAAGCCTTAATTTGTATGGAACCCACATTAGCACAAAATGAACTAAGAATGTCTACATCTCCTCTGCAGGATATGGTTTTGTGTCAGGTCCTGTTGAAAGCGAGACAAGTGTTGTACGTGCCTACACCGTCTCAGCAATTATGACAATAGTGTACAGAACAAGAGCCGAGAGGGCGTCGTGTCCCAGGCCCAGCCATTAACGCCGTTGATTTCACCCAGAGATGCCAATTAGCAGACCATAATTTTAGGTTTAAGTATTTTTAATGGAGCTTAATTATTTTAAGTAAAATAATATTATTTTGTTTAGAAGAGTTTAACTTCAAGCATGTATGAGTCTGAATAATCTAAGCCTAAGTTTAATTAAAAATATTATTTTCTATTTTTAATTTTTTAAAAATTTGACAGAATTAACCCTGTTATTATTTTTATTTTTTAAAAATATTTATAAGATAAAAAGGAACATTTTTTATCCATTAAATCTCCCTCTGCCATGTAAAGAATAGTATATACTTGGAGCGGAGCGCTGAAATGAGACAATATCTACTTGCAGATAAAAAGCATACTGACAAAGCAGCTTCTATTCACCTGCATGATTGCGTCCTGCAAAAAGGTTGTGTTGGTTAGAAGGATTTCTGCAACTGCAACCAAAATCGGAACTAGGTTATGGCTAAGAAGATCCCATCCCAAATCTAAGAGTGATCCACTTTTCCCAAGTTACCATTAGGGGGGCAACATGTCCGAACTAATAGTTAGCCTATAGTTACATATATAGTCACCTATTACCTTGAACCTGGCAGGATTTTTCTTAGCCAAAATAGAGTCATGCCATCCAACCGAGGCTATCTCAAGTACAGATTCTGTTTTAGATAGTCCATCTTTCTAGGTTCTATTCCACTAGAAATAATGGCAGCCGGTCCCCGTCAGACTTAACAAAAGCACCAACCAACTGAAGTTACTAATTCACTATCTTCCATTCACCATGCATGGATGTGAATATGTATGCTGCAATGTTCATCCTGCCACTTGACTCATGTATTGCATGTAGGATATGCATCTGGATGCTGTTAATGCATGACAAGCTTGCAATCATTCTTCAAGAGATGAAGTCCATCTCCAAATATCCACAATACGAAAATTAAATTTCACATGTAAAGCCAAAATTCGCCTTAAAAAGTCAAACATCGAGACTTTGCAGTTACATACTTTCTTTTCCACGAGCTATCGACGACCGGCTACATGGACGTATACATCAATGTAATGATACACGAATAAGACCAACAGTAAAAGACGAGAAAAAACTCATTTCCTGTATGAAACCCCAACTCTTTCTTATACCGACAGAGCACCGAAGGTGTAATTAAATGACTAGTGTGTAGCTACATCTTCAAGGCATAATTGTCCAAAATTTTGGTACGAATTCGACAGTGATGTTAAGAATCTGGATATGAGAAGTAAAATCTGGTTCAGTTGCGAGTCCTTGCTATGGCTTCGTATTCACTCCCATAAACTGGATCAGGATCTACCGGGCTATTACCTCCGCGTAAGGAACAGTCGCAATCAAGAAACGACTACATACTTCTAGTTATAAGCTTCATGATCCTCCTATTAAGCCTCAAAACGATTATTTACATGGCTATAGCATAACTACATTTGGACATTCAACTTCAAACCACATTGGTGCTTGAGCGAGATATCCTCTGCGCTTCTTCTAGGTCCTTTAGAAATCTGCATTTTTGTCAAACAAGCAAATATATATCAGTGAAGTCAACTAGCACTCCTCACATCCAACCTGAATAATTTAATTGCTTGCTAAATAGATCTACGCACTAATCATTAGGCTGCTCTAAAAAGGAACTCAAAATAGTTGCATTGGCGGATATAACCATGATCTAGGGTTGACATTTTAGAAAATACTCCACACATGCAGCCGATGGGCCAGTGAAAGCCAAGTACATTATTCATGCCAAACTTGACTAAATTAATGCACGTCTGATCCAGTTAATTCCTCAAAGTATAGATGATTTAAGGAGGAAAATTGGGACTTATGATTGGAACTCTGCGCTAGAGCATGGCATCACATCCATGTGCAAGAGAAAGATAATCAGAGTGGTCTCAGCAAACATGCCTGCTGGAATTAACATTGATAGCAAATATTTTACCTCTTAGAATTGAGGATTACAGAACCACCAAGAATAAAACGTATCCCAGAATTATTAGCATTCTGGAGAGCAACAGAGCGCGACTCCTCATATGTTGTCCCACCAACAATGAAGATAACCACATCTAACGGTCTGCAAAAATGTTAAACATCATAATTCTACAAAAACCCAAGAGACTGAATCCTATCAATAAATTTTGTTTACTCTCCAATTGAAATGTTATATTCGAACCATAACAAAACAAGAAATCAATCACAAAATTCTACAATATCCTAAGGCTTGGTTACAATTTCAGCCTAAATTTATAAACTCAAACTAATGGCCATCTCATTTTAGTTTTTTCCGATTATAGAAGTAATAGTTGTCCACTGGTTTTATATAAGCCAAACATAGGACTACAACCATTTGAACTTCATTGCTACGGCTAGCTTTGATTTTAAACACACAAAGATTGCATCTCTGAAACAGCAGTGACGGGCAAAACAGTTTCACGCCTGTTGTGGCATGATAAAAGTTTAATGAAGAATGAAGGAAAAAAAGGGTTGAATGAAGAAAGACTTGAAGCTGCAAGGATCAAACAAATATGTAGCTCAATTATGCCCATTCAGACAAAGTACTGGACTAAGCATGCTAAATGCATAACCCCATAGTACCTGAGTCATCCTATTCAGACAAAGTACAGAACTAAGCATGCTAAATGCATAACCCCATATTACCGGAGTAATTAATGACGCCGACTTAAAACTCTAGAACACACCAAATGTTACATGTCTAATGTTGTAATCAACTGACACCCACAACAAACTATAGAATTACAAATGAGAATAGCCAGAATTTTCAATTTCTTATAGTACCAACCTTCCCTGCTGAAAGTGGTTTCCAATAAATGGGTAATCAACATCCCTCAATCGTCCCTTTATTATGCTTTCCATAGTTTGAAACAGGAGAGGCTGGTGCTGGGTGTATACATTCTCAACACCCTAAAGTGAAAAGTCAGAAAAGCCAGAAGTTACAATTAAATGCCCAATAGAGACGAAGAAACAAACATAATTTTATCATCCCAACCTTCAATCCACGAGCCATGTTCCGAGCAATATTTAGAAGATCTCGATTCCCATAAAGATCCCCTGTTCGCTTATCCACACCAGCCTGCTTTAGGAGGAATTGCACAAGCTGCCATTTTCGAGATGAACAATATACAAAAACCAGTTTGTGAGATGATGTAGCCACAACAGTAGATGTAAGACATCTCAAAACAATTGTCAGATGATTGAATCTAATTGGAAGACCAAATGTTCCAAAAAAGTTACAACCAAGTGAAGACTTATCCAGTTGACATGAAATAATTAAATACAAGACCACGAGATTTGATAAGGTTAGTGCGATGAACAATGAAATCATCACCAACGACAACTTCAAATTATTGTAACAGTGATTCCTTAAACATCATCAGTAACAGTAAAGTGTTATTAACATGTTAAGCAAGGTTCCACAACAAGAATAGCATACGATGCAAATAAGAGCTGCAAGGAATATTAGTATTAAAGAAAGGCATCAAGAAAAGCAATTAAATCGAGGGAAAGTAGATCTAATTTAAAAGATTACCCCAGGCTTGTACTTAGGAGATCTAGAAGCCAGTTTGTTGAAAAGCTGCATCAATTGAACAGGGCTTTCTTTCTCATAGCGAAGAGCATATAGCATCACCAGGCGTAGACAGTCAATATCAGATATATTTTCATTGTTCAACAAATTTGTCACAGCCTGCAACAGAACAGAAAAAAAGGTTCATCACATGCACATTACCACATGTCCCCTTACGAGTTTCACAATAGTTTCATGCACTAGTAAGGATATGTAGTGCCCACTGTAAATTCATCAAATTATCTTAAAACTCATATGATGGGACAAAAGTATACAGGAGGATAGAAATAAAGACACATCTGCACCTCAAAAGCAGCCCCTTGTCCACCATTACAAGCTAACTCCTGCTCTGTTTGGGAGACTAACATGAGCTTTCTATCTTCAACTATCTTGCTCATCTCTGTTACAAGTGTAACATGCTTTGAAACATTGCCATGCATCTTCCTATACTCTGGGTAGTTCTCAACAAATTTTGCCATGTCTTCTGGAAAAGCTCATAGTATTGTACTGTTTAACAATGGGCAAACTATCTCAAAAGAGTAACATATTCCACATTCAATGATATAAGATACTAACCAATTGTTTGGATGTTTTGATTACTTTTAGCAATTTGCTGAAAGTCATCTACCATTCGCTTTATATTCATTCCAATATCTCCAAAATTCTCATACATGTTGCCTTTGAAAAAGGCATCTTGCTCTGATGAAAGTACAACCTCCTGTAAGTACACAAGGCAAAAATAAGTACCAATGTGTAACTTCTTTCAGGTATCAGCAAAACAAGAAGGAAACAACTAACTTGTTGATCTTTCCCAAATTTACCAATGCTTCTCAAATCTACTTTGTTGTCCTGAATACCTATCAATTCATGAACCATGGCCTACAGATCAAAGGAACATAATCATGAAGCAGACCATCAGTGTAGTGTCAAGGTATAATAGAAGTAATACCTCGAGTATTAACATAATAAAGCTCAGGTATAATAGTCATAAAAGCACACCTGATACGTCCACTGATTAAGTAAAGGTGTCACAGGATCATCCCTCCGATCAAGTATAAGCAACAAAGGAGAAATTTCAGTTCTCCTGAAATCAAAAAGGCCACTCTCCTGCTGGTACATCAGCTTCTGTCACACCCAAAAATTAATGAACCAAGAAATCAATTTCTATCAGAGTAGAAAATATGGGACACATATAGTACCTTCAATTAGCAGAGATAAAAAAACATAGTGATTATATACATCAGTCAAAACATAGTGATTATATACATCAGTCAAAACATAGTGGTTATATACATCAGTCATTTATGTAGAATACGTTTTTCATGCATAATTATCCTCTGCCAGATTCTAAAATATGACAAATATGAAAAGATATGGCTTCAAACTTAGCAGTTGGTTTCTGTTCCAAACATAATTATGTCTATGGAATGGTACAGTTTAAACTATTACTCACAGCTGTTTCCTGCGCTATCCTTTTTGCAGTATCAGAGGTCCTTTGATACCGAATAACAGGTCTTCGTTTCAATGCTAGGAAAACTGTTGCTATACCATCGACAACTCTATCGCAGAAGTGCTGTAAACCTGAGGGATCTACAACTGCTGGTAGCATATATACATGATTTGAAGGAATGTTTAATGTGAAATGATAGGGGTCAACTGCAACAAAGTCTGCATAAAATTCCTGCAGGACCAATATAGCAATAATATAAAAGGTCAATTCCAATCCAATGTCGGAATAGGTAGACAATTAAAAAATATAGAAGCAACAAAAAGAAAGAGAGTTTTATAAATGTTGCTGTAGTAGAGAATAGATGCAAAATGACTACAAATATCCATCTATGCTGAATATAATGGACCTTTCTACATTTCCATATGGAATTTGTACCCAGATGCAATTGTCCTTGGCTTAAGTGAAAACATGCCTTCTTTTATTTAATTGCATCTCTTGCAACATTGTATGTAGAACAATTTATTGTGCATCAAAATATTAGCATAAGAAACATTGTCATACAAGATCCTATCTTTCTGAATGCAATTCAAATGTTGCTAAGATGGATAAATCCAAGGCAGTGCAATTTTGATTGAAATCATATTGGATGTTTCTGAGCTAGAACCAGACTGTAGGTACGTGTCATTGTGTCTTCCTCGATTGCCAGAGGTTGCTTTCCTCTTAGTCAGTTTGTGAAACAAAAATGCCCTCCTTTAATAACGATAAAGGACAATTTTCAAGCTCCCTTCAGTTTACTGAAAGTGTTGGTAAACGATGAGTTTACCTGAACTTGCTGGACAACTTCCTGCTCGTCAGAATCTGCCAGAATATGAATCTGGGTATCCTTCAACATATTGGAGAAAACTACAAAGCCAGCATAAAAATGAACGCGAGTGAACAATATAAATCAGACAATCAAATTAATAAATCTTGCAAGTTAAGGCCAAAACAAATATATAATCTATGAACTCACATAGGTGATACTCTCCGAATCTAGGACTAGCAAGCTGACGCCGTAACTGCTGAATGTTCTCTGAAGTAGGACGGATGAAGTATACTGCTTTGAGATGTGACATTGATTCTCTAGACTTGGAAATCGAATCCAGCAATTCAACCAGAAACACTTCCTTTTGGAGAAGCTCTGACTGCGAATAGGCCACACTCACAATACTGACCTGGAAATCACCAACATAAAAAGATCAATATGAATAATTTCATAATCCTAAACTTTCTAATTCCAAAAAACCTAAACGACGTGCTTAATTACATTACTTCACTTCCATCTCAACACTTAACGTAATATATGCTAAGCGCTCATTTAATTCAACAGATCGAACCAGAATCATATATTTAGTAAAGAGAAGGAGAAAGTAAAGAAAAATTCTCGCATAATCGAAGATAGGGGATTTCACCGTTTGGGAATCGAGAATTAGAACCTTCATGCCGGAGATGTCTTGCAACATCCGATTTACGTAATCACGTGCGGCCGATACCACCACCATTTTTTTTGTCTCTATCTGTAGGATCAAGCCACCCACCCAGATTGACCGTCACGGGAAAAGAGAAATCTCTGTTCTTCTGGCAGGTATGGAGGATTATGGATAGTCTCGGCCTAGGGAGCGAAGAAACTCGGACCGGATCGGATCGGATCGATAATGCTTCAAAAGAAGAAAGGAGAAAGATCGAAACGCTCCGTTTCGTGGTTCCTTCAACTTTGGGACTTTGATTTCTACTTTCTTAACAAAAAAATTCCACCTAACATCAATGCCTGACGTTAGTGTGAACTTTGTCCTCGTATCAGTACCCAAACTTTTTTTTTTTTTTGGTTATAAGGGAAATAAAAACAAAGAGACTAATTTGAGAGTCTAAACTCCTACAAAGGGATCTAGGGTATAGGTGGCCTCGCATATCGCGGTGTAAATCATCCAAAAGGCTCCAGGGAGGCTCCCAGAGAAAATGTAGACCCGGCTCTGCAACCGAACCTATCAATGCCATAAGATCCGCACAACGGTTCCCTTCTCGAGGCGTGTGTGCCATTTGAACGTCCCAAGCACGACGAAGCAATTCTTGAATGCCTGTCACCAAAAGAGAATGCTCAGTCAGACTATGAAACGATGGGGAAAGAATGTTGAGTACCTCGAGAGAGTCCACTTCCAGAAGCACACGTCGATACCCCCAATCCCAAGCCAACAGTAACCCTGCGTACACCCCTTGGAGTTCGGCCAGGAGAGGTGAGCCGACTCCAATCCGCTGTAAGAAGACACCGCACCAGTGCCCCTGACAGTTATGAAGAAGAGAAAATGTAGGTTGGGTATTGATTATATTAAACAGAGAAAAAATTCTGACGAAAGTGTATACCAAACCATGTCAGTGTTTTCCTTCTCGTCCGTTGCATGAAGGGCCGTAACTGGTGGGTGGTGACACACCTGCCACCGTGAAACCCCAAAATGCTTTTTCAAATTTTGTTGTAGGGTAAGAATTAGTTTAGTATCCGTAGCTTATTATTCATTTTTAATCCAGATTTTTGGTGAGTTTTTTAATGCTTTGGAATAACAAATCATTTAGTATCAGAATTTTTAGTTTTTAATTAAATTTTAAATGTATGTAAGTAATCACTACAAGAAATCAGTAGTTTATCGACGGACTATACTATCGGTACACCCTAAGATTCCGTCGGTAAAATGAATTACCGACGGAAATCAAAGACGAACAAAATCGTCGGTAAACGGACCATAGTTAAATTTTGCGACGGTTTTATTTCGTCTGTAAATATTACCGACGAATAAATGTTAACAACATATCGTCGGTAACATTTAGCAACGGACTAAATTCTGTCGGTAAACCGAAGGGAATGAACAGGAACGGGTAAAAATAAATAAATTTTCGACGGTGTTTTATTTTCCGTCGGTATTAGGAGGTAAGAAATTTTTTTAACAAATTCCAATTTCATGATGTTGTGATAAATGCATAATATTAAGAGTTATCAATTATGTGTGCATAATAAATTAATTTGTATATATATATAAATTTATTAACAAGAAAATTAATTGATAATATAACGTGAAAATTATTTTAATTGATAATAAAAACAGTACAATGTACAAAACTTATATTTGTAATTGAAAGCAAATGACAAGAAAAAGCTAATGTCGTGGTGATCGAGGGTGCTCTGAACTGCGAAGCCTCCCCTTCAACTGTTCCATCTCCTGTTTAAGCTGAGCCATCTGCTCTCTCATCTTAGTCATCTGTTCCATTTGCTCTCTCATCTTAGCCATTTGTTCCATCTCCGCTCTCATCTTAGCCATCCGCTCTATCTGCTCCATCTCCTCTCTTATTTTTGTCACTTGCTCCATCTCTTGTCTCATCTTAGCTATCTGCTCCATGTGCTCCATCCGTTCATTCAGGTATTAGCCTCTGTGATGTGAGCTATCTGCTCCTTCAATGCATCCATTGTGGCCCGAAGCTCGATTACTCCATTGCTGTGCACTGGCTTAGCAGATGCTGTTGTACTAGATAGGGAAGAGCGCGAATAACATGTGTTCGCATATGAACCTAACCCGAATATTCTTCTATGACGATCCCTATCACCCACAACATCAAATACGTCTGAGTCTCATCTACAGGTTGTTCCTTTTGAGACTGTCGCTGAATGGTTTGTTGTATTTGGTCCTATTAGGAAACAATGTTGACATGAGCAAGGGATTATTGTTAAGAAATTATAAAACTGTATTAATTTCACATACATTCAGCTCTCTACATCGGGCGTTGATGAATGTCACATCATCATGTTTCTTCGTGTGGGTGTGCAAAAACAACTGGATAGGTGTAGGCTTGATCTCCAATGACGTTTCCTACATGTATAACCTAAATTGTCAGATGTGAACTACAATTTATAAAAATTTCGGCAGAATTTCCTCTATTTTTATAATATTTGCCCCCTGTTGAACAAAGCAAATAACTTAACACAACTATATATGGCACCAGACATTTATAACATAATCATTATGTACAAAATATCATAGCAATATATATATAATAAGTATCAAGTTTAGATACTTACAAGTCGTTGTGCATGCTCGTTATAGGTTATTGATCCTCCCGTATGTACAAGAAGACTCTGGGCCCCCGGGCTTCCACGCCTGTTGGCAGAGTTACGCTCTGATATGGACATTGCTGCAGGTGATGTCCAATAGTCGGTCCAACGACTCTAAATTTCCTCCGAAATATAACGCGGTTGTGTACCAGCCTTGCGTATCGCATTAATGAAGTCGCGATAACGTGTACGAGCTTTCTTTTCTCATACGTTATACATGCTGGTGTCGAAACAAGAATCCCAGTAAAATACTTTCTGAAATAAGAAGGCAACAAATTATATAATGTAATAATATTTTTGTAATTTGTGTATATAATTCAATATAAAATAAATAAATATTTTTTGTACCTCACACTCCTAAAAGTAAAATTGCTTTATGGCTTCAGATATATTCTTCCACACATAACCCTAAGGTTCAATCTTTTGCTTAAATGTGGAAGTCATATTTCTGGAACTCGGTGCAAATGGAACCAACCTCATATAACAATTATATTATACTATGAAAAAACTGATAAACCTATGACATAATAAAAAGCAAACAGTGAGCAATGTGATTTCACTTACTGTTCATTAACAATCGTTATAAACTTTCTTCCATCAGGTCCCTCAGCTGCAGGTTGGGCGACGTCTCCTCTATCCGATAAACTGGTACTGGATAATATATGAGTGGGGGATGTGGATGGTGTAGCATGAGGAGTAGTAGTTGATGCCTCATCTGTAACTGTCAGCCCTGGAGGCTGAGGAGGTGAGTTAGTGGGAGTAGCAGACTGTGACGAACTACCTTCACAGTAAGTTGCTCCAAACATGGCTCTAAACCTCGGCCGCATAACCTCACGTTGTCGCTTTGGTCCCATTTGTTTACCTAAAATTTAATTTTTTTCGAATTCTCTACAAATATAATACTTTGATATCAATATTTTACACAATATATGGAGAAGAAAATAAGGCAATGGATTTGAAGGTTAACAAATAGTTAATAACAATAAATCATCTTGAACAATGATAAAATTATGCATTGTTTAACAAAGTCTTACAGATATAACAATAAATCAACTTCAAAGCTTAGTGTAATAATGTATTGCATAGAAAAATCACAATGATATAATTAATTTGTTTGATTGCATGTGACATGGGAGTCGGTAAAGGTAAATGAGTCCCCAATGTCTGGATCCCGAGAAGGGTCCTGGCATGTTCAAACGCACCAATGGGAACAGTGATACTTCTTCCACCAGGTGTAGGGTTTTCAACACCTTCTTGCAATAGCTTTGATGCTATAGCTATACTTGTAGAGGAAACAGTGAATGAAATGCCGCTCTTATTATAGAAGACTAATTCTCCAGATGAACTAACATATTTACCTAAAACATAATCAGTTAAGAAGTTTTGAAACTGTGATATTAGAAAACCGTTAAACCAACAGAAACTAGATATAAATGCATACGTGATTGTCCAGACAAGGTTTGAGGAATTGATAAATTTTCGACAAGAACCGACGTCCCTAATCCTTTATAGGTCGTTGTGACATCGCTCTCACCTCTATCGGCATATATGTCCTATTTGAGTTTAAGATACGAAGGTACTTACTTATATGGATTTATCAAATAACTATACTCGACATAGTTAGACCTATTTGATTTTTCATAAATTCATAGCATTATATTATTATAATTAAACCATGTACTAAGATAACTAAGTTAAACTATGTTTTGAGTATTTTTGGTCATATATCATTATTGTAACTAAATGCATATACAATGATCATACAATGAATTCAAATAAGTTCAATTATGTCCCTAAGTTCAATTTTATACATGAATGTATAAACCATGAAATTTATGTTGCCACATGCATTGTATGTATACAATGATGCTATCATCATATATTGATATTACAATACTGTATTATGTTTTGTTATAATATTGCTATTTTGATATCTAAAATTAATTAAGAGATGATACCTAAGTTTCTATATTCATTTTTATGATATCAATTAATTATGCAAATTCCATAAAATTTGAAGAAATTATAAAAGTATAGAACACTATCAAAAAAGACAATTACCAATTAAATATGTTTATTATTAATACTTCCTACAACACCCCCAAAACAAGACAATTGAAAGTATATAGCCATTTTCTTAGATCACAATTTACAAGTTGACCCATAAAAATGATGACAACTTCTATAATAATATTTACAATTATTTGGTAGCTAATGTTTAACTATTTAGTCTCTTTCATCAATAAAGCAATGTCAACCTTCATGTTCTTTACTTTTCTTTTAAATGTCCTTAGTTTTCCTTAAAATAATAATTTCTAAATTGTATTATGCTTAAGTTAATATTTTACTTACCTTTGTTTCACCCTCATTTTATATAACATGTATTTATTATTTAATATATAAATTATGTTAATAGTCCTTTGAAGAAACTTCTCCTAATACCTTATAAAGCAATTATATTTCATAACCTATAAAAAAAATGAACTTATACCAATTAATGTCATAAGCAACTTCAACTCTTATCTAAATTTCAATAAATAACTACTTGATTAAGTAGATAATTTAGGATAACCCACAATCTATTGCTTAGGTTTTGATCACTTTATGGAATCCTCACTTAAGTATTTAACCTATACTAATAATTGAAACTTTATGCATTTTTGGTAGATACATGGCCAAATGAAAAGGTAGAATCCATATATAAATTTTTTCAACTCATAACATAAATATAAACATTATAGAAATATGAATATCTTTTAACTAATAAAATAAGGGCATATTTCTAGTAGCTTAATATGTAGCTACGTATAAAGAAAAATTTAATATTGGCATGAAAATATTTTATGCCAAAGATACGTAACGAAAAAAATAGCAAATTTTATTTAGCTATGTTTTATTTTGTTATGATTATAGATTATTTGCTATGTTTTGATAATTTTATAAGTATGCATTTTTAACTACAAATGTTAGAAAATGTAGCCAAAATTGTTTGCACTATTTTTCTTAGTTTGTAATAATAAGCATTTTGCATCATTTTTATAAAACATCTAAAGATGTTTTTGTTGTTGTTTTTAAAAAATAAAGTTGAATTTGTTATTATCTTCTATTTTGGTTTTTGGTTATTGTTATTGTTATTTAGATAAGTCAATATATGGTAATCCATCAAATTATATCAACAAAACTAATGAAAAATATAGCATATATAGTTGATATTTTATCTATTCCTTATAGTTTGTAAACAAACAATTAAAAAACCACAAAACAAGTTCATCACATATTACAAAGCATTTCATCGAACACGTTGAGTGTACAAAATTTTCAACCCTATCTAAACACAAATTAATTACATTTTCCCATTATTTACATGAAAAACCTTAACACAATAACATCAAACCCATTTAAACAACACCAATGCAATTAACTCAGTTCAAAAAAACAAAATTTTAATCAAAACCCATGGCTTACCTTCGGAAGAGGCAGAGGAGATGACGCCCTTACCTCACCGCCAGAGAAGATAACAAGGAACGCTGGCCGGAGACGCTCCACGTGGTCGGAGGAAGGACGACAGTTGACGTCAGAGGAGGAAGACGGAGGAGAGGATTGAGCTGCAACGGGAGGAAGGAGGAGAAGCCCACTGCGCGAGAGGAGAGGTGGGGAAGGAAGGCTACTGTGTTTTAACTTAACCAAAATGAGAACGTTACTTAACTTGAAGGGAACGACGTCGTTTTGATCTAAAACCAAAACAAAGTCTTTCCGGTCAAGTAAAACAACGTTCTTAACTTGACAGAAATGACGTCGTTTTAGTTTTAAACCGAAACGACATCGTTTAGGTCAAGGTAAATAACTTTCTTTCACTTTAATGAAACGACGTTATTTTGGAAACCAAAACAACATCGTTTTCATTCTGCTAAACAATGTTCTAACTTTACCGAAATGAAGTCATTTTGGTTTAACAAAAATGATGTCGTTTTGATGAAGGAACGTTGTTTAACTTCAACAAAAGGACGACGTTTTCATTAAACCAAATGATCGAAACGACGTCGTTTCGATGAAGTTAAACAACGTTCTTAACTTCACCAAAATGATGTCATTGTCGTTAACTTTACTGACTAGGGATGGCAATTGTACTCGAACTCGATGGGTACCCGATAAAATTACCCGAACGGGGGCGGGTATGGGGAGCAAATTTTTACCCGTAGGGCAGGTATGGGGGGTTAACAAAAATACCCGTCGGATATGGGGCGGGTATGGGGATACCACCCCCTATACCCGTTTACCCGTTATATAGTAATTACAATTTTGTCATTATATATATATACATACAAACCCAGCCAAATCCCTAATTCAATTCTTCCTCAATCTCGCCGTCAGCCATCAACGCAGTGTCCCCATCTTCCCCGTTGCTGATTCCCTCTTCCACGTATCCATCGACGTCTCTGACTATCCCGACCTCGCCAACTCACATCGAAAAGCTGTCCTTCCTCGCCATAGCCTCGTCCCCGTCCTACGCTGCGTCCAACAGTGCCTTTCAGTTCTTGGTGAAGAGCGTAGCTGGCACCACAGCGGAGCCGCTATGCGGTCTCAAGAGAGGTGATTTGGTGGACGGTGATTTATGTTTTTTTAGGTGATTTATGTTTCTATTTTAAATTTGGCTTCTCGGTGGAAAGGTTCAGTTTTTATTTCTGGGTTTGTTTCTTACTGTCAATGCACGTATGCATTTGTTTGATTCTTTCTCAATTCTTAAGTGGGTTATTCTTACTGCCAAAGGTATCTCTTTTTGTTACAGACTCACTCTATATCATTTCTCCAAAATAAATCAAAGACAGATCCATGTCGAAAAAGGTAGATCTTGGGTTGCTTTCGCTTGTTCAAAAAAGGTAAATTTTCTGGATATTTGTTCCTGTTTGGAGAGTAAGGTGGTGAGATCAAGATTCAATAGGGTTTGTGTGTTCTGTGGTAGCAGTACTGGAAAGAGGGATTGTTACAGAGATGCTGCCATTGAACTAGCTCAAGAGCTGGTAACTAAAGCTTTCACCTTTCAAGCTTCTCCTTCGTTATCTCATCTTCATATATCATGTTTCAAAGGTTTTGGTGTTTTATATGGTTAAAGGTGGCGAGAAGACTGGATCTTGTTTATGGAGGGGGGAGTAT
>JANKOE010000002.1:13765315-13787805 GCA_026284465.1 Erythroxylum citrifolium | reverse complement strand
ATATGGATGATTCTGATTATGATTGAGAATTATTGAAGTGTTAGGTATAGATGTGAGTTTGTTTATGCTGGGATTCCGGATAGGAGGTCTGATGATTCTGAGTTTTGATTTGATTTTGGGAATTATATAAATGTGTTTAAACCATTTGCAGGTTTGGGTTTGTTAAAAATGCAGCCGTTATGCTGCCTGATTTTTGTTAGTAATGATTGAGTAAAGAATAAGAATAAGAATAAATGTTTGATAAAGAGGAAATTGAAATATGGCAGAATTAAGAAGAATTAGATGAATTGAGTTTTATTTGGGGATGATTTTCCAAATAGGGAAAATTATATTGTTTTGACTTGAACATGATTGAACAAAGATGAAGGGAATGAAAGGAATTTAAAAAAAATTATACCGGGTTTCGGTCTTAGTTTAGTCTAAGGTTTCCAACGCGATAGTTTTCTATGTTCACGCTTCGGATGTCGGATCCGCTTTGATTTGTCTCCGCTTTATGTTTTGATTTGATCAGCTTGTTTGTATTTGATTCGCTTTTGATTCGATTCGTTTTCATTTGCTTTAATCCGATTCGCTTTCGGTTCGCATTTCATCCTTTGACTTTCACCTCATGTTTCGTTCTTTTGAATTCGTTTTCGCTTTCCGCAGCTTCGTTATCGCTTTCCGTTTGCCTTCCGTTCTTTTGGAGGTGTTTTCTTTCGTTTGCTTCCGCACGTGTTTGCTTTTGATTTGCTTTGCCACTTCATTTTCGTTTTGTATTTCCGTTTTTTCGGTTGAGGTCCGATTCCGAGATCGGGTCCCAAGAAGTAAAGCGACCAACCAAACAGAAACCCCAAGCATCCTCCATTGGTCGGAATTCTTCAGGTGTCATGATAACAATATCATCAACCGGTTTATGAGCCAGTTGAATCCCTTGTGTCAACATTTGGTTAACCTTAAACAAACCAGCATAGGATTTCTTAGCTTTTGTTGGCTTTGGCGTTTTGTTAAGCATCTGGTGGGGAGTTGCTTCTGGAGAGTCACTGGTGCTGTCCGAAGTTGAAGATGCCTCATTGTCCTCACATCCATCACAATCATCATCAGAAACTTCATTACCCGTGGATGCTACCTCATCCCCCTGGTCGGCAGTATTAGGACTTACCATTTTCTCCTTCTTAGACGCACCCTTGGTCCCTTCCGCATCTAAGGCTTTAGATGGTGATTGAAAACCCAAGATAATCTCCTTTGTAATGTCTCTACCATGCTGTTTTTTTCTTAGGCATTGCGCCGTAGCTGTTGGCCGAAGGTTAGCCTTTAGCCAGGGTCAGATAGGGGGGGGGGGGCGTCGCACCAAGCACGCCCAGTACCGCGGTTCAAGAAATCGCCCAACAAAGATGCAAGGCGCCAAGGAAAGTCGAGTGTGCGTCAAAATCCGCAAGCAGTAGGCACATCCGCAGGCGCGCAGCGCCAAAAAGGGGGGAGTATGGACTCCTGCACCAAGCAATCCAAACTCAACCGAGAGTCCAAGCAGAGAGCTGATAGGTGAAAGGCTAAGAGAATTCGCGAAAACACAGCAGAAGAGTTAGCCAAGAAGGAGCAGCAAGGTGGACGAGCCCAAGGTGGAAACCCTACTGAGAGAAACTCTCCAACGCCCATGTTCTTATTATGCATTATCTTTTATTGTTATATGTGAAGCAGCAAATTTTCAAAGCAGCAAATTTCTAGAAACCAATCTCTCTATAGCAAAAGAAGGAAAGCATATAACAACGTACAAAAGGGTACAATATAGATGAGTTATAGAGAAAAAGAATTTTTATACAAAATTAATATTTTTCTGGAAATAAATACTTCAGTTTGCCTTTGTATTTTGGATTTAGATATGCATATTATAATATTTGTAAGAAAAAAACATAGTTTCATTCGATTCATTATGATTTATTTATGTTTATGTAATTACTTATATGTACCAAATTTGATGTTGTGATCCTTTAGAAAATAAGCTTAATAAAAATTATGAATGACCTTTAAACTTTAATTTTGTCATTTTTATTATGTTTTGTATATTTGAGGTGATATAAAAAAATATAAAGTTTATTTACTAGGGAAAAAAAGATGGATATAATGTATAGTTTGTCTCTTTATCTTATGCACATATGTTAAACTAGTTGTTCATTTAACTTTGTTATAGTCCTCAAAGAATAATTGTAGTTATTTCATATACATGAAAGAAAATAATAAAAATGTGATTGTTATATATCATATAACTATTACAAAAAGAAAATTTGTTGTACTTTTCTTATTCATAAAACCTAAATATATATAATTTGTTATAACGGTTAAAAAAATTAACCTAAGATTATGTCATGAACAAGGAGAGAATAAGCTAGTTAAATATACTATATACAACAAAATATGTGTAAGAGATATGCATGATATGTACAGCTATATGTAGAGCTAACTGGATGTCCAACTTATGATATAATTTGGAAAAATGATCTTTGCTTAAGGATTTGGTAAGAGTATCGACAACTTAATCATGAGTTGAGATAGGATGCAGTTGAATAATCTTTTGTTGAAGTTTTTCACGAATGATGTGGCAATCTATTTCAATTTGTTTTGTTTGTTTGTGGAATATAGGGTTGGCAGCGATGTGATGAGCAGCTTGATTATCATAACAAAGAATAGTACGAGTAAGGGAAGTAAGACCAAGATCTTAAAGCAATGTGTTAAGCCATTTAATTTCACAAGTTGTCATTGTCATAGAGCGATATTCAGCTTCATCAGAGGATTGAGAAATAGTGGACTATTTTTTACTCCTCCATTAGATAAGACTAGACCTAAGAAAAATGCAAAAACTTGCAGTAAAACACCTCGTTATCAAAAAAACTAGCCCAATCTGAATCGTTGTAAGTTGATAGTTGTAATGAAAATTTTGATGATAATAAAATCCCTTAGACTAGGCTTTTCTTCAGATATCACAACAATCGATGAGTAGCATCAAGGTGAGGTTTGCGATGTTAGTGAATGAATTGACTTAGAATATTAATAGTGAAAGTGATGTCTAGTCTTGTAATAGTGAGATAATGAGTCGACCCGCAAGTCGTTGATAGAGAGAAGGATCTGAAAGCAAGTCACCATTGCTATTATCAAGTTCGAGGAGTTGCTCTATAGGAGTTTCAGCTATGTAGGAACTAGTAAGACCAGAGTCATGAAATAGGTCTAGCACATATTTTCGTTGGCTTAGATAAATTCCTTAGAGTGAGCGGGCAACTTCAACGCCAAAAAAAGTAATTAAGAGGTTCTAAATCTTTGATATAAAACTAGCTAAAAAGAAAATTCTTAACATTAGAAATAATATTATAATGATTGCCTACAATCATAATATCATCACTATAGACTAAAATAAAAACACATAAAGAACCATTTTGTAAGATAAAAAGGAAATGATCAATATGAGATTGACTAAAACCTATAGATAATAATGCAGAAGAGAATTTTGCAAACCAGTTGCGAGATACTTACTTTAAGCCATAGAGGGATTTGTTGAATTTACAAACTAGATCTTTCTCCCTTTTTCGAGGATGGCCAAATGGTAAGAGCATATAGACATCCTCGTATAAATCACCATGTAAAAAGGCATTTTGTATATCAAACTGGTGCAATGGCCAATTTTTGATGGCAGCAACGACTAACAAGGTTCGAACTGTTACTAATTTGGCATCAGGTACAAAAGTTTCATGATAATCGATACCATTAGTTTGGGTGTATCCTTTTGCAACAAAATG
This sequence comes from Erythroxylum citrifolium, assembly GCA_026284465.1. Lineage (NCBI taxonomy): Eukaryota > Viridiplantae > Streptophyta > Magnoliopsida > Malpighiales > Erythroxylaceae > Erythroxylum > Erythroxylum citrifolium. The sequence continues at coordinate 13,784,044 of JANKOE010000002.1, read as the reverse complement.
CACTTTATTGTGTTCAATGCTTCCGTCAGAATGTTGCTTTATCTTGTAGACCTATTTGCAACTAATGGGTTTTAATAAGATGGTAAGGGAACAAGAGGCCAAGTGTTAGCATCTTTTAGTGCATCAAGTTCGATTTCCATTGCATTCCACCATTTAGGAACTTGCATAGCTTGTGAAAAAGTGGAACGTTCTACAACAGAAGATAGAGAGCTGAAAAATGAACAATGTTCATTAGAGAATTTGTCATAAGACAAAAAATTATGTAAAGGATGTATTGTACACATGGATGAAGATTTTTGAACATTATAACAATGGTAGTGTTTAAATTTGATTATTGGGTTAGTTTCTCGGGAGTAACAACGTAAAGAAGGACCAATATTGGTTGTTTCAAGAGTAGGGACATCGATGTGAGGTATGTTTTTAGGCGTAGTTATGGGGCGATAAGAGTATGGTCTTGAGGTGATGTTTTGGATGTGGTTGCTTGGTTATTATTAATGGGTATACTAAGATCATAAATAGGTTTTGGCAATGGTGACGATTGTATCGTAGACAAGAAATTGCCAACTTCCAAGAATTTGCAAGGAAAATTTCATGGAAGATGACATCACAACTAACATTACTCTTTTGAATTTCAATATAAAAATTTTTGTAGCCCCTTTAAGAAAAAGGATATCTAATAAATGTCAGGGTAAGAACGTTTATCAAATTTATGTTGGATATGAGTATTATATCCAAAACATAAACAATATGTAGGCAATTTGTTAAATAATAATTTGAAAGAGTTTTACTATTGTGCACCATAGATAGAGTTCAATTGATTAAATAAGTTGCAGTAAGGATTCATTTACCCAAAAAATTTTAAGGGTAAATTTGCTTTGCAAACAAAATGCACGAGCAACATTAAGTAAATGACGATGTTTACGCTCAATTACACCATTTTGTTGAGGTGTATAAATACAACTATACTGATGTATAACATCAATAAAAGCAAGAAAAAAATTCATTGCTAATGTGATTGAAAATTTTTAAATCATTATCAGTTTGAATTTGTTTAATAGAAACATTGAATTGATTTTTAATTATAGTGAATTTTTTAATGTAAAAGCAAGTACGAGATTTTTGTCGCATTAAATATACCCATTTAATGCGAGAATAATCATCTACAATGGTTAAGAAAAAATGTGAACCAATAATTGATGGAATATTGTATGTTCCCCACATATCAACATGAATAAAATCAAAACAAGCAATAAATTTAGCTACATTATGATTAAATGGTAAACGAATGTGTTTGGTTCAAGGACATATAGTGCAAGAATAATTATTCGAAAATGAAATGTTAGAGTTTAATTTAAAAAACTTTGATGAAATATTTTTACTTGGATGACTAAGTCGCCAATGCCATAAGATCCATATCATGATAATTTGAGGCAAAAGAAGCGAAAATGGCAGGTTTGTTATTAAGATGATAGAGTCCCTTATGTTCTTTACCCGTGCCAATCACTTTCTTCATTTGTAGGTCCTGAAATATGCAATAATTAGTAACAAATTAAAAACTACAATTAAAATCCTTAGTGATTTTACTGACAAATATCAAATTAAATTTAAAAGAAGGAATATATAAAATATCTTTTAATGTTATGTTCTTGGTGAGCTTACACGATCCAATTTGAGATATAAAAACATTATCACCATTTGGTAGTTTTATCGATGGACCATAATGAGGATTTGTAGCTTTTAAAAAATTTAAATCATAAGTCATATGGTCTATGTAACCAACATTTTTTGAGACGAAATATTTAAAGCCATACCTGCAAAGTTAACTAAAGGATTAGAGTTGCTTAGCTGGATTAGAGCAAGTAGTTGGTGAAATTGTTCATGAGTTAATGGTAAGGTTGCTAAATTATTTTCAATGTTATCAACAATGGTAGCGATTAGTTTATTAGCAACGTCACATTTATTTGAAGCTCCTTCTTATTGATAGTTTGGGTTTCTAGGCTTCTTTTGATAACATGATTTAGAGTACCCATTAAGTCCATAGTAATCACAATGATATTGCATCTTATCTTGACGATAATTTGGATTTTCAAGCTTCTTTCGACATCTTGATTCTGAATTCCCATCAAGTCTACAATAACCACAATGATATTTTAGCTTGTTGCATGTTTTGCTTTACTGATTGTGGAAGGTAGCTAAAGTAGATTGTTCTTAACGATTGATTAAATTTGTTGTGAAAACATATAACTGTCTTTCTTTCTACAAAAAAGAGAATAAGCTTTGGAAAAGTTAGGTAATGGATTCATTAGGAGTATTTAACTCCTAAAAACATTATAATATTCACTTAGACCCTTAAGAAATTGAATTAAGTGATCTCTTTGTTGGAGATTATTAATCTCATGTATGTAGCCACAAGTGCAAGACAGATAATTGTTGCAAGTGGAGAGTTCATCCCATAAGCCCTTAAGATTGGTGTAGTATGTAGTGATGGAATCATTCTTTTGCACATGATTGGCTATAGTTCTTTATATTTCAAAGATTGGTGGAGCATTTTCTTGTGAAAATCTTTCATAGAGATCAATCCAAACTTTTTGGGCATTCTTCATGTAGATGACGCTATTAGCTATTTCTCTTATTACAACATTGAGAAACCATAAAAGTATCGTGTTGTTGCAGCAGTTCCAATAAGAAAAGAGGTGAGCGTTGGTAAGTGGTTTGCTAATTGTGCCATTTACAAACCCAAGTTTATTCTTTACTTCCAAAGCCATGGTGATTGCTTCACACCAGGCGGGATAATTATCTCCATTCAATTGTACATAGCTCTTGGATTGTCGAGTGATGTATCTAGTATGGTAAGAGGAATTAAGTTTTGAATAATGGATATGTAAGAGGTAACATTATTACTAACAGAAGATGTGTAGTTTTATGAATTGTTTATGGTTGAGATAGAGAAAGAATATGACTAATGCTTTGATACTATATTACAATGGGAAAATTTGCTTTCCCTTTCTTATTCGTAAAACCTAAATATATACAACTTGTTATAAAGGTTAAAAAAAATCTTAGCCTAAGATTATGCTATGAACAAAGAAAGAATGAGCTAGTCAAATATACTATATACGATAAAATATATGCAAGATATGTATAACTATATGCACATCTAACTAATATAGAGGTAGTATTCAAACAAACTTTATAGGTGTATCCTAAAGAATTGAAAATTGAGTGATTAATAAAAATCAATGTTTAACATATGATGAATTTTTTGTCATTATTCATTTGATTTGTAGGGTTAACGTGGAACAATATTTATTACAAGTAATAAAAAGGATAAGAAAAATTGTTTATAAATTAATAATGGGTGTGTTGCTTATTAATTAAAAAGAGTATTCAATTGTACATAAATGAAGTAGATAAAGGATTGCGTGAAGGAAGTGGAAATGCGGAAAATAAATTGAATAAAGGTTCTTGTAGCGTTGAAGCTATTAAATCAATTGAAGAATGATTATTAAAGTTGTTAAAGAGTGTGGGGTTGTTCAAGTTATTGAAGAATATGGGATTGTTTAAAATAATTTTGTAACTAGAGATGTTGATATTAGTGCTGATGTTAGGGATTTTCATGTTACTGAAGAAGTTAAGACTATAGGATAAGTCTTGATAGCAAATGAATTGGTATATAAAAATGCTAAAGTTGTAGTAGCAAATTAAGAGGAAGTTCAACATGAAAATAATAAAATAGTTCATCATTATGGTTTTCTTTTAAGCATTGATGATAAAAAGTTGGTTGATGCAAGAAATAGCTATATTCATCCTTTATTTAATTATATGGTTGCAAAAGTAAGTGAGGGAGAGAAAGAAACGACCTATGCAGAAAAAGATAACAATGATAGAGATGCACATGAAGGTGAAGAGATTGATTATGTTAACAATAATAACAATTCCAATTATGCATGAAGTGAGTTCAATGCAAGTGAAGAGGAAGAGGATAACAATTTAAAGTTGATAAGTTCCTAATATAGATATGATGCAATAATAGAGAGGTATAAGTGTAATCTTGGCATGCATTTTGACGATGTAAGTAGGAATCAAATTTATGTCTAGGTCTAGTTCGGTTTGGTCTGAAGTCAATAAGTTCGATTTGAGTTGAATGGACTTTAAGTTGTATTTCAATTTTTTAATTTTTGAAATTTAAACCAAGCTCAACCAAAATTTCCAAGTGTAAATGATGTCTTTTTTAAAATTTTAAATTAAAAAAGTTCCAATCACACTTCGAGTCATCTAAACCCAATCAGGTTCGGGCTCTAACTGTATGTCTCAATCTTGTTATAGCTCGATTAATTATATTTTGCCTCAAGTTTTCCTAGGCCTAGTTCAACCCACGCCAATCCTAAATGTAAAGGAGGTAAAAAAGTTGTCACTAGGTACTCAATAGCTGAGAGGAAGAATATTGAGTTTTCGAGAAATTATAGAGAAAAAAAGGTTAACTTGTGATAAACCAAGTTGCCTATAGTTAGTTTATTCTTTCACATATAGGATTTATAGTAGTTTTATTGTGAAAACATTCTATCACTGTATCACACCCATAGCTATTCCTTATATGTTCAAAGTGAGGAACTTGACTACTAAGTATTTAGCCCTCAAACATTCAATAAAGATGACATAGATTAAGTTTATGAAGATTATTGTCATCCAACAAAATATCAAGAATCAATTAAGTTTGTATGTTTCACATATCAAGTGTCAATAAGCTAAGAAATTGGTGATAAACAAAAGATATAACAAAGCAACAAATGAATATGCCAAATTATGAGAGTGTGATGTTGAGATTTTGAGACCTAACCCAAGATTTATATCGAAAATGTCTATTTCTAAGATTGAACCAAATGAGACTTCATATTTTGATAGATTGTACTTTGTATTTGGTTGTTGCAAAAGAAGTTTCTCAGCTGGATGTAGAAGAGTAATTGGATTAGATGATTGGTTTTCGAAAGGCATATGCAAAAGGATATATTGACAACATCTTCAAATGTTATATATATATGTTTTACAATGGGGACATAATGCACAGATATATAAAGATGATTTCTCTAATTATTAAGTGATAATTTACAATTATTTGTCATCGGTGGTTATACAGGTATTAATTATCAATAAAAGGTAACAAAATGTTATATGACATATTATGGATTCGTTTCACTATGTAAGGTGATTTAATTATGGCAATGAATTAATTTTGTAGTTTGCCAAATAGGTGCTTCCTAGATTATAAGTTTTTCATGCCTAACATCTATTTTGCAATTTGAGGAAGAATCATAGAGGTACAAAACTTCAAAGACAATTTTAGGCATATGTTAAATTAACAAACCAACCAAATTATGAAAAGAAAATGATTATACTAAAGGAATTGAAGCAACAGACATATAATGATTTAGACAATATACATAAAGAATTTTGGTATAGAGCATTACTCAAGACTGAATTTCATTATGATATCAGTGACAATAATTTATATGTGGCTTTTAATATTTAATCAATATATAATTAAATCTATAGTTTCAATGTTGGAGGGCGTTATCTTGTTGGTTATGAAAAGGTCTTGTGTCAGTAACGACCTTACAGCTAAAACAAGGATTTGGCAATGACAACTCATGTCGAGTGTATTGCAAAGTTGACCTAAATATGCACACTAAAATTTATAGTTATGGTAAGTCAGGATCGAATCTATAGGAAATATTCGGTTAATTTCCGTAACGAAATTAATTGATGTAAGGAAAATATAAAAAGGGAGTTTTTGGATTTTTAGCATTTTAGAAAATAAAATAAAAGCAAACTATCAAAAACCAATTAAAACAAGCGATCGAAAATGATTAAACTATCGAATATACGTAAGGTCCGATTCTAGGTTTAATCTCGGCCTAAACACGATCAATCATATTTCATCATCTTAACATTTCTACAACTCTCTTCAAAATATCAATCTACGACTAATAGAATGCTCTACTAATCTCGATTTTCTCTTAGGTTTTGTTTAATCAAGATATGATCATTAATCAAACCTGACTACCGAATAACTGAGGATATGATCTCTAGATTTAATTTAACAGCAACATTACGATATGAAAAATGATTAATATAAGTGATAACCTCACATGTTCGGGTTATCCAACCTAAGTTATGTTCTTCTTAATGATATGGGATCATTAGATGCTACTAACAAATATCAAAAGTAACGATTACATATTACGGTCAATGTTTCAGCAATAGGTTCGAAATAGAACAATCAAAATAACGTATTAATAATTCATCCTAAAATCCGATCAAATCAACACCAACAACAAAACAATCTAAAAAGAAATTACAACATTAAAATGATAAAATAACTTAATCGTGACTTGGCGTCGATATTACCTTTGAACCGACGTCAGGAAGCTAGCCTTCCATCTCCATTTTTATGTTTCAAGCATTAATCATCTTCTCCATGGCTGCTTCGGTGGTGAAAAAAGAATAAAGAACCTAGCCCCTCCACCATTCTCTGCTCCTCCCTCTATTTTCTCATTTAATTTTTGGTCCACCTCTACTGTACACTCTTCTTAAAACCCTCATCTGTTACTATGCATTTTAGTAATGCACAATGTCTACGTTAAACGCAGACATCTGACCTGCATGCACTTTATTCTCCTCACTAACGTCATTTTGGCCTTTTTGCCCCTCACCAGCTGCTGTTGTTTCATGCCTAATTTGCTGCCATTTTCTGCTCCATTAAATTGACGATCTTGTATGGCAAAAACATGCTTGTGCATTGCTTTCTATGATTCATCTTCTCTGTGTTTCATTTTTCTTGTCTTCCTCTTGTTTTTTAATTTTCTTCTTCTTGTTCCATGAAGATAAGTGGATATTAATCTTCAAAAAATAGCCCAAATATCGTGCTTTCAACTCACTTTAACTTCTTTGCTTCCGAATTGTGCTTAAAATCACATGTGATTCAAAGTGAGTATCTTAAGCATTTCTAAGGCATTAATCAGTAAGTGTAGCATATCAAATGAATCAAAATTTAATCACATATCAAGTTCCCCCACACTTAGCTTTTGACTATCCTCGGGCAAATTATCAAAATCAAAATCACAAACTAAAACTTTTACTTATTTTCCACATTTCTTAATAATAGATAACCATAAGTAAAGATGAATGACTTTCAAAACCTATAGCAAAACTCAACATTCAAAGCTTCTACTCATGATTAATCAATATTCACCACCCTTAGAAACTGAATAATTTAGAGGTAACCTTGGACAAAAAGTGTTTAAACAAGATATTTCCATGGGTACACTCAAACACCATTGTCAGATCTAGAGCCTAACGCTCTCGCTGCGGTCCCCCTCTATTGTTGTCTCTCGCCGTTATCATTATCCCTTGCTTATATCAAAAAGTTCTTAAGACAATAACAATACGAGAATTTTGGGGACAACCTGGTTCTTTCCAGGTCTCTTTGCCAACTGTAAAAAGGTGTTTTCACCATAGTAAAGATAGCACATGGAATGAGATTGAACTCCATTAGCTTACCTTACCCTACATACAAGCAATTTGATTATAGTAGTAGTCTCAAAAAAAGATAGAATCTAATTTCCAAATATGCAAAAACTTCATGACGAATACAATGAATAAACCTAAGTTTTGCCCAAAAGAAACCATTTGGTCCATTACATTCACCATTATAGAAGACAATGTTTAGTAAATCCAAGATCAATAGAAGAAAGGATTAAGGAGAAAATCCAAGAATTGGAAGATGTCAAATAATAGAAGCTAAAGGACATGTTAATTATGTTAAAATCAAGGTTACAAAAAAAGCCTCTACTTAAGGATGCCTTAAAAGTAAAATTTTTGGCAATATCACACTCAATAGGTATAAAATCAATAATCAATGGTTACGTTTGTAATTTACTATTTAATTTGGTGGATATGAATACTTGCTTGCGTGATCATCTATTATTACAAAAGAAGACAAGATGTTGTTGCAATTGCTAAGAATACAAGAGCTGAGGCATATAATAAAACAATACCCCAAAAAATGATTGGGCCATCTAACAAATTGAAGAAGATGTATCAATCAAGTATGTCAAGATATATTAACAATAAAAGTATGACAGTTCAAGAGCTGATAACTCAAAACATTTAATATAAATTTCAGAAAGTTACGCTTATTTTGAGTTAGCAGTGGGTGATAACAAATGTATTTTATGCAAATGGATATTGATGTGACATTATCATTGCCATCTTTTAACCTATATATGATGAAGTTGGGATGACAATTAGAAATTCAAACAATACTTAGTTATAAGAATGCATAACTTCTCAAAGTAACACATATAACTTCCTTCATAAAAAGTAGACTGCAGATTATAAATTATTCCAGAAGGTCTTACTTTCATTAACTTATGGAATGCTTTTTCATAATGAAATCCTAAGATCTACAACCGTTAATAAGCTCCGGCACCATATAAGCAACCGATTAGTTCGAATTTGAGCCGGGAAGGACCCTTGCGGACGGCAAAGCTCTCCCTCACGATTGTTTAAAGCAACTCCATTCCCAAGACTCAAACTTAAAACCTTGATTAAGGATGAAAGAGCCCCTACCACTCCACCACACGCGAGTGGTAAATATAAACTTCTACCCTTTCATTTGAATACTTCACACCCACCAAACCCCAACTTACCTTGACTTTACCCAAATGCTACTCTGTCTCTGTCATTCAAATAACTAATTTGTATAAGATTAATAAAAAGGCATGTTGACTGTTGAGCCCTTCGCTTCGCTTCGCTAGGAAGAGAATTTTAAAGCAAATCGAAGTCGTCCGATTTTCTTGTGTCTGAAAGTGCGTCACCGGCCGTCTCGCAGCCTCGCAAATAACGCCGAATTAACCAGAAAGAGAATCTAAAGGGTTCAGATTTCCACAGCTCATTTATTCCCAGAGACGCGCGAATCTCTCTCTATGTCAGGTTAGAAAATCGAAGTTTGGTTGCGAAATAATAACGTCAACAATGAGCAGGTGAAAAAAAAAAGAGATAGAAGTAGAAAGCACGCGACATTCCCCCAACAATGAGAGGCGCCACCTCCCCCAGCTCTGTTGAGCCCAGACACCGACTCACTTCTTCTACTTCTAATACTTGGTCCGTCCTTCTCTTCTCTCGCTTTTTCGTTATTTTCAGTTGTGTTGTTTCAGTGATCTGATCATGACCTAGTTTACGAATTCACTTTTTTTTTTTTTTGTATAAGTACTTGAAATGAGTGATTTATGCAATTCTGACATACAGTGAAGATGGCGGAAGGAGGTCTTTTAGAGATAGGGATCTTAGAGATGTTGAAAAGGCCATTCAGTTTCCTTCTCAATATAAGAATCTTATTTGCAAGGTTTCTACTTTGAAGCTTGTGCTCCTAATCATTGCATTGGGGACTTTAGTTACGCTCTACCATTCTCCACCTGTCTACGTTGCAGATCATCCTTCCTCCTCCATTGCCCGGTTCGGTTTTTTTTTTAAATTCTTCGAATTTCACTTGTCAATTATTTCTTTTTTTTTCTTTTCTTTTTTTAGTGGGGTTTCCAATTAGTTCTTATCCTTTGCCAATAACTATAGGAGTATGCGCATATCTTGTAATTTTGACGAGTCTTCTGAATGAATTCTAGATACAAGGCATGATGGAATTGGTATTTTTCGTATCTTTGTGTTATGTTGAAATTAAAATTTCATTGCAATCAGGGCGAGTTTTGTGAGGGATGGTGTTGCTTCGGATCCTCGTTATACCTCAACTTCTGAGGTTGATTGGGACCAGATTTCCGATATTATCGACAGACTTAATGACACTAAAGACTATCAAGGAATTGGCTTGTTAAATTTTAATTCCAGTGAGATTGATAACTGGGGCCAGTTCCTACCAGATATTGAGCATGTTGTTCTGAACCTGAAGCATGCAGCAAAAAATATAACGTGGGAATCCCTATACCCTGAATGGATAGATGAAGATGAAGCATTCGAGGTTCCAACTTGTCCTTCTTTACCCAGTGTTAAAGTTCCTGGAAAACCACGGATTGATCTTATTGCTGTCAAGCTTCCATGCAACAACGCAGGAAGATGGTCAAGAGATGTAGCCCGTTTACACTTGCAGTTAGCTGCAGCAGGGGTTGCTGCTTCAGCTAAAAGCTATCATCCAGTGCGTGTGCTCTTGATGACTGATTGCCTACCAACCCCAAATTTGTTCACCTGCAAGGAACTTATTTTGCATGAAGGCAATGTCTGGTTGTATGAACCTGATCTCAATACATTGAGAGCAAAGCTACAACTCCCAGCAGGGTCGTGTGAACTTGCAGTTCCGATGAAAGCTAAAGGTCAGTCAATTAACTTTTATCAATTCTCCTTATATTTTATTTGGTGCCTTTTCCCCGTTATTTCGTCTCCTCTTGTTGTACATTGGAATCTGATTGGTCTTGATTTTGTCCCTTGGGGCTTTATGCTGCAATGGGTCCCTTGTCCTTAGTGAGATTAGCTTTTCTCAGCTAGTTAAATTAACACTTATCTGCTTGATCATGTGGATGAAAGTAGTAATCTGAGGTATTTGGCTACCTCTTTTGGTGTGTAGATCCAAAAGCATAGTGCATCTTGAATGATCAGTTAAACTATTTGAGAAACATTGAGTTGTGTGATCCTGATTTTGAAGAGTGTTCTGTGCTGGTTTTATTAAGTAAAACTCAGAAGTCAATCTTACTGAATATTTTCGGAACAGAATATTTCTACTCAGGACGAGCCAACAGAGAAGCTTATGCAACAATCTTGCACTCTGCACATATGTATGTTTGTGGAGCCATTGTGGCTGCTCAAAGCATTCGCATGTCTGGTTCAACCCGTGATCTTGTCATACTGGTTGATGACTCAATTAGTGAGTATCATAGGGGAGGTTTAGAGGCTGCAGGTTGGAAAGTTCATATAATCAAAAGAATTAGAAACCCAAAAGCTGAAAAAGATGCTTATAATGAATGGAACTACAGCAAGTTTCGTCTGTGGCAGTTGACAGAGTATGACAAGATTATATTCATTGATGCAGACCTGCTTATACTGAGAAATATTGATTTCTTGTTTGAGATGCCTGAGATAACTGCTATAGGGAATAATGCTACCCTGTTCAACTCGGGTGTAATGGTAATTGAACCATCAAATTGTACATTTCAGTTGTTAATGGATCACATAAATGAGATTGAGTCCTACAATGGCGGGGACCAGGGGTATTTGAACGAGATCTTCACATGGTGGCACCGTATCCCTAAACACATGAACTTCTTGAAACACTATTGGGAGGGTGATGAGGAAGAGAAGAAACAGATGAAAACTCATCTCTTTGGAGCTGATCCTCCAATCCTTTATGTTATCCACTATTTGGGTTATAAACCATGGTTGTGCTTCAGGGACTATGACTGCAACTGGAATGTGGACATTCTGCAGGAGTTCGCTAGTGATGTTGCTCACAAAACATGGTGGAAGGTGCATGATGCCATGCCAGAAAACCTACATAAGTATTGCTTGCTTAGGTCGAAGCAGAAGGCAGCATTAGAGTGGGATCGGAAACAAGCTGAGAAAGCCAATTATACTGATGGGCATTGGAAGATTAAGATAAAAGACAAACGTCTGGAAACTTGCTTCGAGGAGTTCTGTTTCTGGGAAAGCATGCTATGGCACTGGGGTGAAAAGAATTGGACAGATAATTCCACTGCAACTTCACCACCTTCCATTATCACCACTCAGTCTCTTCCATCTTTGTAATTGGTTATTCTTTTATACTTTAGTATACACGAATCGAATATTGCCAAATGGTCAATGTCCTATGGGAAATGGTATCAACAGATTCAATTTTTAACCTTTGGATTAAAGATATAATGAATAAAGTTTAGGTTGTGATAGAGAATAATAAATTTAAGATGTATCTATTCTATATTATATCTATGAAACTCAATTTTTTTATTAAAAAATCTTATTTTATTAAAAAATAATAAAAAAGTTATAGAAACCTAATATAAACCGTATAGGAAAACATTAAACTTTAAAAATTATTCTCTAAAAAATTAATTATAATTTTGTTATTGTTAAATATACGTGATTCAAGACAAAGATAAAAAGAATTGGTCTTTTATAAAGATTTTTTATTATTCTTTAATTACCCAAAATTAATATAAAATATAAACATTTTATTTTCTAATAAAGCAAAATTAAGCTTATAATTCTTTTTCCGTAAATATATTTGTCTTTTATTGTAACATTTATATCACATACAATTTTGGAAAGAATATTGGACTAAATATTAGTTTAAAATTATGTGATTAAAAGATTAAACCTCATTTTATTATTGGATATTTAATTTGTTTCGTTTTTATAAATATATTATTAAGATTTTATTGAATCTTTTATAAAAATAAATATAAATAAACCATTGAGTAGTAGTAAGAAAGTAATAGGTCAGAATTATTATTTCTCAAAATTTATAGTAATTATCATAAATGTTCAATTTCAAATTTATTTAAATTTTTTGCAATTTATTCTCAATTGAACTGTAATTAGAAGCTAGAAAGTTCTCACGGACGACGACGTTTGGCCCCAAAGTCACTAAGTAGAAATTACGCCGAGCTGTCTGCAGCTCCACCGCAACCATCTCTTGCCACCCGCTGTAAGAGGCAACAGAACCATTTCTCCGTCTCCGGGCAATTTGCATTCGTTTCTCGTATTCATTTCAATAGGAAATTCCAAAACCTTTAAGTTCAATACTTTCTTTGTTTTTATTTATTTATTTTTGGTTTCTCTAGAGCTGAAAATTATGGAGCTAGTATCAAGTTGGAACTCCGGAGTTGGTGTAGTCTCGGTTCCAACAGTGAATGCTTTCTCCTTTAGGGCTTCTATTCGAAACCTTATCTACCGATTTCCGTTTTGGACATACCCGACTCATCAAATTCCAGTTAAGCCTTGTCTACTTCGTGCCAGGAAAAGAAAATCGCAGACTGACCCAACTCTCGAGCCTTCATTAGTTGAAGAAGTATCTTGTGATAATGACGATGAAGAAGAAGAGCTGCTTCTTTTTGATGACTTTGAAGATGGTACTTTCATTGGCTGTCCTCTTTATTCTCTTTACCGCGAGCCTAAAGTTCTTTTCTTCTGTTCTCTTTCTAGTTTTATGTTCTCACTTTGTATTTTGACTGACGAAAAGAATCTGATGTCTTTCCATCGAATTTATTTATTTTTCTTAAGATAGTTAATACAGTTAAGGTGGTAAAAGTTCTTAATTTTAGTTTTCGGAAAGTTTGGAGGATGAAAAAAAGAATTCAGATAGTTCTAACACAGTTAAGGGGGCAAAGTAATTAGTTTATGACATGAAACATTAATAAATTTCGTATCCTACTGTTGTTTATGTTGATCTTAAGGAATTAGGGGCGTCCAACTTATCAGCAACTGCTTATCATTGAAGTTTTGTTATCGTCATTTTGGCGTTTCTCATTAAAATATTAGCTAATGAGCTTATTGGTTAAGTTGCAAACCTTTTTCCTTTGATTGTCAGCAAACCCAGTTGAGTATTTGTATTCGTATTCCACGTTTTAAACAAGCAAGTTTAATCTTATATAGATTTTCTAATTCATCAAAAACCATATCGTAATTCAGTAGGAATGTGAATCCACATTGTAATATATATCAAATAATTATGTAATTCAAATTATATAACTTGCTAATATGGATCCTTAAGGATTATTTTACTTGCAGAACTAATGGCTGAACCATGCAGTCTCTGTGATGCTACTTTCCTCTCTTTCGCACTTGGCTTTTTACATATACTTTTACAGTAATATGCCAGCCTTCTAAGTGAACTCTTGATCACATAGAGACATTGATGGATGGTGATGATGATGATGATTTCGACGATGAGTTACTGGAAGATGAAGCAGAGCTCTATGTAAGCTTCTATGAGTGTTTCTTGTGTCCTCAGTCTTGTAGGTATAATTAGATAATACGGTCTCATATTTTTCATCCTTCCTGAAGGTTGGGGATGGAGCTGGAGGAGGTGGAATTGCCCTTGCTGGAACATGGTGGGACAAAGAAGCATTAGCAATAGCAGAAGAAGTTTGCTCGTCCCTTGATGGTGAGCTGAAAATATATGCTTTTAAGACATTGACAAATTCCACCATTCGAGTGCGGATTGAAAGGCTTACTAATAAGTAAGAATATCTAATTGCATTTGCATAGATGACTGATGTCTGTTCTCATCAATCCCCTACATGATTATGCTCTTTTGAGATTTTAGATAGTGTTTCAAATAAAGTTCTTAAATTGTTGATATATCATGATAATACAAATGTTGTAAATTATAGGCAGGGATCAGGTGGAAAGAAGTCTTGTTGAGTTGTTGTAACTTCTAATCATGAAACTAGTGATTGTTCAATTATCTCTCTAAATTAAAGATTTTTGTTTTCTATTGCATCACATCCTAAAAGCTTTGTTGTCTACTGATTTTGCTACCAAAAGTCCAAAGTCAACAGATGAGATGCTATCTGTTCTCATCTTCTACCAAATGGGTCTTGGATGCATATCTTGTAATCAAAATGTCAAAAAAATGTCTCAAGTTCTTTTTTTTTTTCCAAATTTTCATCGAAGAGAGAATGTTATGCGAACGTTTTTCCTTCCCATAATTCATTTGATGATGGAAAAGATCTAGAAGTTTGACTTTGATGCTATACAAATTATTTCTAAAAGCATAGTTCATAACTTGCAGGTTAGATTGCTTTCGCTTTTTTTCTTACTAACATGGTATTTCTTTCAAAAGAATATGTTATTTTCTTCCAATTGTTCCTCTCAGAACCTTGAGGTGCAATTCTACCTGGATTGATAATTATATTTGGTTGTTTGGATAAATTTCAGTTTGTTAAAATCTTTCTCGATGTTTGCATATGTAGATTCTATTCTTCAGACGATCAAAACTATCTTAGGCATCTACTTGAACCTTAGAAATTCACTTCCCTAACTTAGACAATGTGTGTAAAATAGACAAAGCTTGTCTAGCAACCAGCTTATAGCTAGTCTAAACAATCACTAGTCCTTAAAAATATGCTGTGGCGAAAGCAATTCTATATCTACTACAGTGTCTTTTATTTGGATACATATTTCCTTTCTTCATTGTTTCTAGCAGTCTTTTCTATTATCTGTTTCTTTTTCTTCTCCATAAGTTGTTATCCTTCTGCTGATAACTTTTTGGGTTTAATTCACAACATCGAAGGTCTGGCTCCCCAAACATGGAAGATATTGAAGCTTTTTCAACAACCTATAGAATTCGGTTGGATGAAGCTGGGCTTGCTAAAACTATTCCTGACAATATAACTCTGGAGGTGAAGCTTTTGTAACTAGTTCTCTACGCACTTAATTTGTCTTCAGAACTAGTTAGTGCGGGGAAGGACCATAACTTCTTCTAATCATGGATGAATTTGGTGATGCCCAAAGGATCTCTCTCTCTTTCCCCTTTTCTCATGTTGGTCTCAAATGTTGTGTTATGTTATGTTATGTATGGCTTCTGGTCCTTAGGTTGATCCCTGCTTTTTCATCGATGGGTACATGTGGTTTAACATAGCAATGCTTTACAATTTGCTAAGGTCTAAAAGGGTATGTTAACCTCAGGTATCATCTCCCGGTGTTGAAAGGGTGGTTCGGATTCCAGAAGAGCTGGATCGATTCAAGGATAGGCCTTTGTATGTGAAATATGTCAATGAGGGAGCTGCATTGAATTTATCGTCAGAAAGTGATGGCGTTTTCAGTCTCATATCTATTGACATGGAAGCAAAATCATGCAGTTGGGGTTTGGCTAATGTGCGAGTAAATAGAGAAAAGGCTGGGAAGGGAAGGCCACTCAGCAAAAAGCAAAAGGAGTGGCGTTTGAGCACATCCTTTGATTCCTTGCGTTTAGTTCGACTGTATTCTGATATCTGAATGAAAATTTGGATTAATCTGTATTCTCATTTTCATATATGCGAGCTTTTGGGATTACACTTATAGAACTCGGAAAGTAGTAATTTAACATGTCTATCTTTCGTTTCTTTCATTCCTGGATTAAACTAAAAGCTTGGTTGTTCCAGTTTGCGTGTGAGAATCAGCAATCTCAGTGCGACATCGTCGATGAATGCTTGTTGCTACTTCCCAAGATCTTGTATCAGACGGCCCCTCTTTTGTTAGCTGAAACAAGATTCTATTTCTACCAGTTCAGCAGTTCTACGATTTGGCTGAAGACAAAACGCCCATTCCCTTCTTGGAATGCTATATATCATAAAACAGTCATAAATTTATTAGTTTAAAGAATTTTATTTTTAATATCCTGGATCGAGTTATGCATCTAGTTCTTTATAAATTCCTGGAAGGTATCTCGTAAAGAAATCATGTTAGCCCAATAGCCCAAGTGGTTAGACGCACGTCAGTTCCAGGTCTGGCTGATTCACAGTGCACGTCCCAGAACGCTCGTAGCTTTTTAAATTCTTCCACACCAGATGTTTCCTACCGTTACGCCGCACTCAACAACTCCTTTCACGCATTCAATCCTGGCTCACGGAATGTATAAGAAGGGTGGGGACCCAAAAACTTGTGCCTACTTCATACAGCTCAGTATGTATTGTCCAACACTGACCTTTTAGGCAGTGCCGTAGTGCATTGCAGTGCAGTGCAACTTGCTTACTATTCCCCTCCTATGCAAGAGATTTTACTTGCATCAAATTATCAAGCATTAAATTCTCCACTTGCTTGAATAAATTTCTACTGTCCCCATTCTGAATTTTGTTCACGATAGAACTTGTCCTTTTGACTTTCTACGATAGTATTGATGAGAGAAATAAGCTGGACAGCTGCATTAGTTATGAGGTTATACAGCAACTATGGTATTAAATTATAAACCGTGCAAAGGGAGATACTAAGAGAAAGAAAAATCAAAGAGACGCTAAAGCATGAATGATCATGTATTCGAATATACCGTTCCTCAAATCAGAACCTGTTTAACAACTCCCTGGTCATAGTCGCTTGCATTAATTATAGATTTATGATAAGGTTTGGAGTGGGTTTTGACTGAGGGGATTCTTATTCTGTACCACATGTATATTCATTTGTTTATCATCATCTCCTGACCTCTTGCGTTTCATTTTCTGTCATCTTTCCCCTCTTCACTGGGTCACATATCGAAACTACTTGCGCTCCAAATTGACTGGTAGTGGAAACTTGGTTGTTTGATCACAAGACAGGCTTGCTTCGTCATGATATTTAATTAAGATGCTTGAGAGAAAGAGATAATGATAACTAGTCTGACCGATATTAAGTAGAGGACAGAAAAAGTCACGTAGAAAACGTAGTTGCTGCTAACCCACCACGTTCGTGGATCCTTATCCACCCCAAGTTTATTCTTCCTTTTCTAGCAGTCTCGTTTCAAAGGACGCACCATCTTGGTGGTATATTTCTTGTCCCACTTGTTGTGGTCCTAACAGTGGTACAACACTCCTCATCCAGTGTCATGAGTCTCCATTTTGTGCCTTATGGTTTCTTCACGTTTACTGAAACTGTTGTTCATGTGTTGGTTAGTAGCGGCAGGTTCCTCATGCAACAGCTATGTGGAATTTCGCTTCTTTCATGGAGTACAAGTTTTATATATCACAAAGTAACAAATTTACTGTCCAAATTTCCTTCCCTCATTACACCAATGGAAATTGGATGCCACCACTGAACCTCAGATTTCATTTTCTTTGAAATGACGACATGGTATCATGAGTTGATCTCCGTTGCTCAATTTTGCAATTCTGCAACAAAAACCTCTGAACGGATGTCAGAGGTCACCATGTAGGATCTAGCTATCATTCCATTTTATAGATATTACTGAAGTTCACTCATGATGTCATTGAATAGTTCATCTTAATCTCTGATTTCTCATCCTTTTATGATGAAAGCCCACATGGTGTCCAGAATTGAACAGTACTCGATGAATCATAATGTCTCCAGCGTTCCGTAATTATCCATTAGCAGTGGGACCATTAGGCTAAACTTATACAGCAATTTACCAAAAACTAGAATACAATAAAGAAGCAGTCAGTACACTAAAATTTGTTGGAAAGAAAAACCAAGTGCAACTTCTGTAACATCACTTTGCTATTGAATCTATCTGGAAACTCTGTGAGCTTCTCTTTTCTCTATGGATCCAACTGTTGCTCTCAACCAAACTAATTATGATGGACATGCTGCGAAGAAGGTTCTTATACGCGAGAGGGATGAAGATCCCCCACCTCCTGCACCTGTTGGCCAAAATTCACACCCAAGCTACTGCGCGGTAGTCACTGGCCATCCTGACCCTGGATTAGGAACGTGAGAACTGGCATGGCCAAACGAGGAAAATATCGAAATCACAGACGGTGATATTTTCATTATACAAGGAGAATTCGGTCTAGGACTGGAGCTATCTAACACTTTCAAAGGCAAGCTAGATCAAGCCTGGACGAATACTGTGGTTATCAAATTACTCAGACGCAGAATTGGTTACAATTTACCTAAGAAGCACAGACACGGACACGGACACGGACACGGACACGGGGACACGCCAACTTCTAAAATTTGGTGAACACGAACACGACATATACATATATTATAAAATTTAGAATTAAGAAAAAAAATTCAGAATTCATAATATGATATATATATTGA
>JANKOE010000002.1:13735497-13750486 GCA_026284465.1 Erythroxylum citrifolium | reverse complement strand
AGGGATTTGTCTGCCTTTCAATGCCTTGTGTAACCCCGACTGAATCAAAATGTCCCTGACTTGCACTTGCCACAAGCTAAAATTGATTCTCCCGTCGAATTTCTCTACCTCAAATCTAAGAGGATTTAAATCCCTATTTCCTGACATTTTTCCTGTGCTCTTCTGCCTTAATAAATTTTACCGTAGAAATGAATGGTACACCAGGTAAGTTCCTAGGAAAGATAGGTGAGTCACAAAGGACACACTTAAATACGAAGTTTTTCCTTAGCCAGAACTTTCCTAGACATGTACTTTCACACTACCACTCCAAAGCTCCACTGCACCAAATGAACCTTTCTCAAAAAAATCTTTTCTGATGTGGAAGATCAGTCAAAACTGCGACCACAGAACATACTCATAATTTTCAAGAAAAGCACACCTTGGCTCTAATACCACTTGTTGAGAATTTAGACCTCCCGAACCCACACCCAAGGATATTTGTTATACAAAAATATCAGAAAATAAAGAATAATAACAACACAAGAGAATTTACATGGAAACCCCCCAAATTGGAGAAAAAATCACGGGCAACAAGAAGAAAATTCACTATGTAAAAAATCCTTACAATCACACAATTTTTTCTCTTACCTAATCCCTCAATACACTAACACATCCACAACAAACTCTCCAACTCTCAACTCAAAAAAAAGAATTTAACTAGAGTCAAATTTGTCATACAAATCTTTGACTTTGTATTGGTGCATTAAACAAGGAGATAACAACCTCCTTATATAGACAAGAGTCTTGTCTTAATTATTTTCCCTAACCAATATAGGACAAACAAAAGAGTCAAAACTCAACAGTCTTCACTTTGAGACATCTAATGGAGATTGAAGAAAAATAACCAAATGAACATGTGGAGATTCAGAATTATCGGTCAAGAAGGTTATAAGCCTCGTTTCATTTTTTTTGTGTGAATTTGTATGCTTTTTGTTATATAAATTAAAGAAATGATAGAACTTTTATTACTTATTTATCCATCTAAAGCTTTGTATAACACGAGTTGTTCACATGATTTTAAAATTTAACATATTAATCATTATATTGTCTACTATTTAAATTTTAAAGTCATTAAATTGCGTCAGCTTAATTACACTGTTGGACGGTAAATCTGGCGGTTTGAGCCCCGAGCGTGCGCATCTCAATGAAAAGAGAATGGGTCCAATGGTTTTAAGTGATGCAGCCAATGAGGGCGGCTCTTTTTGTCGCCACACACTTTCCAAATGAAATCATGGATAAGATTCAAACGTTACCGACTCCCCCGCACGTCTACTACACCAGGACCTACCTTCTTTCCATAATTCCAACCCTTTTGGGGCAATTAGGAGTTATTTTTGTTTCTGTTTTTGCAAATGAGCTGTAAAGGTCTTACATTTTACTACTTAATTATGTTAGGTAAATGGTTACTACTATTCTTCAGCCTTGAGGATAAACATTTATTGTCAGTTAGTTGTTCGTAAGAATTGGGAAATACCACCTCAGTCGATCTTCAGGGGATTCTCTGCGAGATCTAAAGATATTTATTCTTAATCATTGTTATTAATTACTGTTTTTGCTTTAAAAGGACATAATTTCACCTCGAGACATATAGACAGAATAAGAAAAGGAAGCGCACATTAGCGGATTCTTCCACCAGATAGGCTTTGTATCTTAACTTTAGTTTCAACAGGATTCTTCCTAGGCGCCGAGTGAATCCGAGGTCCTTTTCCTTTTTCCCTGTTCAACAAAGAAAAGAATTCAATATTTACAGCTATATTGATAGCCACCTTCATTACTCGTCACACCAGCTATTTGTGTCTTTAATTACTAGTCAAACAAAGAAAAGTTACTTGTTTATAATATTGTATGCAATTTTAATGGCGTTTTTTAAGAGTACGTTCTTGGCTTATTTGACTATAGTGAGCTGTTATGTCACCGTCTTTTGGAAGAAACCAAATGAGATCCTGTTAACGGAAGAGTCAGAAAATGTGGCCAGTTTATACTCCCAACAACGCTATCCTTTTCTGTCTTTCTTTTGAATTCATGTATAGGAGGGATATATGCATGTATTTGTACTAAAAGAAAGAAAGGAACAAAAGTCAGTGTGTCTTCGTCTGCAGGTAGCCTGCAACTTGCTTTTTAACATATCGTTCATTACCCTTACATATACATTTTGCGTTTATATATAATAAATACTATAGAAACCGGATCTTGGGCTATAAATATGTAGATACCTTTTATGTTAAAAGTAAGTTGATTCACGTGCCTTTTGCAACAGAATTTAGAAAGTCTACTACGTATGCATTTGTATCCTGTTATTATCATCAAGAATTCTTTTTTTTTTAATGATACTTTTGAGTGTGCTTTGGGTGTTGTAGTTACTATATAACAGAGAGAATTGGTTGGAAGTGGATGAGAGATTTGGGTTGTAAGTTTTGTGAGATGGGTAGGTGTTGGTTTGGTGAGGCATTTATTGCTCTGCTTGCTGCTGGCTGGTTGGTGAGCAATGTAGTGGCAAATTCCCCTGATGACGATCTAGTCGTGAAGTTGCCTGGTCAGCCAGAGGTTAGATTCAAGCAATATGCTGGGTACATCGATGTTGATGTCAAGACTGGCAAGAGCTTGTTTTATTACTTTGTTGAAGCTGATAAAGACCCCAACAACAAGCCCCTCACTCTCTGGCTCAATGGAGGTTTGCTTCTATCTTTCTAAGATTTGCGTTAAGTTTTCTGTGTTTCATCATTTGATTATGTGTGTACGGTTTTGTCTGTTTGACGGGGGTTCGTCCGTTTTTTGTTCTCCGAAACTTTCAGATCTAATGTTCTTTTCTACCGTACTTGCTAGCTGTCTTGTCTTTCCTTCTATGCTGGAGATTCATTTTCTTTTTCCTATTCTTTTCACTTGGAAAATCTTGGAATGTTCAGTTCTGGATCCCATTCTAAGAAAATCCGTGTTCTTTTGACTTGCATGCCTCGGCAAGTGCAAATTTTTTGGCTTTCCTTGCCAACTGCAGATACGGATAACTCTGATTAAACTTCTTTAACTTCGTGTTCATAAATTGCTTACTCCTTCAGTTCTAAGCAGTTCCGAAACATGTGCACATATGATTGTACTTTCTTTCAGATTCCGGTTCCTGTTGTCTTGGAGAAGCTTATAAGTATCTTGGGAGTTCAATGACTAAATAATGCCAACTATAGAAACAACCTTTGAGGGCACTACTTCATTGTCTGGTTCTTATAGTTTAAGTATTTGATCCTGAGGGTTCTTTTTTATTCTTATTAACTTCAGGCCCAGGTTGCTCCTCCATTGGTGGTGGTGCCTTCACGGAGTTGGGTCCATTTTTTCCCACAGGCGATGGAAGAGGCCTCCGGAGAAATAAGATGTCTTGGAACAGGGGTAAGCATACGGCGGGCATAAGAAATCAGATTTTTGCATTTCGTTTGTGCTGGATTTGGATTCCTATGTTTGTTTATGCTTAAATTCCTTTTGCAGTATCAAATCTCCTCTTTGTTGAATCCCCTGCTGGAGTAGGATGGTCATACTCGAACACACCTTCTGACTATCATATCGGGGATGCCAAAACAGGTGCAACAAAAGCTCTTTTGATTACTGTTCATAACATGTGACGAAGGATCAAATTTCATTTGTTTGATGGAAAAGGTTTCTTTTTCATCTCTCACAATTCAAGTTGATTAACTCCATCTCCAACTGTTGTCTGCGGCAGCTAATGATATGTATGTCTTCTTATTGAATTGGTTTGAGAGGTTCCCTCAATTCAAATCCAGAGATTTTTTCCTTACAGGAGAAAGTTATGCAGGTATGAATACTGACTCTGTGTCTCTGATGTAAATGAAAGTAGATTAAAGGATGCCAGAAGATTGTCTGTATCTCTATATGAAGCTCACGAAAGAAACTTGCTTTTTGGTGAATAATATCATATAGGGCACTACATACCACAGCTTGCTGACGTTCTTTTGGACCACAACGCCAAATCAACTGGCTTCAAGTTCAATATCAAAGGAGTAGCTGTAAGTAAACAAGGGACTAAAACTTTCTGTCTACGGAGTTATTCTTCCGTGTTCTCATTTAACCTTTCACTTTGGTTTCTTCTGGTTAGATTGGGAACCCACTTCTTAGACTTGATCGAGACGCTCCTTCTCAATATGAATTCTTATGGTCTCATGGGATTATTTCTGATGAAGTTGGTCAGAAGATCTTGAGTGAGTGTGATTTTAATGATTACACTTTCCAAGAACCACACAACGTGAGTGCTTCGTGCAACGAAGCAACGACAGCAGCTGATGAAATGGTTGGTGATTACGTTAACGGTTATGATGTCCTCCTTGATTTCTGCTACCCATCTTTAGTAGAGCAAGAACTGCGCTTGAGAAAATTGGTATGCAGAGTTTGCACTTCCTTTATTCATTCTTTAAGCACATAATTTCTTCTTCAGCTCTTCTAAGAAGGTAATCCAAATATATGCAGGCTACCAAAATCAGTGTGGGGGTTGATGTTTGTATGAGCTATGAAAGAAGATTCTATTTCAACCTTCCTGAGGTTCAGAAGGCTCTTCATGCAAATCGGACTAAGCTACCTTATTCATGGTCTATGTGCAGCAGGTAAAGTGATAAAGTGATATTTATTTATTATCTTGTGCTTCCAAGCATACGAGCCAGGCTAACTTTGGTTGCTTGTTCTGTACAATGCACGGCGTCTGTTTTAACAGTGTTCTAAATTACACCGACGTTGATGGCAATATTGACATACTTCCAATTCTGAAGAAGATCATTCAAAATCACATTCCTGTCTGGGTATACAGGCAAGTTACTAAGATATATTATATTATGTTTTGGATCATTTGTACAAGTTGGTTAATTAGTAATGAAACGCAATGTAGTGGTGATCAAGATTCAGTTGTGCCGCTGCTCGGCTCCAGAACGCTTGTTAGAGAACTAGCTGAAGATATGAAGCTTGAGATCACTGTCCCATACGGATCTTGGTTTCACAAACAGCAGGTACTGACACACAGTGAACTTCAATCACTTCTCTCTGTCGTCAACACACTTGACTTGTTTCGATTTGATGATTTTGATAGGTGGGAGGGTGGCAAACAGAGTATGGAAATATGCTGACTTTTGCAACTGTGAGGGGCTCTTCTCATATGGTGCCATATGCACAGCCATCAAGAGCTCTGCATCTGTTCAGTTCATTTGCTCGTGGCCGCAGATTGCCTAACAGAACTCACACTCCAATAGTCTTTTAATTAGGACATATGGTCATAAAAGAATTCCTTATCATTGACTCCCAACTTTCTGGCAATAATAATTGCAAAGAGATAGGCATAACAGTTGTAGAATTGTTATTCGATTCATTGCAAACAATTCAAAGAAAGAGTGATTATGATGGTCTTGTGTCCATATGAATACAGTAACACTTGTATAATAAAATATTAAGTAAAAAAATAAAATGCGAATTAATTCAGTAAAATTTATCATATTTTTATTAAAATGAATAATTATATAAGAAGGAAATTTTTTAGGAACTAATATTTATTTACTTAAAATATATTTAAAATATTTCAATCAATAGTATTGTTTAAAACTAAATATAAAATATTTTATAAAGGATTTTAAAGAAAATTTGGAAAAATTCTCTAAAAAATTCCTTATAGTTTTTAGTTTTAGTTAAAAATAACGACAAAACACATGTATAAATATCAATAAAATGTTATTAATAAGATAAAGCAACTTAGTTTTTATACTCGATTGAACCAATCAATTTTTATTTAAATTAATAATTTAAGATAATTATAATAAATTAATTATTTGAGTAAGATTTAATTAATTCACTTGGATTTGAATTGTTATATTAATAGTATTTAATTAGTTCACGTCTTATGTTATATTTTGTTGTTTTTTATATGAAAGCTAAAAGAAGAGGTTTTTATGAAAAAAATCTGAAAATTAGGATTTTTAAAAAAATTAAAGTTTTGTTTAAAATTTCTTAATCTCGAGGAGGCTTATATCTTTTACTATTTTATTAATAACTAATTATAAATAAATTTAATTTAAAGATAAATATTTACTAAATAACTATTAAGTTTGAAAGAATTTTTTATTTTTAAAATTATTTTTAATTCTAAACTTAATATATTATAAGATCTTAACTCCGAATAAATTAAGAAATTAAATTATATTAAATCCTAAATAATGAAGTAAAATTTATTTAATATAATAATAATAGTGAAAATGGAGAATCAAAATTATTTTTTATAATTTATGAGTTATGAAAAAAATAAAAATAGAAGTAAAGAATAGATTACTCGGACACTCTTTTTTTTTTTTTTCTTTACGAGATATTTTAGTAAGATCTTAATTACGGAAAGACAATTTTAAGTCATTTACACCTTCACGGCTTACTCTGTAAAAGTAAGTATAAGTTCCAGCCGTTCATCATATTCCTTTCGATCCCAACGGACTCTTCTTGTGTTTTAAGTTTTAGGTACCGTTCAGTTAAGACATCGAGGAGGTTTGGGTATCATTGTCCCTGGAATAGTTTCTTCATTGACCAATTTGCCCCTCTGATATCGAAGAGGTTTGGACATCAATGTCCCTAGAGTCTTTTCGTTGATAAATTTACCCACATACTCTATATTTAATTCCTTATCACACAGTCACACTTCTTGTTGGCATGTTATTATCTTCTGGTATTCAAATGGATCTTGGAGGAATCATGTGCAATCAATCTAGCTGAGCTCGAAGCCATGTGATGGAAGCGTTAGGCCTACTTGGTTGATCAGCGGAAATTTTACCATGAGAAACCAACCAAATTCAAACACGTATACGGAATTAGAGATTTGTTTGTTCTGTGGTCTTACCAAATTCACCGACAAGTTCTCGCGAATACCCTTGTCTGACGCAAAGCACCCGGCCACTCTTGCTGGTACACGTGTTTCTTCGAGTAACCAAAACCCCCAGGCACTCCTTTAGTTCACCTGTTCAATCAGGCACTTTGTCTAGCTCCACCGGCTACTTAATGCTTTCAAGTTTCAACCGCCAAGCTTTATGTTTTTTCTTGGGGAACTTAGTTGGAAGTAATTGTTCCTTTTTCCTTGCTCCAAAGGTGGAATCAGCCACCCCAGCTGCCCCACTCACGGACCCGACCACAAGATTGTAAGTGCCAATATTCTCATTACTACTCTATTTAGCTTGTGGCTTTTCAAGGTTCTCTTTAAGCCTGTCTCTCACCATCCTTGGTCGTTTAAGTTTTGATCTTGATTTGGATTGTTGTTGCTCATCTACTTGAGTTTAAGATGGTATACAAGTGTTCATTTCACTTTCAAGTTTCAAATCTTGTTCCATGCTGCTATTTGGATTCTGGGTTTGTTTCTGTTTCACGCTTCATTTGATGGTACGTTGAAGTTGCTCGTGGCCGTGCGTTTTCAGAATAGATGATTGAGATGGTTGCTGTTGTTAACCGGTTTTTATTTGTCCATTTCCGGCCCTTGTACACAGTCATTTTCAGTTTTGGAAAGGCTGTAATGAACGGTCATTGTAAATTCTGGATCTTTCAATCCCCCCCTGGAGTTAGGGCGATTAGCTCATTCGTCGCTTTGCTTTTAGTATCATGTGCATATTTGCTTCTACTCCCAAGATTTCATCCAGTTACACATAATATTGAAATTCCAAAGACTAACCGTTCGATTAAGCTGTGCAATGTGTTTGAAGGAAGCTGGATTCAAGATGAAAGTTATCCCTTATATAATTCGTCACTGTGCCCTTTTGCTGAACGTGGATTTAATTGTTTGGCTAATGGGAGAAGAGATCAAGGGTACATAAAATGGAGGTGGAGGCCTAAGAATTGTGACATTCCAAAGTTTGATGTTCATCAAGTTCTTGAAAAACTACGCGGCAAACGGATTGTTTTTGTTGGTGATTCACTGGGTAGAACACAGTGGGAGTCTTTGATATGCATGCTGATGACTGGTGTTGAGGATAAGAAAAGTGTTTATGAAGTTAATAGGAATAAGATAACAAAACAAATTAGGTTTTTAGGTGTAAGGTTTGGCTCATTTGATTTGAGAGTTGATTTCTATCGTTCAGCGTTCCTGGTGCAGCCAAGCTCAGTGCCTTGGCATGTGCCCAAGAGGGTCAAGTCAACACTCAAACTTGATAAGTTGGATGGCATAAGCAAAGAGTGGATTAATTCTGATGTTCTAATATTTAATTCAGGGCATTGGTGGACGCCAAGCAAACTTTTTGAACTGTAAGTTTTTGTATTTCTATAATTGTGCATCGAAATGTTATATGAAACTTGGATGAACCATTTAAGTTATTTTCAGAATCAATGTGCAATTCCAGACATCCTTGTTGTCACTATATTTTCTTGATTTGATCCTAGTTAAGTTTTCATTTTTCTACCTTCGTGGCATATATTTCACATTTAACTTCTTATAATGTGTTTCAATACTTGCATCTTTATGCATCTATCAGAAGTCAAGTAGTGCTTCTGTTTTCGATCATAGCAGTGCTTCAACAAGCAATGGTAATGAGTTCTAGGATGCATTATATAGTAAGTACTCTTGAAGGTCAAATACTTGATATTATCCTAGTACATGCCAGAACATGGGCATCTTATGGCTGTAACATGCGAATTTGGTGTTATTGGCATATATGTGGCTTAAATTTTCAGAGAGCAGGATCTTATGTTCAACTCGATTTCTTCAAAAATATCATTTTAATGACTATAAGGTCTGTCCAAAACAGTTCTTACGGGTTTATGATTAGGTTGTGATTAAAGATTGAAGAGAAATAATAGGCTTACCCTGATACGGTTATGGCCACTCTATTTATAATAACGATATACATGAGATAAATACATAGGCTATAAGTGATAAATACTAGAGATAACTACAAATAACTAAGAGATAAATACAAAATAATTAAGAGATAAATACAAATAACTAATTTATCATTTTAGTGATATGCGTGTATTTTGAACATCATGTCTTTTCCCATTTGCTGCATCTGTTGACTGCAAAACGATCCTAACATGCTTTTTCCGACAGGGGTCGTTATTTTTCTGTAAACGGTTCACTGAAGCTTGGAATGCCTATCACTACTGGCTTCAGAACAGCATTAAATACATGGGCGTCCTGGGCTGATACTAACATAAATCCAAAAAGAACAAGTGTTTTCTTCCGGACCTTTGAGTCTTCGCATTGGAGGTATGTTATCCTTGCTATTTCCATTACTCAAATATTAATTGCATGCAGAATGGACTTGAAAGTCTCAAATAAGTCTACCTCAGCTGGTTCACCTGACAATAACTAAGAAATGCTTGGCTTTCTGTTTTGCTTGGGCTTCACCGTATTGCATTCGGTGTTTCTGGAGTCATTAGCTTTTAAGCCCCTTCTTTCTGGTGATTATTGACATAATAGAGCAGTTTTTGGTGTTGATACGAGAAAAAAAGCAGTAACTGTCTCTTTCTACCTATAACTTGTTACGTAATCTGGTCTTGACATTAGCCGATTTGTAACTTCATTTATATATGTATCTCTTACATATTTACTTGATCATAAACTAGTGGCCGAAGTCGCCTTTCTTGCAATGTGACTCGGCATCCTTTATCAAAAACTGGAGGCAGGGACCGGAGCCCAATTTCAGATATCATAATCAGGGCTGCGAAAGAAATGTCAGTACCAGTGACCGTTCTGCATGTGACACCAATGGTGGCATTTCGGAGCGACGCTCATGTTGGTGTCTGGAGTGATAATCCATCCGTGCCTGATTGTAGCCATTGGTGTCTACCTGGCGTACCTGACATGTGGAATGAAATTCTCTTGTCACATCTACTTTAAGGATTGGTTTCATTTGTCGTCAGATCTGCAATCATAAACACCAAATGTGTTGACCTTAAACTCCGTTAATTTTATTCTCAAGCTCATTGAGCTGATTTCTTGTTCATAGTATGTTTACAGACTGGAGGATTTGAAGAACAGACAATTGTTGCCCTCCATGGGTTGGATAAATACTGAATTTCTAGTACTCTCAATTATCAGCAGTTGGTTGAAATTGATATTTGTTTGTTGCATCATGTTACGTTACCGGTAAATTTCTATGGCCTTGGTTATTGAAGGAATGATGTCCTCATCATATATGTTAATTTGTTCTTTGCAATAGATGCAACAGCAATTCAATGAAGCAACAATTGGTACTATAGAAAAATTTGGAGAGTCTTGACCAATTTGAAAGATCATTTAATGTAGTTGAAATAACAAAAATTGGGATTGGTCTCGATCAAGTAAGGGAAACTCAATAAAATTTATAACTGTCTCAATCTTATTTATTATTATTATTATTATTAATTTGGAGTATTCGAAAGGTCAAATTTTTTCTATTTTTTTCTATATTCATATTTTATTTCTAGATTCATATAGTTCGATTCTGGCCAATTTGACGCAAGTTCGTTATCAGCCCAAAAAGATAATTTTAAAAAAATGACCTCTCTTATTTTTAAATTCTACGAGTCTTTGATTTGTATGCAGTATGAAACCTCAGCATTATATGGATCCTTGCACTATGAGATTCTTATAGTTTTGAATCATAATAAACAGAACAAATGTACAAAATGAATTGTGCCATTCCCATTTACTAGGAAGAGCTCTTCCTTTTCAACAGAGGTTGGGTATAGGATCTCCCTGGACTGGGAGGGAGTCATGTTAGGTAAATAACCCATATCATGGAAAAATAAGCCTGGTAGAAGGATTGTAAGGAAACTGAGAAGTGTTTTCCAATGCAAACAAACTCATACCACGAATCTTAGCATGAGGGCAAAGTCACTAAAAGCTTGTTACGCCTTTCATTTCACCACAGTTTCCATTCCAACTTCTCACTACAAATATGCAAAGAGACCTGCCACTTTCCACATCAAAATTCAAAACATCTGCTTGAGTCTTGAGATGGCCTCTCCAAGCAGCTTTGGATTCCCTTATTTCCCTCCCCCACCAAGTCACCCCTTTCACCCACCACCGACACCTTCACTTGCAAGTCCACCACCGCCTCACGTGTTGCCACCCCGTCCTCCTTCACCTCCGCACGTGCGCCCGCCTCCTCCTCACTTGCTTCCGCCGCCACCACCATCACCAGTACCGCCTGCTCCTTCGCCAAGCAACCACACAATCATCATTGTTGTGTTTGTTTCATTTGGCGGATTTTTGTTGGCTGCCTTTCTTTTAGCTGCTCTCTGTTTCTGCATCAAGAAGAAGAAAAAGAAGCCAATTCATGAAACGGAACTTGAGCACGTCGATGAGCATCTGAAGGTGAAAGAGACCATTGTGCGGGGTCCTCACGGATCACAAGCGGTGGCATTGGAGATTGAGGAAGATGTTCATGTTGAAGCAGTTGTGAGGAAGGTTGAAATTGAAAAGGTTGGCGAAGCTTTGCATGCCAAGGCAGAGGACAGAATTGCTGGTGTAGTACATGCAGCGGTACCATCCTCTTCTGGTTCTGATAATACTAGCCATCGCCAGATCGAATACAAGGCCTAGCGACAATCACAAATTATTCCATGCAAATTTCACGTTACTGGCAGTGATGCCGATTTCAAATGGTTAATTGTGTACATGCACTATCAATAAAAACATGCCAAGGGTTTGAGTCACTTATATATATATTTTCTTTTAAATAATCAGAAACTAGTTGAGATTGAATTATAAAAATTCATCTAACTTAGATGTTTATGTTAATCGTGAGTGCTGACCCAAATTAAAATAATAATAAAAAAGCTGAGAATAATTTGTTGTTTGCTAATATGTGATGGAAAAAAATAGTAATTGATAAAATAAGAAAAATATATATCAATTAACTAAAAAATAAGTTACTAGTCTATTAATAAACAAATCTTCATTTATTTCCTCTATCTTAATAAGAAACATTTATCATTTTATTAAAGTTTGAGAATTACTGTTTTTTATAATGCAACATAACTTTCTAAAGATATATATATATATATATATATATATTTATTTTATCATTTGTTATGAGATATTGTTTATTATCTAACAAGCAAGCCCGTGAGTAAGGCATGAAAATAATTATTTTTTACATTTTTTATTTATTGTTTTTTGGTAGGAGTATTATGATTTGAGTTATATTTTGTGAATTTACTTTTTTGCAATCAAGTATTATAACTATAAGCAGATCTTATATAAAACAATGTCTTTATGATAAAATCTTGGTAATGATTTTGGTATGATAAAAATTTGAAAGTTGCATATAATTGAAGTAATAATATTGGTGATTGAAATAAGATGCAAAATTTTAGAGGCATTTGTTGTAAAAAAAGTTGTACATAAATGTTGTATACTGATTAACATGATCCAATCTGGTATTGTAACTATCAAATTAAAAATCCTTGAGTTTAAAATTTAAATACTACGTCTCCAAATTTCAAAAATCATAAGCCCTTAAAAAATATTAACACCACACAAGGGAATTTGTACAAAGACATTGTAAAAAAATATCATCACTTAACTTCTAACATATTAGTAATGCTCTAACTTTAAAATAGGATCATCTTATAATAAAAAATATCACAGATAGTATCATGCCTCCTTACATTCCATATGATGCATATGTTATAACAATACAATAACTCATTTTTAAAATAGTAATAGCTTTGCATATGATATAACAATACCATAACTCATTTTAAAAATAGTAATAACTTTACTTTTATACAGGAATACTATGACTTATCATACTTCAAAATAAATTACATCAAGACCTAATACATGTAATACTCATCCTATGAACAAAAATGCTATCTCATTAAAAATGAATGCAACTTACACTTTAAAATGAGAATATTATAATTGAAAACAAAGAATGTCATACCTTATACAAACTATAATTGTACTCTACACATCCAATAGTATTTACATATTAAAAAAAACCATAATTCATTCTAGATAAGTAATACTTACACTTTAAAATGGGAATAGTATGACTGAGTTCAAAGAAAATCATATTCCAATACAAACTATATTAGGACTCTATGCATCTAATATCATACATATGTACGAAAATATCATCACTCATTTAAAATAAGTAACAATTTCACTTTTATTTAAGAATATCAAGATTGAGAAGTAATAATACCATGCTTTAATACAAGTTATACTAGGATATTATATTTTAGTACTATATATTTATATAAAAAATACCATTACTAATTACATATAAGTATAACCTTAAACTTTAATATAGGAAAACCTGACCAAGGATAAAGAATAAATCAATGCACATTATATTATGACCATATACATCCCATGTCACCCATATTTATAAAAAATACTATCGTTTATTACATATAAGTAACATATTTACTTATCTAAAGGCAAACTATATAGGACATGGATTGTTGCACAATTATATACCAAATTGTGTCTATAAAAAGTTTAGTTAGACATGATTAAACACAAATATGTGTGGCTAATCATATTCATGTTAGAATTTATGAGGGGACAATATGAATGATATGAATTGAAAACACCTGCATATAAAATTGTATCCACATTATAAGTATTTTTGGACATGGTGAACTATAATTTATAATGGGATTTCATACATTCAATATCACATTGACATACGAAAAATACCATCACTTATTAGAAATAAGTAACGCTAAATGTTAATATGAGAATATTATAAATGAGTAGAAAAAATATCAAGATTTAATACAATCTATACCAAAACATAATACACTTAATACCACAGCTATATATAAAAAATATCATCACCCCATTACATATAGGTAACACCTAAGCTTTAATATGAGAAACTTGACAAAACACAAAGAATATCATACCTCAATATAAATTATGTAAGTACTCAATACATCCAATACTACAAATATGTACGAAAAAGTCCATCTAAATTTTCTAAAAAACCATCTGTCATTTAATCTAAGTAACATAATTTCTTAAACAATTGCATCTTATGATGCACTCATTTATATGAGCATATCCTACCTTAAATTTAAACCCCAACATTTAGAATGAAAGATTATGTTTCATCAAATTAGGAATTTTCAGATTTAGAACATATTAGTGTTGATTCATTAGGATTGCGATTGTAGAATTTTTGTAAAAATGAATTAAAAACCATCCTCTAGTAAGACTTAAGGCGTTGGGAATGTAATGGAAGGTTCGAATAGTAAATGTGAACCACAAAAGAGTCTGAACATCTTATGATATGTTTCGACAATAAAGGCCAATTAACAAGGTGTTATATCCTTAAAAGTAGAGGTTTTGTACCTAATAGGCTTCTCTGATTGTATACTATTGTACAAATTAGTTTGGCTTTTGAGTTGTTTAATATGAAAAAATTAACATATATGAAGATGTGTATACAAATTAACCCTCAAAATTTTGTCAACATTTGAGTTCGACATGTTACCTAGGATGATCTGAATAGAATTAGGTTTTAGATAGGTGGTACAGATTTCTCAATATCAATTTCACAATTTGGTGTCAAATGTAGGTTTTGCTTTCTTGATAATTAGAAACATTTTCAAATTGAATTTCTATAATTGACTTCCTTGAAGACATATATACATGCGTAGAATTTTGATGTAAAATCTTATATAGAAGTTGCAAATACAATAAAAACAAGAACAAAGAGTTCATATATAAAATTCACTATTGCGTTTTTTACATGGAGTGATTACCTACACCATTTTTGGGAGGAAAAAGAATATGGGAATGTTTACTTAAATTGGTTTGTTCTACTTGTCATGCTTTGTTGTTAGGTCAATTAAAATACATATATTTTGGACTTAATGTTGATTGATTTGTGAACTTAGTATCTAAAAATTGATGGAATTGTTTGTTTAATGTTCACAGATGGTTTTCAATGCCGTAAAGACGAAAAAGGATCAAAAAGAGGAAAAATATGGCAAGAAGTTCGAA
>JANKOE010000002.1:13679090-13693923 GCA_026284465.1 Erythroxylum citrifolium | reverse complement strand
CTTTTAATTTTTTTGATTTATTGGTGCCAAAGAAATTTGCGGATAGTTCGCGAAATTAACCCCCTTCGGTTTTTCAAGAATCACTTTTTTTTTTGGAAAACAGAAAACAAAAATTACAAGACAAGTTTGGGGAGACAGATCTCCGACCAATCTTCTAATAGAATACGATAGCATCCGGTAGGTGTAGCTGTAAAATAGGTGACTCTAATGTCATAGTGGACAGCCTAAGAAGCTAGCCCGTCAGCACATTTGTTGCTCTCTTAATAGATGTGTTGATGAACAACAGACCAATTCCTGAATATCCGTAACTTTTTTTTTGGTAAGGAAGATGAGGAGAGAAAAAAAAACTAATTTCTCAAAAAAGTAATTGAGCACTGATCGCTTTGGAGAATCTCTCGAAGCCCCAAAAGTGGAGTGGGCCAAACCACCTAATAATCATCACATGAGGACCCCAGTTTGGCAAGAACATCGGCGAACTGATTGCCGTCCCAAAGAACATGCCGAATGAAGCGGCACCACTGTTTACCTAAAAGCTTCCGAATATCTTCGATAATAGGCAAATATAATTAATAAGTTATATATTTTTCTCTTTTTTAGTAATTAAATATAATTAATTAAAATATATTAAAATTTAACAAACTAACTACTGTTAATAGTAATGATAATCATTCGTCCGTTTTAACCGGCTATCATAATTATAATAATTATATATCATTCTTCAGTATATTTATTTTCGTTCTTATTATCATTACCCAATTTGATCCAAGTGCTCCCTTAATCTGACGCTCTCTTACCTTCTTCTTGTTAATCCCAACTCTCGTAGTTATTTTTATTATTGTTAGTTTTATAATATGCAAGTAATAATTCAAAATAAATATAAGTAATTATTCATTTAAATGGAATTTAGTTGATTAAGCTTAACTTGAAGCATTAAAATTAATTATCATAAATAACATATAATTAATTCATGTGTATTATTTATATCTTAAGAAAAGCATATGAGAAATTTTTTAAAAAACAATTAAAATTATAAAAAATAGAGATAATGAATTTGTTTTTAAAACAGTAAATTTGTTACCATACTCTTTATTCTCTACTTATAAATTATAAGAACTGAATTTTTGTTATTTATTGATGAAAATTTTAGTTCTTATTTCTTTATTCTTACATTATACATTATATAAGATAGTGCTTGATTATAAGTAACCTAAAGGCAAAAAAGGACAAATTTATGCTTGATATTGGAAGATTAAACCAGTATTAAACTATTACAAAACTGATTAAGAATGAATAAAATTGAAGAAATTAAAATATGATTAAAATTTTATCTTTATTTATTGAAGATGTTAAATTTTAATTAAAAACTATTAAATAAATTTAATTAATTAATTTTAATTTTAAAATTTGATTAGTTTACAAAAATCGGCCAATTAATACATAAATTTATCATTTTTAATAATAAGAGTTATAAAAATAATTCAAACTAAAAGTTAAAAACCAAACTAAAAAATTGCTCATTTTAAACTAACGATTCAATTTTTTAATCATTGCCTGATATAAGTACATTAAAAAAGAAAATACCCCAGATTCATAAAAAAATAATCTAATATTCTCTCTTTTTTTTAATGTTGTTGAAACCCTTGTGTAAAATTGATTCATTCATATATATACAACCATTTCCCACTTCATATCACTTTTTTTGCAATGGTAAGGCCAAATTAGAAATAGATAATTCATGATAAATGTACAAAATTGAGGGAATAAATACCCTTTTTCATTATTCTAAGCAAACTTAAACCCAGGAAAATGACATAGAAAACACACTCAATCCTGTAGTCTAAACTCTTGGGGTTCAATGACAGTTTTCTTATGTCTTCCACAAAGAAGGGCAAAGTCCTTTCTTGCACAAATCTTCCTCTACTCTTGTGTTACAAATAGCAATTCCACTAATTTCCAAAGGCACTTAGACTTTCTAGCAAGATCAAGAAAAGAATATCACAAGGTGTGCTAGTGAACCTGAAGCTATTGGCCCTTGAATGCATCAGATAATGGAGCATAAAGGGGTTGTGCACCACTTGATCAACGCTTGACCCATTGGAAGCTCTTTCTTGCTTTTGCTTTGCCTGGTTTTTTCCTTTCGACCTCACGCGGATCCCTCGTTAATAAACCGGCTGATAGAAACAAAGAGAACTCCATAAGACGAGGCTTGTACAAGTCAAGTACAGAGCAGAATATGCTTTGTAAAGGATTTTAGCAACATCCTAATTGCAATTTACGACTTGAGAAAAAGTTTTAGTTTCCCAATCAAGAAGAGTACACAAAGAGATGTTCTTTTCGATCGAGTTGAAATACATTTAGAATTGATCACGATAAATGATCTGGAGTATGAAAGCATGAAGAGGAGATTTCGAGGGCGTACCGTTCCTAAGCGCAGGACGCAAGTCTGGTTCCCAGTTTTGTAATGCCCTGCTGATCCCCAATTGAATTGCTCCAACTTGACCTGCCACAATATCATTTGATCAATTTTGCCTGCCATCGGTTAACATCGAGAGAAATGTAACTAAAGGAACTTTATCAGGTGATGATTCAGTATACATGCCCCTTCGGAAAACATATCCCTAGATGCATATAGAACTGCCATCTTCCTTATTCTTTAGCTTAAATTATTTGACGCCACGGGTTAAAAATGCAACAGCGGAAATTTTCTTCCCCTGCTAAGTTACACAAGATCAATGAAGTTGAGTCGCCCTTACCAGAGAACCATAAAACA
Organism: Erythroxylum citrifolium; assembly: GCA_026284465.1. Classification (NCBI taxonomy): domain Eukaryota; kingdom Viridiplantae; phylum Streptophyta; class Magnoliopsida; order Malpighiales; family Erythroxylaceae; genus Erythroxylum; species Erythroxylum citrifolium. The sequence goes on along the minus strand of JANKOE010000002.1, from coordinate 13,691,153 downwards.
TATAAAATATCAAACTGGGAAAAATCTAATCAGGAGAATCATTTCAACTTTGTGCATTCAAGCCTGACAATGATGCTGGGAGGTGAGAGCACATAGACAGAAACTTATGCTTAATATTGGGGGTATAAGGGAACATCAAGGATATATGAAAGAATTGCCCGTTGTAATCTTAAAAAAAAAGCTTGGGACATTAATTGCAAAACAAAATTAGGGTTGCAATATTGCTAAACTTAGTCTCTGACCAATTAAAAGACAATACTTTATCGTATGAACCAACCGCTGGACATCATCCGGGAAAATAAATCGTTAAAACTAAAAAGTTATCCCACTTCACTGGTCAATGGTGTTCTATATCTTGACAAGATCATGTGTGCTCAAAACTTGTAGATGAGGAAGTAAATAAAGAAGGGAATCGTTTTTTTTCCCCACGCACAAACCTACAACAAACTTTACCAAGAAGATGACTAGTATAACTTGAAACCATTAAGCTTACCTGAAACACCACCACCTTTGACAGTACAATTGATATCCCATAGGCCGAGAGTCTTTGTCTCAGAGAAAGGTTGTAAAAGGGAAGCACGATGATCAAGCATTGGGAAATAGGTATCAAATTGTTTATCATTAACGATGAAGCTTCCGTCACCGGGTTGAATCCAAACCCTAGCCACACTACGCTTCCTTCTACCTGTTCCATAAGATCTTCCTTTATCATCCACTTGTCTCACCCTAGCTTTGGCAATTTCTTCCTGTTTCATACGTTCAATCTCGGCCCTAGCGGATTTTCTTGTATTCTTCTCATAGCGAATGTCCTCTATTTCAGTTAGAGGAGGCAATCCCTCAATGCCTTCAAAATCCTTCAGGGCAATCAAACTATCAAGCATTGCATCAGTGATACCAGATGCTGCAATCAGATCGCCAAATGCACGACTTGGACCTGAAATTGGTAACATCATGTAAATACATCTTTTCAGAGACAAACCAACGGAGAGAAATACTGAATCTGACAGCAACAGCCTTAGTCCACCAACAAACAGGACAACAAGCGTGTGATAGGATTTTTAAGGAAGCCAGGAAAGTAGCTCCAGAATCTAACTCAGCCAAAGTCACTCCATAAACTAAAGAACTAGCCCAAGCTCAGATAACACGATTTCCCTTTTGAATCATGCAAAGTATCAATAATGTACTTCGGTTCTCCAGGAATATAAAGTCACAGATATGCTAATTTCAAAATCCAGAAGGTGAATTTGAAGTTCCTGTTAGCATACGAACAAACATTTTCAAGACATTCCTGTCTAGGGATTAAAGTCTAAAACTTCGACAGAAAACAGTTCACTTAGTATCATTATTTCTTGTTGAGTCAACAGAAACAAAATCAACACCAAAACCATCAACTTGAATCAGTTCAACAGTGTTTAAAGAACTTGCCTTTGATAACAGCAGTGAGCTCCTTCTCTTCTTGCTCAAGCAACTTCTCTTCTCTACTGCGATCAACCTCCACACTCACACTACTCTCAGTCCGAACGTCACTATCCTCAACAGCAAACAAATTATCAATCTCCTTTTCCTCGCTCAAGTTCCAAGGTTTGAAATCCGACGACGACGTTAACCAATCGTTGTCAACATCTCCACTCTCCTTCTCAGCGGACTTAAACACGTCGCCGTCATCGTCTCCGCCGCATTTCTCATTTACCCACGACTCCTTCTCCCTCGACGGTGCTTCGGAAATACCGTCAAGGCTGCCGGTAGTCTCTCCGGGAAAAAGGGTATCTGAATTTTCATCAAATTCACCAGAAAGTTTCCAGATGTTGGGATCGGATCGGTGTTTATTGCTGTTGCTGTTGTTATTATCGCCATTGTGATTGGTTGAAAAGGGTCTGGAGGTGAAAATGAAATCTGGGTATCTAGGAGGAACAAGTGAGTATAACTCCGATCGAGAGTAGAGTTGAGATACGAATCGCAGACGAGAGGGTTTGGGAAGGAGACGACTTAACATTGTTTAGGAATTTAGGGGTTTTCTGACATCTAGGGTTTTAGATTCTGGTAGTGAATAAGAGTAGACATTTTTGTTTCTTTTTTGAGAAAGGAACGAAGAGTAGACTTTTTACTATCAAGTGAAGTAATATAAAAAAATAATTTTACATTTTCAGAATATTTATTTTTTATTTTGAAAATTAGTTATAATTAAATGTTTAAATTTAATTAAATTCACTTTTAATTTGATAAAATTGATTTATAACTAAATTTAATCAAATTTAATTTTACTATCTAAAATGTTGAGTTTTCTTTTATATTAAAAATTTCCTCATGTTAATACAATATATTAAGTTTAGTTGGACTCAAATAATTTAGAAAGTAGGTCAATCATGATCGGGATAGTGGACCCGAAGTTATGGAGTTAGGTTGTGAGTCTTTTGTCGAGTAGAATGACCATCCTTTTTCTTATTTTTTATTTATTATTTATCGTTAATAACATAAAATTTAAATGCAATATGCTCGGATCGAATCAAAGTATTTTTTTGTTTTCGGATTTTAGATTAATTCAAACACAAATTGCATCTCTACACATTTTCCATGTGCATATATTATAAAGATATATTATTTTCCATTTCTTAGAAGAAATGGTTTGGTTAAGATGAAAGCTATAGACTATCTTTTCTTGCACTGCACTTGCCTAACATTTACCTTCAAAGCAACACTAATGGAACTCTCTTTTATATATATATGTGCTTTCATTCCTTCACTTCCTCTTTCTAACCGATATAACATAGACTCCTGCTCCTCAAGTAACCGTAGAAACTCTTCGTACAGGTGAGTTATATGGTCAGATCTTCTGTTTCGGTTATTATGTTTTTATCATATTTTATTAAATCTTATCAACACATTTATATGGACTTTATGTAAATATATGAATGATATTTAATGGAACAAAATTGTAAAAGAAGATTTGATGTAGTGAGTTATATTCGTAAATACCCATTTTTTCTTATTCTTCTTTTTATATTTTTAATTTCATTATAATTAAAAAATATTACTGATGCTCGTTAAATTAAATTTGTTTTTTTTACAGTGTCAAAAACTGAAACTGACCAAAAGATATGAAGAGAAGACTTAGTCTCTGCATCAGGAATCTTCTTTCTTGCAATAGTATGTACTCCTCAAAACTTATGTTATTTTTAATTTGTTTTAAATAAACTATTTTATAAATATTAATTTAATTGTTATATATAATTCATAACATTTTAACAATTAAACGTGATTTTCTGTTATGATTAAAAAAACTTAACCGATTTGATCGATTTAATTGTAAAAACTTAAAATCGACCAACTTTTGAATTCGATTTACTTTTGTTAAAATCAACCAATTTATTAATTAATGAGTCGATTTTTATAAACTAACATAAACTAATTAATTTTTATTTAAAGAACCTTTCTTTCAATTAAATTTGAAATTAAGGACAGTTTCCTTTAATCGTATTTTAAATCATGCAATTTTATTCAATCTTTAATTGATTTTATAATAGTTCAATATCAATTAAACCTTTTAAATCATAAATATTTTTTCATATCGATTTAACTTTTGATTTGATTTTTAAAACATTCTTAAATGAAGGTCTTAAGTAGCTCATATTGGTATATTATGGTTCATAAATATAGCTAAATATTTAAGACTATCTTTCACCAAATACAAAATAAAGACTACTGGTCATCACATTCATTAATTTTGGTAAAATCTTATAGTGAATAAATTAAAAACTAAAAATAATTTATAAATAATAAAATTTAAATAAAAATTTAAGAAATTAAGTGATGAGCTTGATAGAAGTTGTTTTTCAATCTCATATATTTAAACTTTAATACTTAATTGAAATAAAAAAATTATGATAACAAATTTTAATTGTCTTACAAAATTTATTTAATTTGAATTTCAATGTTTATAAGTATTTTATAAATTTTAAATTAAGTCTAAATTATAACAACAACAACACCAGTAAGAATTTTGTTGATGCACGACGTTTGAAAAACTCTAATAATATGTTGTATTACCTTTAGTTAATGAAGAGACTATTTCGAAATGACTCACTTTAAATTTAATACTATGATGTTTTACTTAATAATTATTCAAATTTTAAATCACGTGAGAATATCACGGGTCGGGCCGGATCAGATCTCAAGTCCAAGTCCAAACATGATTCAAATAAGACTAAATTTGACATGTTGACACAAATTTTGCATTTGTCCAGAAGTCAAACCTGCAAGCCATCAAAACGACGTAGATGTGCGTGAAGAATATGCCAATGCCTTTAGGACCGAGTCCTACATCGAGTTCTGGACACGTGTCGTGGCCTTGTCGGACACAAATGTTTCCTCCTCGTACAAAAGTCCCGTCGACTCAACCACCGCAGCTCGACTGCCATCTTACAGGCTTTTCGTCGAACACCTGTTGGACCCTGATCAACCCACCGTGACCCGAATCCTGAAATTGCTCCATATCCCAGACACCATTCACTCCTTATTATCTGAACACTTCCTCCAAACATCCAATGCCTCTCTACTCTGCGGTTTGTTACTGAAAGAAATCGACCATGTTCGAATCAAGTACAGGTCCTTCGAAACCTCTGTTCAACTCCACGAATCAGACCCTTTTTGGGTTTTATCCGAATTCACCAACTCTCTCAACCCATTCGGCCAATCCAGTTCATCTCAAATCCGGGTCGTGGAGATCCAAGGTCAATGCTCGAAATTGCTCAAGCAATTAGAATCGACCCGTGACCGAACAAAAGCCAAATTGAACCTAAAATCCAAGCTGAAACATAGCTCAGCCATCTTCCTGGTGGCTCTAACAGCTTCACTGGTTATAATCGTAACGACTCATGCTCTAGCTCTCTTGGTGGCTACTCCAAGTCTCGTATCTTTCTCCCTAGATTCGGCTTCCACTAAGAGCCTAGCCAGAGTGTGGAGTCAGTTTGATGCAGCTGCGAAAGGGACGTATATCCTGAGCAGAGACTTGGAAACGATTAGTCGAATTGTTGATAGGATAAACCATGAAATGGAGCACATGAAGGACACGGTTAGGTTCTGGGTAGAGAGAGGAGAGGATTGTGCTCAAGCTGGTGGAGGTGAAGTGATGCGACGGATGAAGAGGAACTGTGAGTTTAGCCAACAACTCGATGAACTGGAGGAGCATTTGTACTTGTGTTCCATGACCATTAACAGAGCTAGGAACCTTGTACTTAAGGAGATATTGGACCCTGGTCAGTCTAAGACAAATCCCTAAATTTTCTGTTAAATTAGGTTAATTTCTATTTGTTTAGTTTGATTTTCACATTATTAATATATTCCTTTTCCCTTTTATATCAAATATTATTATTAAATTTTTTATATAAGCGAAATTAGGGGGAAAAAAAAGTCTAACTTACCATCCTTTTTTAAACGGTCGAAAGAAGGTCATTAATGTACGCAGATTTTTTTTTCACAGATTTTATTTTTATGATTCGAACTTGTGATGTTATATAATTACAAAAAATAACTTTTACCGGTTACTCCAAAACTGACCCTTCTATAAGTGGAATTAGAATGTTTACATATCTCATGTGATTCGAACTCATAATTTACCATAGATGTAAGACCATCTTCAACAAACACAAAGATCTCTATAGAAATTTTGTTACGTATGAAGTTAATAGACCCATTTAAACACAACTTACCTCAACCTGAGTTTATTGAAATTTGGATTAGGAATCGAAAGCATTTAGCTTGGGCCCATTACTCATCTCAACCAGAGTTGATGGAAATTTAGATTAGGAATAAAAAAACTTTAGCTTGGGCCAGAGGCTCGGTTCAAGTTTGAGCCCAGTCAAATTACACAACCCAATGTTTGATTACTTTTTTAAGAGTTAATTACAAAAAAAAATTCAAACTTTTGCGAAAATTTCAATTATAATATAACCTTTAAAAAGTAGCAATAAAATATTTAATTTTTTAATTTTTTTCAATTTTAACTCAAAATTAAAAAAGTAACAATAAAATGCTCAATTTTTCAATTTTTTTCAATTCTAGCTCGAAATTATATATTATTCTCCTTATACCCTCAACCATTCATTTTTTGTTTGTTCTTTTGACGTCCTTAACTACTGTTGCATTACATCATACTGTACCAATAAGCTATTTGTTTTTAGTACGTTCTTTTGATATCTTTAGTATGAGGGCGTTGGGGTTACGTAATCTAAAAATCAAAAGGTGAGGGCATCGAGAGAACAAACTAAAATCAAATGGAAAAAAAACTGAAATCAAAATGTAAGGTTGTTAATGCTGCGTAATTTGATTTAGGTCATTTTTAAACAACAAAATTGTTTTAATTATGTGATTTAACGACGACGTTTCATTAATGTTTGTTGCATTAATTTTGGTTGAAGTGTATTAATAGTTAAAGTTTCTGAAACACGTTGTAAGTCACGTCAACAAACTTAATAAAAATATTAACATCAGGTTATAATTGAAAAAAATTAAAAGTTTTAGCATTTTATTGCTACTTTTTGAAATTCGGGCTACAATTAAAAAAATTAAAAGTTTTGGCATTTTATTGCTACTTTTTAAAGTTTGGACTATAATTGAAAATTTGACAAAAGTTTGAGATTATTTTGTAATTAACCATTTTTAATAACAATTTTAAAAACTATTTCATTTTAAAACAACATCATTTTTTATAATTATATATATCAGGTCAGACAATTTGAGTTTGAACTTGACTCAAAGTTTAAAATTTTTTAGAAAACTCAAGTTCAATCGAAAGTCTGTTCATATTGGTCGGATCTGTTGATTTCTGGTTAGACCAAGTCGAGCTCATATTTATTTACCATATCTAATTTAGAATAAACTTAAATTCGAAGGTTTAACCCAATTAAGCCTCTATTTGGTTAGGCTTATACTAATAAAGCTTTTTTTTGTAGATCTTTTCTGATAAGAACTTTTCTAAGAAGTCAGTTCATCCTTTGGTTGTCATTTAAAAAAAAGTTTTTTTAAAGAGATTCATATAGTAGATAATTTGACAATATAAAAATAAAAAGCACTTTTAATTTTATCTATATTTTATTTTATAATAAAATTATTTATGCATACAAATATTATTTAAAGTCTGTTAAACAATATACGAAGCACATATATTAATTATTATATAATTTTAAACCATATGAAACTTAGATGAAATATGTCTAACCAAATCTTTTATATAGATTATAACATAAGTAAAACTAATATAAAAAATAAATATTAAAATATATAAAAAGCCAAATAATATTATATAAATATCAAAATAAATATTCAAGTTAAGTAAGTAGTTAAATACATAATAAAACAACTGCACAAGAGATTAGAGAAGATGATTTTACAAGATAAATGTGAAGATGAGTTTGTGGGTATTGTGAGAATTATGTGTAAAACATAAGGACAAAATGAGACTAAAAATAAGCTCATTAATTGATTTGAAAAATCTACCCAGATTTTTTTGAGAAGCTTCAAATTTGAGTTTCTTAAAAAGTTGTATTTTGGCTGTTAAAAAAGTCATATCTATTAAAGAAGTATTTTTTAATTTTACTGTTAAACACTAATTAAAAAAACTTTTATAATAAAAAAAGTTCTTATTGACTTTTTAAAAGATCATCCCAGCAGACACTAAATTTAACAAACATGTCGGGCTGTAAAATTTACTCAGCAGTTCAAATCGGGTCCGGACAGCGTGCCAACCTTAATAATGTACTTAAAGAGCAGCACCGGCATTTGTGGCATCAATTATTACGAGCCATGAGTCAAGGGCATGGCCTACTACAACAACTGACCATATATGTGGCCATTGATTACGAGTGAGGAACAGTCATATTTGTAAAGTAACTAAAGGCAGTCTACTTAACAAGCTCCATGTGATTTTAACTTAAATCCCTGAGTTTATAATTTTTACGAGTTCAAATGTTATATGTAAGTAAAAGATTTTTTTTTTACTATTCTTTGTAATAAATTGATCTCATATAATCATTTTTAACAATAATAGAGTTTTTTAAATAATTTTTATATTAGAGTTTGTAATTACTTATCTATATAATTATTTTGATTATAATACTTTTAATATATTTTTATTATAAATTTTCTAAATTTTACATCTGATGCTCTGAATATCGTAGCAGATCAAGTTTATGGTCTTATTAATATCATTCATATTCCAAAGTAGTTAGCACCGATAAAACTTAAAAAGTTGATGCCAACAGAATGAATCGGTAACTACTAAAAAGTGTTTCGTGCTTATCATATGCATTTTTTTCACACAACTTTTCCTCTTATTCTCGAGACACTACGAGATGGATCTTCGGGCACGTCTATTATACTAGTATTTCATTTATAGGAAATTTTTAGTTTGACAAAAAGCGATTTTCAAATTGTTTTTCTACATATTTCCCATATTTTTTCTTATTATTATCAAATTTCTAAAAACATTTAACAAATTAATAATTAAAATCAAGAAAAATATCCTAATCAAAATTTACCATAAATAGATATCTCTATTTGAATCATTCCTTTTGATAACTTCAATTACTCCAAAACTAGTTTGAACTTAAAAAAAAAAAGAACAATATTTTTAAATTTGACAATAACTTAGCTAAAAACGTAGTATATTGAAGATATTTGGTAAATAATTGATAAGTTGTTTTTTAGCTTATAAACTAAAAGTTAACTTTTTGACCATCTTAAAAAGTCATTGATGTGTCAATGACTTATTGGTTAGCTTATTTAATTTCAATAAGCTGATTTCTAAAAGCTCCATAAGAAGAGTTTTTGGGCTTAACTGTTTGTCTAATGATATTATCGTCTTCTACTTTACTCTTTACTTTTACTCTGTGTGTTTTCAAAGTTGACTTTTTTTATCTTACAAGTATGTTATGGAGTTTGAAGAAATATAATAAAAGGGTTAATTAAACTTTTTAATCTTTATTTAATTTTATAATATTAGTTTACATTTAAAGATATCATAATACTAAATTTTTGAATATAAAGAGTCACATCAATTTAATATTTTGAGTATATACTATATATTGTCATACTATAACTATATATATATTTAATCTATTAAATAATATCATTTATACATATTATATGAAAATTACTAATATGATCGAGCTGCATCATATATTAATAGAGAATTTAACTTTGGATTATTATTATTATTTATTTTTATTAAAGTTATAAAGTTAATTTTTGTAAAATTAAATATCTAAAATATAAATTCTTATAAGAATATTTAACGAAATACCAAAAAGTATAATATTCATGCCCTTATAATTTTTTTTAAAATTATATCCTCATAAGTCATTTTATACATCAACCATTAATACTAAATATCTAATTTGACTAAACATCTTTAATAAATAGTTGATGTTATCTGCTGATCAAATCAACTAATAGAATCAGCTATCAATTAATTGTTAATAAACTCAACAATCAGCTAATATAATCCGTTAATTGTTAAACAAAACTTTAATATTGTACGAAATCAAAAACATTAGAAAGTGGTCCTTTTCGCCAGGTCAAAGGGACCACTTCTTGTCTTCCTGACACTAAGGGGGCGTTTGGTTTGAGGGTTTGGGAATGAAGGAATTGAATGATTGTAAAAAATATTGTTTGCTTTGTGGTTTTCAATTTCAAATGAATGGATTCATTCCATTAAATTTGGGAATCCATTAAACCCTCCAAGGAGGTGGGTATCAAGTTTTCATTCCAATATAGTGGTTACTATTTATACCCCTCCTCCACGTAAGCAATTTTTATTCTTAATTATATTATTAAACTCATCATCATCATCATCATCATCATCATTATTATTATTATTATTATTATTATTAAACTCATCATCATCATCATCTGCATTATTATTATTATTATTAATTATATTATTATTATTAATTATTAATTATTAATTATTATCTTATTATTATTATTATTAATTATTATAAATTTTGTAATAATAATAATAATAATAATAATAATAATAATTAATTAGTTATTGTTGTTGCTGTTATACTTTTTTCGGTGTTTACGTTTAAAGCAATTTGAGCACTCATATTTTGATGTTGTTTTATGCTTTATATTCCATTTTAAATATGTTATGAAAAAATGGTATTATATTATCTTTCATTCCCATTAATGCAACAAACCAAACAATATTATTAGTATTAATACAGAAATCTAAGTTACTAACCAAACATCATTTTTTATTTTTCATACTCATTCTCATTTCTTTCTACTATTATACCTATATTTATACCCAACCTCGTGCTCAAACCAAACGCCCCCTAAAATTTAAGGCTACTAATTATTATGAAGTCCAAAATTTGGGAAACAAACAGCCAAAAGGCTTCTCATGACGCAAGTAGTATCATCAGCGTCCATGAACATCAAACTTGAATTGTTCGTGGAGGAACAAGATCCATAACTCTTCCGTGATCCAGACCCGGTTAAAAATTTTACCAACCAAAGACCAGAAGATAAACTTATTTTTATACAACTTGAAATGAATGTATAAATTTAAGCCATGGAGTTCAAATAGCCTGGTTTTTTACAAGTCCATTTTCTGATTCAAATTTGTTGGTTCACCAGTCACTACGGTACTAACATATCTGATTATGAATACCATATATATACGTATATATACATATACACTTGCCGTTGTGGTAATTAACGAATGCTAAAACAAGAAAAATCCATCCGGTTTAAATCTGTCATCAACACACCTGGGTCACATCACTGCTCTGCAACACGTGACTCGCAATATCCCAAACTCCAAATTCCAGACACGTGCCATCCACCTAACCCCCTGCCTCACACTCACACCACGTGACATTTCTCCTTTCTTTAACACAGGAAGAGACACCACCAGTCCTCATTTAGCCCCTAAGAAAGAGCGCAAAGCTAAACTAAACTCTCTCTTTACAAAATTAGATCTAGGCCTTCCAAGTTCCAAGTACAAAAGATGGCGTTGGAATGGGTCGTGCTAGGCTACGCAGCCGGAGTGGAGGCGATCATGGTGCTCCTCCTCACAATCCCGGGCCTCGACGGCCTGCACAAGGGCCTCATCGCCGTCACGCGGAACCTCCTCAAGCCTTTACTCTCGGTGGTTCCTTTTTGCCTCTTCCTCTTCATGGACATCTATTGGAAGTACGAGACCCGCCCCAGCTGTGATGGCGAGTCCTGCACTCCCTCCGAGCACCTCCGTCACCAGAAGTCTATCATGAAGAGCCAGAGAAACGCCTTATTGATCGCCGCCGCTCTCGTCTTCTACTGGCTTCTCTACTATATCACGAATCTCGTTGTTAAGATTGAGCTGTTGAATCAGCGTGTTGACAGGCTCAGGAGCAAGGACTGAAGATAAAGTTTTTGGTCGAATTTCGATTTGATGGAATCTTGAAGTTGTTTTTCTTCTTAGGAACTGGTTGGTTGTTTATGCAGGGTCTTCTGTTTTCATTTTCTTTCGCTTGAGCAAAAGTTTTATTCGTATCATTAACGAGATTTCTTTAGATCGTATGCGTTGGTTACGGAAACGGAATTGTATTGCTTGTATAGCAAAAGACGTGGTAATGTGTGAGCAAACAAATGAGTTCAATTCTTTCCCCCTTTTTTTTGTTTGCATTGTGAAGTCAAAAGACATTTTTTTTTTGGATAGGATGAAAGATACAGGTGTCAGGCCAGGGGTAATTGGGGAGAGAAGATCCAAGAGCTCCCCGTTAGGGATCCTTCTTGCAGAAAAGCTATTACCCTGCGTTGCGTATGGTTAGCGTCTGCAGTAGGTAGGGACAAGACGAGACGGGACAGAGTTGGACGGGACAGGACAAGAACTGAAGACAGTGAGATGTTTGGTTGCAGTGGACATGACAGAAAATATTGTCCTTGTCCTTAGGACAGAATGTGTTTTTTTTTTTTTAAAAAAGGACAGAATGTGTTTGGTTGCAGGGGACAGAACAAAAAAACAGTGTTAATGACAAAAATGCCCTTGTAGTATAATAAGAAGAGTTAATGTAATTCATT
>JANKOE010000002.1:13663344-13678990 GCA_026284465.1 Erythroxylum citrifolium | reverse complement strand
TCCTAGATATTTTCCTGTTATTGATGAGACTATGCAGAAAGCTAAAAAGGTGACAAAGTTCATTTATAATAGTGCATGGCTATTGAATTTGATGAGAAAGGAATTTACCAATAGTAGGAATTTATGTCATCCTGCTGTGACAAGATTTGCCATAAATTTCTTATCACTGCAGTCTTTTGTTTCGATGAAGAAAGAGTTAAGACAAATATTTACAAGCGATAAATAGATTGCATCTCAGCATGCTAGGTCTAATGCTGGAGTGGAGGTTTTTAATATTATACTAGAAGATAGAGAATTTTGGTCCCAATGTCAATTTGTTATCCGAGTTTGTGAGCTTTTGGTGAGGGTGTTTGGCTTGGCTGATAGTGAAGAAAAGCTAACAATGGGTTATATATTTTTGATGTCATGGAGAGAGCAATGGAAATAATCAAGGTCAATCTGAAACATAGACTTTTTTTATACACTCCATGTCTTTCAATTATTAATGAGAGAAGGAAAAGACAACTTTTTTCTCCATTGTTTGTAGCTGGGGCATTTTTGAATCCTGTTGTCTATTTTAGACTGGATCTTACTAAGCAAGCTGAAGTTAATGGAGGAATGCTTTTAACTATTACAACAATTGTTAGCATTGACGCGATGCAAGATCTTTTAAGCTCACAAGTTGTCTTATGGGGATTTTAAAATGCCCATTGTTATTCGACAAAGAGAAAAACTTTCTCCAGGTATTAGTTATTTCCTTTTTCTTATTTTTTGAAAATTAAGTATCACTTTATTTTGTTTATAACACTACTATTTTATCTTATAACTTACAGTTTCTTGGTGGGATCAATTTGGAAATGATGTTCCAGAATTAAAAAAGGTTTGCAATTCGGATTTTAAGTCAATATGTGAGTGCAACAGGCCGTAAACGAAACTGGAGCACATTTGAATTTATCTACTCAAAGAAAAGGAATAGATTGGAGCATAAGAAGTCAAATGACTTGGTATTTGGTCATTACAATTTAAAGTTTTGAGAAAAGTATGTTATTTTTATTTTTATCATTATTAATTTCAATATAATTTCTTATAATTTTCTAATAATTAAATTTAATTGTTTACTAGGAGTCTTAATAGCACAAGTAGTTCAAGTGATCTAATTTCCATCGATAATATTGATCTGTTGGCGGATTGGGTTTTTAAGAACCGAATTTGGTAGATGTAAATGATTTGAAAGATAATCTTGGATGAGAAATCAATGACATGTCATTTGGTGCATTAAATTTGAATAATAATGATGATAAAGCTCCTCTTAATGTTGAGAATTTTGTATCAAATGATCATTGAGGTCAGTGCAGTTATAGCGGGTATCCTTCCGTTGACGATTGAATTTTGTTCCAGGTTTTTGATTTTTCTCTTCTTTTAATTTTACTTATATTTGATATTTATGTTAAATTCTATATATGTAATGTAACTGTAAATGTTTTTGTTTTAGGTTTAACTTCTACTTGAATGTTTCTTCGTCATGAACTCTTTTTGTAAATTGTTTAAGGATATTTATTGTTCTTTTTATTGAATGTTTTGATGTAATTATTATTTATTAAAATGATGAAATTGTATTATTGTAATATTTTAAATAGTTTATATTATTCTTAATTTTATATTAGTATGATGATGATTATCTTTTTTATATTAATTGTGGTTATTATTTATATGTGAACTATTTAAAAATTATTGTTATTTCATATTAATTGTGATTATTATTTATTATTATGATTTTTTGAAACATAATTGATGTAAACAGTAAACTAGTAAAGTATACAGTACAACTGTATAATATACCAATATACTATTTTGTAAATTTAAAAAATTTTAAGGACTATTTCATAAATTTAAAAAATTACCCGAAACGGTATTTGGTACTAACCGGTATTAGTACAATATCCTACCAGAACTCAATCCGGCATTAAGTCCAGTACGGTATTCACAACTTTGGTCTCAACTGAAACTCTCTATTTTATTTATTTTATTTCATTGAATTCATATCATAAAATAGGTTTGTTATGGTTGTTTAATTTTACTCTTATAAGAAAAATCATACAAAATTATTTTAAAATTAATAATTTATTGAATCATTAAAAATAATTTTATTTTTTATTAAATATAAAAATATATTAATTATTAATAATATAAAATATTTAATAATTATTTGCAAAATTAATCACATAATAACCAAACATATATAAAAAATTTGTCATTATCATTCTCAATATTTGATACCAAAGTATAACTATTAACTTCTATAAATTTATTTGTAATACCTGCATACTAAACACGTATAATCACTAATTTCATTTATATTCTAATTCTTATTCTTATTTTTAATTTTTATTTCAATTCTTTTATTGCGGGCCATAAAAAATGTGAACTAAATATGTAAACAATTCAACTCGAGTATCGGAAGCATCTCATCCACAATCTTATAAATGCTCCTGGGTTTATGTAATGGTAACCCACTTCTCCATCCTCCTTGCTTTCCCGAGCTAGTAACAATATGTTGGCCACACTTCCTTACATTCTGTCCTTCTTAGTCATAGCTACAACTTACTGGATATACAGATGGAGGAATCCACCGTGCAGAGGAAAACTCCCTCCAGGTTCTATGGGGTTGCCTTTGATTGGAGAGTCTATTCAATTCGCCATTCCCAGCAGATCTGCAGACGTGCCACGTTTCGTAAAAACTAGAATGGAGAAGTATTTGAAGCATTTTTAATTACCGCGTCTATCATCCTTTTGTGTTATCTCTCGTGAGGCACGACGTGTGATATTCTTTCAGGTACGGGCCAATATTCAAGACGAGCTTGGCGGGACGATCAGTTATCATTTCCGCTGATCCTGAGTTCAACAATTCCTTGTTCCAGCAAGAAGAGAAGTCTGTAGAATTTTGGATGATGGACGCATATGCAAGGTTCCTTAACCAAACAGGCTCTTCTAAGGATGGTGGTACAAGCAGCATAGGCGGAGAGTATCACAGGTACTACAGGAAACTGTTCCTAGATCACCTTGGCTCTGAAACCGTCAGAGAAAAACTTTTTGATGACATTGAGCAAATGAGCATTAAGACAGTAAACTCCTGGTCAACCAAGGATTATGTTGAACTGAAATCCGAACTTTCAAAGGTCTGTACAGTACCAAGTCCTTTCTCCAAAGTTTTGGTCTTCTGGGGGGAGGTATTCACAAGAGATCCAATCTCAGATACTAACCTATTTACCCAATCTTCTACTTTCAGGTGTTCTTTGAATTCTCAGCAAAATATCTATTTAGTTATGACCCTGAGAAGTGCAAACTAAAATTGTGGGACAAGTTCTCGGAGGTGACGCAAGCATTTGTGTCATTTCCAGTAAGCATCCCTGGCACTCCCTTCTACAGGGCCATCAAGGTGATTACTTCTACTGTTCTAACACATCTCAAGAAGAACCCAATTCAGGTCATTTTTACATATTGAATCGATTCAATTCTAACTTTAATCCATTCTTCACTGTCAGAGTCACAAGGAAATTATAGATTTCCTAATGAATACGGTAAAACAGAGAAGGGAAGTTCCTGAAGAAATGCGTAAAGGGGACTGCATTGATCAAGTTCTCGAAAACATGAAAACCGATACTCGCATAACCGATGAATTCATTGCAATTGTGTTTTTTGGGTTTTTGCTTGCTGGCACCGAGTCAGCAGCATCGGCTTTTACTTTTGGCATCGTTATGCTTGAACAAAACCCAGTAGTGTTTGAACAGTTGCTGGTATGTTTTCCTAATTATATTCACTTTTAGCAGGATATTTGGGATTAGTTTTCTTGGATCTGTATTGTTTATTCTTTTCCCCTTTTCCTGTTTTTTCATTTATCAGAATGAAAACGAAGAAATTATAAGAAAAAGAGAAAACAGGCAATCTGAATTGACCTGGAATGAATACAGATCAATGGGGTATACCATGCAAGTGAGTATAATTCTCTCGGTTCTATTTATTTTCACTTTTACCTCCTTTCCCTTTTGCTCTCTAACTGTTTCGGGTGTAGGTTATAAATGAATTGCTACGTATGGCTGGTGCTGTAGCACCAATTATGAGAAGAACAATTAAGGAAGTTAATTTCAAGGGTATACTCTCTAGTGTATAATATCGTACCATATAGTCTTTCTTTTTTATTCACTTTGTCGCTTACCGTGTCAACCTGGTATATACAGACTACACAATCCCAGAAGACTGGGTAATTATGATTACTGCTATTGCTACCCATTTGAGTCCAGACCATTATGAAGATCCTCTTGTATTCAATCCATCGCGATGGAAGGTGATGAGTTTATTAACCGTAAACCAATTAGGATAGTTAATTATATGTCTGTCTTAAACTGCCAGGCAAGCAGCTTGGCTGTACACATATGTTCTTAATGAGGATGAGAACCCTTAACAGGATTCCTTGACGAACAAGAACTTCATGCCATTTGGAGGAGGAATAAGGAAGTGTCCAGGGGCAGAGCTGACCAAAGCTATTTTTGCAGTTTTGCTTCATGTTCTAGTCACCAAGTACAGGTATTTGTTAGAAGTTTAAATTTGCTTTTCAATCAAAAGTTGCTTGTAATCGGCTAGTCTTAGCCATTTAACAAACACAACTTAAGCCAATAGATAACTAATGAACAGAAAAATGAAGCGGTGACATATGCATAATTGTGCATATCTAGCAGGAATTCAGATTCTATGAACCTAAAAACAAACCATATTCCTACTGCTTGGATTTCTCAGGTGGAGTATCAAAGGAGGAGAAATTGTTCGCAAGTCTCTACTTCTTGGATTTGGAGAAGGATATCGTATGACTGTTTCAGCCAGGAGTGAAAATGAAGAACAGTGAGGTATATACGAGGCTAGGAGGGCCTCACAATAAGGTTATATTATACGAGGCTAGGAGGGCCTCACAAGTACACTAATAAGTACACTAATAAGGTTATATTATACGTGTATTGTAGTACGTGTGATGTGATAATGCAAAACCTATCCTTAGTTTTGCTTCTATTTACCACTTTCTTTAAATGTTGAAAACGTGATTTATGCCAATCTCGTGTCAATATAGAGGTGGTATTAGAGTTATGTCTAATGGTAAACTAAGATTGCAGTTACTTTTGGTAGAATTACAGTTATCTCTGTATGGAATTGTCTGTCCCCTTATTGTGCTGATGTACTAAATACAAAAAGTTTCAGACAAACTTTGAGATGTGAAGACAAGATAATTAGCCAAGTTATTATGCTTCCATATTTTAAAATTTTAGGTGGAAATATTAAATTCTTAGATATGAAGGAGTTCTTCAAAATAGAAGGATTACATGAATTACTCTTCGTTCAAGACAAAGATTTACGAAATGATATCAAACTTAATTCAATAATATGAAATTTTATAACATATGGGTAAAATTTTATCAATAATCGTGAAAAAAAACATAAAATTATGGATCTGAAAATAATTTTAAACAACTGTTTTGTTCTATATTCAATTCAATATTGAAAAACTAAAATCTATCTGCCTAATATCTTTTTAATTTTTTCAGATAATTTTCATATTGACCATTCAACTCAAACTTTTTTCAGTGACTAAATGGAGGTTTTATTCTCTTATAAAGGAAACAATTGCCAACGTAAAGAACCATTTGATAAGTTGTATTTTCGGACATTTTAATCAATTTGTGAGAGACCTTTATAATTTGTAACTTGCTTTAAGGTTATAATCACATTGTTAATGCAATATAAAACGTAGAGGGACTGTATATATATGTAGTCTGAGTAAACAACACTACATGTCACCGAAGTTATATATCGCAATGCAAAATACAAATAGAGAGAACAAATAATTTGAGTTGAGCAAGTTTGTTACTTGATTGAAGTATAATTTAGAAGACAAGATAGTAGGTAGGGAGTCTACTCCTCCATTCGAATGATAAAGCAAGGCTTTCCCCTATGAGCATCTTGTCAAAGGCCTTACTGATCTCAGAGAGTGGCATCGAGTGATTAACTTTTCTATTTCAATCCCCTACAACATATGGTAAATAACAATGTCAATGTGAGGCTTGTTTCTCACAATTATGCTTACTTGGTATAATAAAATATACTTGTTTACCTTGTTCATGTATTTCTCAACGACGGAGGGAAGAACAGAGCGAGGCTTGAAGTTACCAAAGATTTAAGGTACCTTTCAGAGTCCAGCAGATTCATAGAGTTTGTCTTGAAGACCACATCCTTATGAGGCAGTCCAACCAGAGCAGCAACTCCCCAACCCTGCCATAATTATATATCCACGTTACAGTGAATTTTCTATTTTAGCAGAATTGGCTACAAATGGTTTGGAGTTAGCGTACATCACGTACACTGTCAAATGCAGAAATCATGGCATCAACATCTTCCCTGCCCTCTATGTTTCTATCGACTCCTCCATTGGTCAGCAATTATCTGTTATTGCATTACACAATTCAATACCAACTACCAAGGGTAATATTGAGCGCCTTGAATTTTGATGAACCGTAAACGAATCATGACCCAACCCATATATTTGAGAGCTCAACCTGAAAGGAGGAAAAAAAAGAGATTAGTGGTATGAGCAGGGCGAGGGCTTATGGACATAGCCCAGTTTGCATATTTTTTGGAATGGCCCGAACCGATTAGGTATATATATGATGTATTCAGTTCTAGATTTTATCACTTGTAACAGTTCTCTCAGACGGAATAAGATTGCTTTTCCCTTGCCCATGGATGTAGGTCACATTTGTCGAACCATGTAAATCTTGTGTTTTTTGTTTATGTTTTTTCTCTATTGCGTTGCATTTTTCTAACAAGTGGTATCAAAGCAAGGTTTTAAAAGATTCATTTTTTTGGATTCTGTTTTCAAAGTTCGAATATTTCTTGCAATTTTTGGGAGGTTGTTTTGTCTGCTATTTGGGAAGATGACGACTCATAAGTTCGATGTTGATAAATTCAATGGGTCAAACGATTTTACTATATGGAAGATTAAGATGAGGGCTCTTTTGGTTCAACAGGGATGTTTGACGACGTTAGATGGAGAAGGTAAACTGCCCAAGAAACTGTCAATGGAGAAGAATGAAATTTTGGAGAAGGTGCATAGCGCAATACTGTTGAGTCTGGGTGATGAAATGTTGTGTGAGGTGGCGCATCAAACATCTGCTGTAGGATTGTGGGCGAAACTGGAAAGCAGATTTCAGAAGAAATCTCTCACAAATTGTTTATATTAGAAGCAACATTTGTACATCTTGCGGATGATAGAAAGTATGCAAGTAAAAGATCATCTTGATAACTTTAAATGAATTGTCATAGATTTATAAGGCGTTGGGGTTAATATTGATGATGAGGATCAAGCTATTATTCTCTTGTGTTCTTTATCGAATTCCTATGAGAATTTTTGTTAAAGAAAATGCCCTCGAATCAGATATCGGTTGAATTTAATAGCCTGAAAAATAGCAACGAAAATAAATATAGGCAAAACAAAATGAGACAGAACACAAAGATTTACGTGGTTCGATCAATGTGACCCACGTCCAAAGCCGGAAAGTGAGCAATTTTACTAGTATGTGAAGAATGTATACAAGTACAAAAAACTGGAACTAAAGGCTTTTAAAACTCATCAAATATACAGAAAATAACTGAAGAAAGGATGAGAGGATTTGTGTTGTTTTGGTGACTGAAGGAGAGGAAGGAATGGTGTGTTTATGTCTCAAATCATGCTTTCTATTTATAGTTGAAGTCCCAAGCTTCTATCCAAAATTTCTTCAATCTGTGTGCAATCTCAGCAATTGATAACAATGTCATGCGCACAAAGAAAATAATATATCTATGACAAATTCTAAACAGTGGCCATCTATTTTTGACTTAATGGAGGAGGCCAAAGCATGCAACTAATAGCCAACAATTTTTGACTTATTGGAGGGGCCAAGGCATGCAACAAATTTCCACCTTGACTTGATCCCGAACAATTAGTGATCTGCTCCACCTTCTCCGGCAATGTTCCAAAAAAGGCTATATCACCAACTATAAACGCCAATCAAGTCCAAGCACTGCTTGAACTTGTAAACTAGAAGAACCTTCGTAAACATGTCAATAAGATTATCCTTAGTGTTGATCTTCTGGATAAGGACCTTCTTCTCTATAATAGTATCCCAAATGAAATGATTCTTCACATTAATATGCTTCGTCCTCTCATGATACATCTGGTCTTTCGTCAAATGAATAGCACTCTGATTGTCACAATAAACAGTAGTAACCCCTTGATGAAGGGATAACTTGCCAAATAAACCTCTCAACCATAATGCTTCTTTGATAGCCTTAGTAACTATCATATATTCTGCTTCAGTAGTAGATAAAGCCACTACATATTGTAGAGTAGCTTTCCAGCTAACGACACAACCTCCAATGCAAAATACATAACATGTCAGAGACCTGCGTCTGTCCAGATCACCGGCATAATTTGAATCTACAAAACCAAACAAAGTATTGCTGATTCTACCAAACTCCAAACAAAAGTTTGAAGTGCCCTTCAGGTATCTAAAAATCCATTTCACCGCCTTCCAATGTTCTTTGCCAGGATTGGCCATATATTTGCTAATGACACTAACAGCTTGTGAAATATTTGGACAAGTACATACCATTGCATACATAATATTGACGACGACACTGGAATATGGAACTTGTGCCATATAATATTTCTCTTCCTGTGACTGTGGTAATTAAGCAGCAGATATTTTAAAATAACTAGCAAGAGGACTACTAACTGCTTTGGCATCTCTCATGCCAAATCTCTCCAAAACTTTATTGAGATAATTCTCCTAGGTCAAGAATAATTTACCAACTTCTCGATCACGTCTTATCTCCATGCTAAGAATTTTTTTGCTGCTCTCAAATCTTTCATCTCAAATTCACCATACAATAAGGCCTTCAAATGGTGAATATCTGTGACATTCTTGGCAGCAATAAACATATCATCAACATATAACAATAAATAGATGAATGAGCCATCATCTAACTTTCGAAAGTAAACACAACTATCATATATGCTCCTGAAGAAATCACGACCCAACATAAATGAATCAAACGTCTTGTACCACTGTCTTAGGGACTGCTTCAACCCGTACAAGGATTTCTTCAACAAAAACCTATGGTCTTCCTTTCTTGCAACTTCAAAACCTTCAGGTTGTTTCATATAAATATGCTCATCTAATTCGCCATGCAGGAATGCTGTTTTGATGTTAAGTTGTTCTAATTTTAAATCAAATATGGCAACCAATGCAAGTAATACACAAATAGAGCTATGTTTCACCACTGGTGAGAAAACATCATTAAAATCAACACCTTGTACCTGACTATAGCCCTTTACAACTAAACATGCCTTATACCTTGCATTTTCAATACCTGAAGTACCTTTTTTTTCTTTTGAAGACCCATTTGCAGCCAATAATTTTCTTACCCTTTGGCGGCTTCACTAGAACCTAAGTATCATTCTTGTGCAAAGATTCTATTTCTTCATTCATGGCCACCACTCACTTATCAACATCAACATTTCAAACTGCCTCCATATATGTGGAAGGTTTACTGTCTCCACCTGTTTCCTGTGTCATTGATAAAGCATATGCAACTAAATTTGCATACCTCTATGGTGGTTCAATCTCTCGTCTTGGTCTATCTCTAGCTATGGAATGTTCTTACTGGTTCATCTTGAACATGATCAGGATCTGGTTCATCATCTTAATCTATTTGATATGTAGAAGACGTCTGTGAAGGACCTAAACTAACAATCTCTAACTCCACCCGTTTCTGTGTACTATCCTCTTTTTCTAAATTACAAGTTTTATAAGACTCTTTTCTAAGATACAACATAGAGGACCCATCAAATGTAACATCCCTACTAATTACAAATTTAGATGACTTGGGATTAGGACACCACAAAGGATATCCTTTCACCCCTGAAGCATAACCGAGAAAATACATTTCTTAGCCCTAGGCTCTAACTTTCCCTCCTTTACATGCATATATGCTGGACACCCAAATATTCTTAGAGTAGAGTAATTAATAGGAGTACCTGACCAAACTTACTCCGGAGTCTTGGAATTAAGAGCAGCACAAGGAGAGCGGTTGATGATGTAGCAAGCTGTAGCAATGGCTTCTACCCAAAAATCAAGTATCAACTCTGCATTAGAGATCATACACCGAACCCTTTCCAAAAGAGTCCGGTTCATACGCTTAACAACTCCATTTTGTTACGGAGTCATTCTGATAGTGTGATGCTAAGCAATTCCTTCATTCTTGCAAAATTCATTGAATTCACCTCCACAAAATTCCAAACCATTATTTGTCTGTATCCACTTAACATGTTTTCTTGTCTACTTTTCAATCAAAACTTTCCATTGCTTAAAGGTTAAGAAAACATCATTTTTATGTTTCAAGAAATATACCCAAACCTTCCTTGAATAATCATCAATAAAAGTCAACATATACCAACCACTACCTTTAGATGGTACACGAGAGGGACCCCAAAGATCAGAATGAATATAATCCAAAGTACCTTTAGTTTTATGAATAACTGGAGAACTGAAACTGACTCGTTTCTATTTCCCAAAGATACAATGCTCACAAAAGTCCATCTGACCAGTACTTTGACCACAAAGTAGGCCTTTCTTGCTTAACAAAGTTAAACCTTTCTCACCCATGTGTCCCAAACGTATGTGCCACAATTTGGTAATGTCACTATCAGTAGAGACTATCGCAGCACCTATTACTATAGATCCATGTAAAGCATATAAACTACCAGACCTGCAAGCTTTCATCAATATAAGAACACCTTTAGAAATTTTCAAAACTCCACCTTCAGCTGAGAACTTGCGCCTTTGAGAATCGAGAGTGCCCAAAGAGATGAGATTTTTCTTCAAATCAGGAACATGTTTAACATCAATGAGTGTTCTAATGATACCATCATACATTTTGATCCGGACTGTACCTTTACCAACAACTTTATAGACAACATTATTACCCATCAAAACAATTCCACCATTCAATGACTCATAAGTGGAAAAACACTCCTTATCAGGACTCATATGGTAAGAACAACCCGAATCTAAAATCTACTCCTTATTAGACCTAACTTTATCTTCTGTGGCTACAAAGATAATTCCTTCATTCTCATCTGCTGCTACACTAGCCTCAGTGGTGTTGCTATTATTTTGCTCAACTTTATTTTTCTCCTTATATTTCAATTTATAGCAGTCAGCTTTTATATGCCCCTTTTTTCTTGCAATAATTACAAATTTTATTTCTATGTCTGGATTTTGACCTGCCTTTGGATCTACTTCTTTTGAAATCTCTATTTTCATATCTACCCCGTACGAATAGTCCCTCTGCCTGACTTACACTAGTCTCCCTAGTGATGTCCCTATCAATATGCTCTTTTGACTTTAATGCAAACTTAATACTATTATATGAGACTAACTCTTTCCCATAAATCATAATCTCACGAAAATATTTAAAGGACTGGGGAAGGGAACATAACAACAATATGGCTTGATCTTCATCCTCAATTTTTACATCTACATTCTTCAAATCCACAATAAGAGAATCAAATTTATCCAGATGTGAAAGAATAGATGTAGTATAGTTGTTCTAGTATAGTGGTGAGTATTCCCGCCTGTCACGCGGGTAACTCGAGTTCGATCCCTGGCAACGGCGCCAAAATTTGGTCATCAATATCTCTACTAAATTCTCTATCGCAATATCCTATAAGCTTGAAATTATTGGAGGAAGTATAAAATAATCCATACAGCAACGTACCTTTTACGTACCGAAGTATTCTTTTTGCTACCTTCATGTGAGTTACTGTAGGAACTTCCATGAAATGACTCACTGCTCTAACAGCATAAAGAATATCGAGTCTTGTTCATGTCAAGTAGCTCAAACTTCCCACAAGGCTTATGAATAAAGTGGGATCTTCCTTTTCGCCTTGTTCAAACTTTGATAGTTTCATTCCACACTCCATGAGCGTGTTCACGGGGTTGCATTCAAGCATCTTAAACTTCTTCAATACTTCTTTCGCATATCCTTCTTGAGAGATAAAAATTCCCCCCTTTATTTGCTTCACTTCTAGGCCCAAATAGTATAACATGAGCCCTATGTCAGTCATCTCGAATTCATAAGACATCTCCTTTTTGAACTCTTCAAATAATCTCAGATTGTTTGCGATAAAGATGAGATCATCCACATAAAGACAAACTAGCAATATGTATCCATGATCATAGGCTTTCACATATAGAATATACTCATTAAGGCAACGAACAAATCCATGTTCTTGAAAGTACTTGTCAATGCGATTATTCAACGCCTTTGGTGCTTGCTTTAATCTATATGATGCCTTCTTAAATTTCAAAACTTGGTCTTCATGACCTTTGACCACATATCCAAATGATTGTTCAATTTCTTCTTCAGGATAGTCATTTAGAATGCCATCTTCACATTTAGTTGATAGATTTTTCACTTCATTTGAGCTACCATTAAGATAAGCAGTCAAATAGTCTCCATACGAACAACCAGGGCAAGCACCTCTTCATAGTCAACACCATACCTTTGCTTGTAGCCTTTTACAATGTGCCTTGCTTTGTCTCTTTCCATTTCTCCTTTTGCATTTTTCTTCACCTTGTAAACCCATTTGACTCCTATAGCTTTATGACCCTAGGCAAGATTTGTTAGTTCCCAAAAATTGTTCTTCTCAATCGACTTGATTTCCTCATCCATAGCTTATTTCCATCTTTTGTCTTTTGTGGCTTCTTCAATGCTTAATGGCCCACTTTCGGCAAAGAAGCAATACAAATCAAAATTATTTCTTCAGTTTCATCATAAAGATCATCAAGACTTCTCATTCTTCTTGGTCCTTTATTTGAGCTTTTACCTTAATTATCACAAGTGGGTGAAGGAGGCAAAGCTACATTTTGTATTGATGTCATAGCTTCTTTTTCTTCCTCGACAAAGTATGGAATGAAGTAATAGTTTCTTTCTTTTTTTCTTTCCCAATTCCATGCTCCATCTTCATCGAATCCTACATCGCAACTCACCACTACCTTGCCATTGCTTGGGTTGTACAACTTATAGCCCTTTGAGTTGGTGCCATAGCCAACATGTTTGACACTTCCATCATCAAGCTTGCTTCTCTCTTGTTGCAGGATGTGTTTGTAAGCAATGCATCCAAATACTCTCAAGTGATTCATAGTAGGCTTGTGTCCACTCCATGCTTCTATTGGCGTGTGATCCTTAATACTTGATGTTGGTGAGTGATTAAATAACTTGATGTTGGTGAGCAATTAGATATGTAAACTTCATATGAGACAGCTTTAGCCCAAAACTCTTTAGGCATATTTTTAGCCTTCAAAATGCTTCGAGCCATGCAAAGAATTGTTATATTCTTTCTCTCCACAACGCCATTTTATTGTGGTGATCTAGGGACCATTAAAGGACGTCGAATTCCATGAGCTTAATAAAATTCATTAAACTCGCCTCCTCTATCAGACCTTAGAGCCTGGATTTTGTTGCCACTTTCCTTTTCTACAAGAGCCTTAAAGTTCTTAAATGTAGCAAATGCTTCAAACTTTTGTTTCAAGAAGTAAACCCATGTCTTTCTACTAAAATCATTAATAAAGAGGATCAAATATTTATTGCCACTAAATGATAATGGATTAATATATCCACAAACATCGATGGGTACAAGTTGAAGTGGCTTGGTTGCTCTTAATGTAGCCTTCATTGGAAAACACTTCATTGAATGCTTGCTAAGAAGACACACGACACAAATTTGATTAGGATGGTTGATTAAGAGCATCCCTTTCACCATCTTTGTAAGAGATGCAATATGTATCCATTATTATAGGCTTTTAAATATGTCTCCAAAAGACATATTGCCCTATACATTTTCATAGAACTTCATGAACTTTTCCATTAGAGCACACATATTGTTGCTTGCACCATTATCTAAATACCACATGCTCTTGTCATCCTTCTCTCCCTCCTTGAGTGCTAGCAATAAACTTGATTCATCTTCTTCCTTACCATCTACAAGATTAGCTATTGCCTCACCATTATTCAAGGAACTATGACATTCCCAAGAATAATGACAAAACTTATGACAATTGTAGCACTCAATGTTGGATTTTTCGTACCTTCTTTCATTACTTTTCAAATTATAGCCTCGTCTTTTACCTCTTGCACCTTTACAACCGTTACTTGATTGAAAATCTCTTTCCCCATTATTGAAGTTGCCTTGATTACATCTTCCTCTACCACCTTGGCCACGTCCATGAGCTCATCCACGACTTTGTTTACTTTCTCCTCTTTCTTCCTTCAAATAGGCCTTGGCTTTGAGAGATTGCTCTAATGCTTCTCCTTGTCTTCTATTAATCTTGTCTTCATGGGCTTACAAGGATCCCTCTAGTTGTTCATTAGTCATCTCCTCAAAAAAAATTTATTCTTCAATGGAGCACAACACATAGTCGAATTTTGGAGTGAGAGTTTGAAGGATCTTTTCCATCACACTAACATCCTGTGACATCCCGCCACTCTACTAAGGGTTAGAACCCTAAAATTGGGTACATGTGAGCTAAGAGGCTTGGTTTAAATGAAACTAGAGGAAATGGATTTGCAAATTCTTATGATTATGTTTGTATAGTGTGTGTCCGTTAAATAGACACGAAGGTCCGCTTAACGGACAGTCTCGGGTGACAGAAACCCTGAGGACAGGATGTGTCCGCTAAACGGACACGTGAGTCCGTTTAACGGACTGATTCGGGAGAATTGGAACACTTGGGAAGAATCATGTCCGTCAAACGGACATGCAGGTCCGTTTAACGGACCTTCTCGAAGAAATCGGAGCGCTTGGTGGTTTCATGTCCGTTTAACGAACATAGAAGTCCGTTTAACGGACACTCTCGGTTCATTTGGATTGCTTGGCTAGTCTATGTCCGTTTAACGGACATGTGTGTCCGTTTAACAGACATCCTCTGGGCAACTTTGGTAAATCACATTTTTGCCTGTTTTAAAGTTGGTACATGTGGTCTTAAGCAAGATTAGGATACTAATGCTTCATATTTGGATACACATTGTTGAATTGGGTTATTGCACACATTCAAATTCATGGTCATGCACTCACTTGATATTTTTCGGGTATAAATAATTGTTCTATTGTGGACATGATGCGAATTATTATATTGAGCGAATATTGGTGTAACATGAATATGATGTGAATCATCATGGTTTTAGGTCTTGAAATCGTATGGGAATAGATAAATATTGAATTAAAATGTTTGGAGAAAATTTGGGAATTTTCTGAAATTTAGGGTATGTTTTTTGGACCCAGAAAAAAATGCCAAGTGGCAGATCAATCGGTAAATTGTAGTAGAATTCGGAGTCAGATGGCAATGGAAATTTTTATATATGACCTTAGGCTTTAATGACTTATGCCATTGAAAATTGGGAGTCAATTGGAGTAGAAATTTGAGACGATTGGACTAGTATGTCAAATGGACAATTTGGAACCATGTGGGAGTGACATGTGGCAAGTGACCAGTGTCACTTGCCACACCACTCATGTTTTACTAAA
>JANKOE010000002.1:13631834-13644490 GCA_026284465.1 Erythroxylum citrifolium | reverse complement strand
CCTTATCTCTCTAGTTTAATCCAAATCAAGAATCTTCTCATTTGGATAACTAGAGTTCAAATTATGGCTAAAACACCAGAGCATGTTCAATGAATATATACATTTTCCAGTTTTTACACAGATTCTATCTTATATCTAAACCATCTTTTCTATTTCTTTTCAATTTCAAGGATTTTCCTTTGCTTTACACATAGCTAATTTCCAATAATTTCTCATTTAATAGTCCCAGCTCATAGAAAGGTTCGGGGCCCAACAGAAATCTAATAAGCAAGACAATTAAATTAAACAATGAAAAATTACTCAGACGATCAAGAATTGATTGATTTGAAAATAAAATAAGGAAAGCAAGGAAATATGAAAATTGCAAGGTATGAATTAAAGCGACTAGATTTAATCAAATGACAAAATTTGATTAAGGTATCAGATCTCAATTGGATTGGGCACTAAAAATAAAATTTAAACGGTGGATTGATTTAGGAAACATTTCACTTAAGTAAATTGAACCCAATGTTCATAGGAATTCTCTTCTCTTCTAAATTCGAGTTACCCACTTGGTTCATAGATAATTTAGAATAAAAGGCGTTTAAAACAAGAAGTCTAAAATTAAGTTCGTTAATCCTAGGTATCCTGACACAAGATCCAAAGATTGGTCTACACTTTAGTCTCAAGTATGTCGCTTGATTAATTTTCTGACAAATTAAATTCCATTGGTTATGGCATTCAATCATCTAAGGTCTTAATCTAGGTGATCAAGCTAAATTAGGACTAAATATATCTTAAATCAAGCAAAAATCAATACCACAAAAATTATCCTAATCCAATGTCAATCTTAACCTTAACCGAAAAGACAAACTTACTCACACAGATTCATCAATGTAACATAAATTATGACAATAACATATGGTTGCATTGATTAAATCCACACAATTAAAATAAATAATGACTAAAAATAAAGTAAATCCCAAAGATAATTGTGGTTGCTAGGATTAAAAAAAGTTTTAGCTTATTCTCTATGACATCCATTCCCAGTATGACATCTAGCCCCTTTAGATTTAGGGGTAGTAAGGTCCACTACCAGTTGAGCACCCTCAATGAAAAGCTCACAATTCCTATAAACTTAACTTATAATCACATTCCTCCCAAGAGGAGTACTAACAATTAAAGGACTATCTAAAGGTCTCAAATCAACATCATGTAATTAATGTCATGCTTATAGAAACAAATGAATGCGTGGAGCCATAATCAATCAAAACATATACTTCATAATTAAATAACCCAGCCATACCTGTGACAACTTTAGGTACGGCTACAGCTTCCTCTCTAGTCATGGCGAACACCCTTGCCTGTGCCTGACCCCTTAGTCTTCCTGGAGGAATAGCCTTCTTTCCAACTCCAGAATTGCCTACCTTAGTGACTGGCCTGGTCTCCACTATTTCTGCTCTCTTGGGGGCTTGCAACTGCTACCCCTCTTATTTTGTTGCTTGGGGACAATCCCTGATCATGTGTCCCTTCTCTCCGCATCGGAAACATGCTCCAAGTAGCTTAAAGCATTCTCCTTTGTGAAGCTTCCCATAATGCTCACATTGAGGGTTTGTTTATTTGCTCCTCCCAGTCCTTTCAGTGCCTCCTACACTTGAGGCTTGCCCCGAGATTGCTCTTGTCTGCTTGTTCTTGATAGGACCACTGCTTCCCACTTCACTCTGAGTATGGTAACTCCTTGTACTCCCCTCAGGCCTTGGAGTACTCATTCCCTTCTTAGTAGACTGCTCCCTGTTCTTCCTCTTCCTGCTCACTTTATTCCTGATATTCTCCAGCTTCTCAGCCTGGAGTGTAGCATCTATTAATTGCTGGTAGTCACAGAATTTATGGATTAGGACTT
Source organism: Erythroxylum citrifolium (assembly GCA_026284465.1). NCBI lineage: Eukaryota > Viridiplantae > Streptophyta > Magnoliopsida > Malpighiales > Erythroxylaceae > Erythroxylum > Erythroxylum citrifolium. Next base: position 13,642,611 of record JANKOE010000002.1, on the reverse strand, counting down.
TCTCCTTGATTAGTTGAGAGAGATGGATATTATCCTAGGCATGGATTGACTCACTGATCATAGGGCTATCGCAAACTGCTATACCAAAGAGATAGTACTAGAATCTCCTGGTCAGCCGAAAGCAATTTTCAGAGGAATTAGTCAAGCAGTGCTAGCCAAGTTGATATCATTTGTGAGTGCGTTGAGGTTGATGCAAGGAGGATGTAAGGCTTATCTAGCCCACGTTATTGATACTAGAGCTAAGCAGAATGTACAAGATATTCCCGTGGTTTGGGAATTCCTGTATGTGTTTCCTACTGAATTACCTAGCTTACCTCCAAATCAGGAAACATAGTTCACAATTGATCTAGTTCCAAGTGCTGCTCCTATATCTATTCCTCCATTTAGGATGGCACCTATAGAACTAAAGGAGTTAAAGGATCAGTTACAAGAGTTATTAGAAAAGGGGTTCATTAGACCTAGTGTTTTGCCTTGGGGAGCTCCAGTGTTGTTTGTAAAGAAGAAAGATGGGACTTTGAGGTTATGCATCGATTATAGGCAACTGAATCCGGTGACAGTGAAGAAAAAGTACCCGTTACCTAGAATTAATGATTTACTTAATCAGTTATAGGAAGCTCGGGTATTCACTAAGCTAGATTTGAGATTGAGGTACTATCAGTTGAAGATAGCAGAGGCTGATGTACCTAAAAGTGCATTCATGAGCAGTTATGGGCACTTCGAGTTCTTAGTAATGTCTTTTGGGTTAACTAATGCCCCGACAACATTTACGGCCTTGATGAATAAGGTGTTTCAGCCCTACCTAGATAGTTTTGTGATAGTATTTATCGATGATATTTTGGTGTATTCAAAGAATAGAGAAGAGCATGCCAGACATTTAAGAATAATACTACAGATTATGAGGGAGAAACAACTATATGCCAAATTCAGTAAGTATGAATTTTGGCTGAATCAAATAGTGTTTTTGGGGCATATAGTGACTGGACAAGGCATACAAGTGGATCCCAGGAAGATAGAAGCAGTGATGAATTGGGAAGCTCCGAGGAATGTGTATGAAGTCTGAAGCTTCCTAGGATTGGCCAGATATTACCGGAGGTTTGTCGAGAGGTTTTCTTTGATCTTAGCCCCTCTAACAAAACTTCTAGGAAGAATGTAATGTTCAGATGGAATGAAGAATGTCAGAAGAGCTTTGAGGAGCTAAACCATCGGTTGACTATGGCATCGGTGTATAGTCGGAGGATATGTGGTATATAGTGATGCATTGCATCAAGGATTGGATGTGTATTGATGTAGTATGACAAGGTGATCGACTATGCATTGAGACAATTAAGGTCTCATAGGATTAACTATCCGGTACATGATTTAGAACTTGCTGCGGTTGTCTTTGCTTTAAAAATATGGAGACACTATTTGTATGGAGAGACGTTCCAGATTTATATGCCAAGGCCCCATCTCCAATATTTCATCAAGATTTTGCTCAGATGAGAATTTAAATAGAAAATTACCATCCTCTGTGAGCATCATTCTCTTAAGGCCCTTCTTTCCCCACCTTACAGTAGCCTAAGCACTAACTACTGGAAATGATAGGCAAGTACTCTAAAAAAATCCCACTGAAGTCGATGACCATGCCTATACTCCAGCTTGGAGTACTTCTTTAGGAGGAGATAGTACTCCATCTTTCAGTACATCTGGATAGTGTTTAAGTGGGACCTTTTTAGGATGAATGTGTAGCCGCCTCTACTAGGCTCTTTGATTCTTGGTTGTTTCTGCTTGTCAGTCTCTTCGGCCGTTGCTACAATTGGAGTATTTGTATCTTTTTTCCTTTTAACCCCAGTTGATAGTGCTAGGTATTCCTTAAAAGTCAAGGCAAGGGTTTTGGAAGCCCCCTGCTCCTCCATTACCTAGGCCTTAGAAGGCCTTAACCCAACTGAAAACTCAAGAGCTGGAGGAGAATAGTGCTAAGAGAGGACTTTTTCAAGCACGAGAAATTAGTCTCCAAAGAAGCAAGTCTCATGGGGTATGGAAGTAAAATCACTTTGGAATTGATGAAAATTGTTGAAAACTTGAAATTGTTGGAGATGTTGGAATTATTGAAATTCATTGTATGTGTTGAGAAATTTAAGTTTGAAAGTTAGAATTGTTTGTGTTAGTTTAATTTCAATGTAATTTAGGCATTGTTAATGGATTGGAAAATTTGAATATGAATATGAAATTTGGAATTATTTGTGTGAGTTGGCTCAATTTCAATATAATTTAGACATTATTAATTTATGAAGAAAATTAATGGATTTGAAAATTTGAATTGTTTGTATGAGTTGGTTCAATTTCAATATAATTTAGGCATTGTCAATTTTTGAAGAAAATTAATGTGTTGGAAAATATGGGTAAGAAACTTAGAATGTTGATTAAAATTGGTGAATGAAAAATTGTTAAATCAAATTTGGGAATTACAATTTTAGTAACAATATTAATTAAAATTAGTTAAGAAAACAAACTAATTATAATCATTATAAATTGAATTGTATAAGTAGACAAAATATATTAGTTTATAGTTGAATTATGAGATTACATAAAGTAAGTTGTAAACTTATAGCCGTGAGTTATGATTGAAGTTGAATATGTTGTAGTTGCGAGTGTATGTCTTTGGTTTATGGTTGAATGATGTAATCATATAAAATGAGTTATATTATATATGATGTGTTAAATTGTTGGTTCTTGACTTATTGGTGAATTATGTTAGATGAAATTGAATTGTGTATGATGTAATCATATAAAATAAGTATATTATATAAGATGGACATGCGTATTATGTAATTGTATATGTTGAATACTTAAATTGTTGGTTTTTGACTTATTGATAAATTGTGTATGATGTAGTCATATAAAATGAGTTATATTATATAAGATGTATATGTGTTTTATGTAATTGTGTATGTTGAATACTTAAATTGTTAGTTTTTGACTTACTGTTGAATTATGTTAGATGAAATTGAATTGTGTATAATGTAATCATACAAAATGAGTTATATTATATAAGATGTAGATGAGTATTGTGTAATTGTATTAGTTTGGACTTTTGAGTTAAACAATACATAATTTATGATAGTAGTTGATAATGAAATTATGAGTTCTTTATTTTAATATATGTCTTCATTTATTTTGATAGATAAATGGAATAAAATTTAAGTACTCCTGATCATTAAACCGGTTCAGGAAGATACAATAGTCGAGCTTGGGCTCATGTTGCATTGGTCCCCGGTATTAAGAACCATATATATTATTTGCTTGTTTTGTAACAAGCATTTGAAAGGTAGATGAATGACCATATTAAAGAAGCATTTTGTTTGGGTTAAATGAGATGAGCAACCATGTAAAAAAATGAGTTATGATGTGAAGTGACGAATGAAAACTTTGCTTGAAGAGTATCAGCATGAAAAAGACAGAAGGGAGAGATTGAATTATAAGATTGGCAGTGGAAGTTTGTTTACTAGTGTTCAGGATGATAATGGAAATATTGAAAATGATAGTATTCCTAGCTAGCAAGAAGTGAATGTTGCATATGGACCTAATGTTAGAAAAAGAAGAAGACAAGTATCAAATTTCGTTGCGCTACAAACAACTCCTAGAGCATAACCTTCAATTCACAATGTCATGCAATCAAGAGAAGCGACTCATAGTGTAGATGTGACAATGGTTAGATGGTGATATAATTTAGATGTAGCATTCAATGCTTCCTAATCTTAATATTGTCAACCTATGGTGTATGCTATAGTCTCTTACAATCGAAGGGCTTTAGTTGAGTATGTTATAACCTCTATTGATGACTATAGAAGTAAACTTTTGAGTAGTTATGTTTATGAAATTAAAATTTATTTAGAAGAAAGAAGAATGGCTTAGCCTACATATGAGTGTTCAATCATGTGTGGTGGTTAGACAAATAGGAGATATGAGCTTATTATTAATTTTTTGGTTTATTCTGCAAAGGTCTCAATGTTTTTGAAGTTTATTGATGCATCTAGGCTTATTAGGAATGTTGATACTTTATTAAAAATATTTGATGAAGTTGTGAATAAAGTAGGGCTAGAAAATATTATTCAGTTCATTACCGACAATAATTTCACTTATAAAATAGCGGGAAGAAGATTTCAAAGCAAGTATAATTCTTTTTTTTTGGGACTCCTTGTGCTACACATTGCATTAACTTTAGACTACAAAATGCAGGGGATGCTAGGTATTTTCTTATTATTGATAAGACTGGACAGAAAGCAAAAAAGGTGACCAAGTTCATCTATGATTGCGCATTTGTCTTGAATTTAATAGGAAATGATTTTACCAACGGTAGAAATTTGTGTCGTCCTACTGTTATAAGATTTGTAATTTCTTATTACTTTAGTGTTTTATTATGATGAAAAACATAGTTGAGACAGATGTTTACAAGTGATAAGTAGGTTGCATCTCAGCATGCTAAGTCTAATGTTGGATTGGAGGTTTCTAGATTTATAATTAAAGATACTGAATTTTGATCCCAATGTCAATTTGCATATGAGTTTGTGAACCTTTGGTAAGGGTGCTTCTTTTGGTCGATAGTGATGAAAAGACAACAATGAGTTATTTTTATGATGCCATGGAAAGGACGAAGGAAGCAATCAAAGTCAATTTGAAAAATAGGCCTTCTTTGCATACACCTTATCTTGCAGTCATTAATGAGTGATGGAAAATGCAACTTTACTCTTCATTATTTGCATCTAGGGAATTTTTTTAATCCTAGCGTCTATTCAGACTAAGTTTTACAAGGAAAATTGTTACCCATGAGATGATGCAAGATCCCCTAAGCTCACAAATGAAGATTTACAAAGAGTCTTTTAGAGATTTTGGGATGCTAATTGCTTTTTTTTCACTTTTGTTACTTATTGAAAATTAATTATTACTTTATTTTGTATATAACGCTACTTTTATTATCTTACAACTTGTAAGTTCTTTGTGGGACCAATTCGGAAGTTATATTCCAGAATTGCAAAGGTTTGCAATTCAAATTCTAAGTCAGTGTGTGATTGTAACAGTCCGTGATAGGAATTGGAGCACATTTGAGTTCATCCATTACAAGAGAAGGAATAATTTGGAGTATAAAAGATTTCTTCGTTCAATACAATTAAAGCTTTGGAAAAGGTATGTTATTATCATTATCAAGTTAGATATAATTTCTTATAATTTTTTAATGATTTAATTTTATTATTACTAGGACTTTTAATAGAACAAGTTGTTCAATAAATCCAATTTTCATTGATAATATCGATCTTTTGGAGGATTGGGTTTTTGAGTAACCGAGTTTAATAGATGAGAGTGATTGACATGTTATTTGGTGCAATAAATTTGAATGATGGTGATGATGAGGTTCCTCTCAATGATGAGGATTTTGTACCAAATGAGAATTGAGATCAATGCAGTTATAACGGGTATCCCCCTAGACGATTGAATGAAGTTCTAGATTTTTATTTCTCCTTTTCTTTTAATTTTACTTATATTTGATGTATATGTTAAATTCTATATATGCAATGTAATTGTAAATGTTTTTATTTCAGGTTTCACTTCTAGTTGATTGTTTTCTCATCATGATCTCTCGTTGTAATTTGTAATAGTGAGAGAGTTAAGGATATCTATTGTTCTTTTTATTTGATATTTTGATGTAATTATTATTTATTATATGATGAAATTATAATATTTTAAATACTTTATATTGTTCTTAATTTTATATTTGTATGATAATTAAATGATCTTTTTTTATGTTAATTATTGTTATTATTTATATGTGAAATATTTGGAAATTAATATTAATAAAAATAAATAAATTGTTGTTATTTTAAATTTTTATTAATATGATTTTTGTAGACAGGATTGATGTAAAATTATAAAGTATATAGTAAAATATACTAATGGACTATTTTGCAATTTTTAAATAATTCAAGGACTATTTCATAAATTTAAAAGATTACTTGAAATGATACTCGGTATTGACGGATACCGGTATAGTACTATATCATAACCCAATCTGATACCAGTATCAATATGGTATTCATAACATTAGAATATACACAATAGCAAAAAAATCTACTAAACAATCAACATTCAACGAAACGTCGTACCTTGAGACAAACCATATGTATTATATATCAACATTACATTTGCAAGCGGTACCTAAGTGAATTGTTGTGCCGTGTTGTCCTTTTTCACGTATTTGTTCATACATATCTTATTTAATCGAAAGTCTAAAACATACACCTAAGCTACTACAATAATAACAACAATAATTCAATAAAAATTCTGTTAAATCATGGGGTCTGAGGAGATTCAGCAGTACGTAGCTTTATTTTTAACTAGTCAAGAGACTGCTTCTAAATAACCCACATGAAAATAATATAATAAATATGAAATAAGTAATCAACTAAATAATAAAACAACAACAACAACAACAATAATAATAATAAAGCTAGGTAGGATAAAGCTAAGGCTAAATCCCTAAGAAGTGAGTACTACATATTTAAAAGTTTATGCTAACTATAAAAGGAAAATGTTAAAAGAACTATAAGAATGACAAGGATCTCTTTATGAGGGATCCCTTATCTTTATCCTAATATATTAAAGTTCTTTATTACGAGTCACGTCCTTAATAATTTCAGCAGTGTTATATCATTCTTGATCACCTCTATCCCAATTCTTCTTAGGCCTTCATTTTTTTCCCTTTCAATCTTTAAGTACAATCTTCTGACATCTTCTTACTGAAGTGTCTGGGTGTCTCCTCTTAACATGTACAAACCACCTAAGTCTTATATTTCTTAATTTTTCAATAATATTAGTCACCTTTAATTTGCCTCTTATTTTTATATTCGTGACCTTGTTTGTTCTAGTACGGTTGTATATCTAATGGAGCATTCTCATCTCCATTATCATTAGCTTATGACTATGCATCTGTTTGATATGCTAACACTCCGCCTTATAGAGCAAGATTGACTTAATCGCTAAATGATATAATTTACCTTTAAACTTGAATGGTATATTCTTGTCACATAAAACTTTTGAAGTACTTCTCTATTTAAGCTACCTTGATATGATTCGGTGAACTAGGGCTAGGGATGGCAATGAGTTTTCAACTCAATTAATATCTGCACCACCCAACCTAAAAAAATTGAAATGGAGGCTAAAAAATGGATGCTAAAAAATATATGTGGATATGAATTTGGATATAAGTCTAGTGATAACCCGAACCGATGGATACACATACCCAACCCTTTTTTATTAACTCTATTTTTTATTTTTTTCTTGAATATTTATGGTTAAATATAATAAAATATTAATATTTTATGAGAATAAACAACTTTAAAATCTCCACTTTACTATTCACTCCTCACCTTTTTCATCATATTTTATTTTCTTACTGGATGATAATAATGCAAATAATATGGAGATAAAGTTTTGAATGTTGTGGAGTTCACGCAAAGACAATTTGAAGCTTTGGATATTTCTGTCTTTGTTCCAGTTCTTAATTGTAAAAAATATATGTTGTCTTTGCACTAGATATTATGATTTTTATTATTTCAATGTTATGGTTTTTTAAGACAAACAAATCAAAATCTTGACTTATTATTATTAAAGTAATTTTGATTTGGAGCACTCGCAAAAATCTGCTCTTTATATTTTCTATTTAGAAGTTGTATTTTTATGTGCTATACAACCCGATTGATATGGGTAGTAAATAAAAAGAGCAAAAATCTGCTCTTGATTTGGATATGGGTAGTAAATCGTAAAAACCGATGGATTTTAAATGGATAATGGATTGAGTCATAAAAAATAGATATGGATATCGGTAGAGTAATACCCGAACCAAACCCTACCCATTGCCATCCCTAACTAAGGCTTTGTCAATTCCTTCATTACTCTAGATGGCATATCATAGATACTTAAAATACTCATTTTGTGGTATAAATTTTGAACTAATCTTTATCTCTACGTCGGTAGCCACCCTATGCCTCAAAAAGTTGCACTTCATGTACTCAATCTTATTCATGCTCAACTAAAGTGCTTCGACTCTAATGTGTCACTCCAAAGTTAAAGCTTAACATTAATACCCTCTTTTGTCTCATCTACTAAAATAATAACATCATCAACACCCAGTTGAAGTCTTGCTAAAGCATGAGGTATGGGGAGATCCGATAGTATGCAGCCGTACCTTACCTAATAGAAAGATTATTTTTGATAGACCTACATGCAATGTGTCATAATAATACTAGAAAATTAAAAATAGATGTGCATACATATGCCAAACAAAAATAATAAAATAAAATAACTAAATAAATAAGTCAAATGAGCATAAAAACTAAATAAAATAACTAAATACGTAGATACATAATTGTGTGCATTATTAAATGACACTATTCCCTAGATGAAGCACAATATATTCAAAGAATACTTCCCTCGAAACCTTAGTCAATATTAGCTCAAATAATTCCTCAATGCTTTTGTTTTTCAAGAGAAATTTCAAAACCCCTGTCATACATCATGACATATTCTTTTGGATTTTTTGACGAGCTTATGAATCACTGCCACAAACAAAAAGGCAATTAAAGAAGAGCCTTATTGTAGGTCAATACTGATTAAAAAATACACTAGAACTACAACTTAAGATTATCAACAGATTGCTACTTAAAGATGGTGTTTGTCTAGTCAAAGATGGTGTGTGCATTATTCACTGGCGGCTTTGACAAGATAAAGAACAATATATTCAAAGAATACCTAACCCTTGCAACCTTATTCAATATTAGCTCAAATAATTCCTCAACATTTTTGTTTTCCAAGAGAAATTTCAAAAGCTCTATCATACATCAAGACGATATTTTTAGTAAGCTCATTAATTACTACTGCGAATAAAAAGAGAATAAAAAACGAACCTTAGTGTAGGCTAATATCGAATAAAAATACACCTAAACTATGATGAAAGATTATCAATGATTTTAAAAATGGATCAGATCGGCCGGTTAGACCAAGAAAAAGTACGAACCAACCTGATTTTTTGTCTAGTTTGTGTTTATAACCCATGTGAGAAAAAATTGATTAGTTAAGTAATAAACCAGTTGGTTTTCGTAAGAAAAACCACCCAATCTGATTAATAAATTATATATTTTTTAAAATTTATATTTATATTTATCTCTTTATATTTTAATTATTATTATTAAAAAATGGATTACTATTTTTATTCTTAAAAATTAGTAAATTTATTGAATCTCGCTAATAAATTATATTTTTCAAATTTTATGTTTTTATTTATCTCTGTATACCTTAATTGAAAAATTTTAAATTATTATTATTAAAAACTAATTATTATTTTATCATAAATTTGTTTAATAAATTAAATTATTAATTAGTATGTAAGTAATTTTATTAAAATAATTTAAAATAATATTTAAACTATAAACATATATTTAAAGGACATTAAAAAATTTAAAATAAAAAATTCTTTTTTATTGACTTTGTTTGGACATAATTCAATTTTCATGAGTCTTTAGTTTCTTACTTATTATATACAAAATTTATAAATTCATTTCCGAGTAAATCTTTAAATCTTAATTCTTTCTTATATCCATTATTTAAAACATTGAAGGTGAACTGCTAGTCAAAGATGGCGTGTGCATTATTAAATGAATTATTGCCCAGATAAAGAATAGTCTATTATTACCTAACCCTTGCAAGTTGAAACCTTGGCTCATTAATTGCTAACCCTTGAAAGTTGAAACCTTAGCTCAAATACATTTTTGTTTTTCAACCCTGTTGAGCTAGTACCTGACAAATGTTTCATTTTCAATCCTACAAACAGGGGTTTTGACTCTTGAAAAACAAAAATGTATTTGAGCTAAGGTTTCAACTTTGAATTGAGGGTTAGCAATTAATGAGCCAAGGTTTCAACTTGCAAGGGTTAGGTAATAATAGACTATTCTTTAGCTGGGCAACGATCTCGAAAAATGAAACCTTTGTCAAGTATTAGCTCAAATAATTCCTTAAGGGCATGTTTAGTTCACGTAAATAAGAATTTTATTCTTAAAATTTAAATAATCCTTTATTTAGTCAGACAAAAATATCAGAATACTTAATTATGAGATTAAGTATTCTTCAAATTTTGGAAATAGCTAATGATCATCAAAAGGTGTCTTTAGTTATTCTAAGAATAGAGTTATTTGTTGAAGACTTTTTTTAATCATAATAATAATAATAATAGTAATAAGAAATTTAATAATTAATAATAATAAATATAATAATAATAAGGAATTTAATAAATAATAAAATTAATATTAACTAGAATAATAGTAAATAGAATAATAATAAATAATAATAATAATAATAAAATTAATAATAATAAGAAGAAAATTAATAATAATAAGGAATTTAATAATAATTAATAAACATAATAAAATCAATAATAAAATAATTAATAATAAAAATAATTAATGAATAATAATAATAATAATAATAATAATAATAACAACATTTTAGACTTTTTGTTAGTTATTCTTTTGTCGTTTTAAATTTATATTTTTAAATTAAACACTGGCATAGAAATTATTTAACAGTAAACTTAACAAAATAATACTCATTTTATTTTATTTGGCAAATCACATAAAAGAGCCCCTGTGATATACTTAATTATTTATCTTAGCCCTTGTGTTTTTAATTCGTTCACCTTAGCCCCTGTGTTTTTTATTCTCATTCAAGATACCCCAATTAGGTATTTTCGGAC
>JANKOE010000002.1:13277740-13300817 GCA_026284465.1 Erythroxylum citrifolium | reverse complement strand
ATTCTTTTTATTTCCAATAAATCTGCCCTGATCACAAGCTCGACCAGGTGAGCATTCAGAAAAGAAACATCTTTCCTGTCCGATCTACTACAAATATAATCTTTCCTACCCGGTCCACTACAAATATTATCTGTCCTACCTAGTCTACTGCAAGTATCATCAATAAGCTTCTCCATTCCAAAGTCGAAAAATCTGTACGACACAGGTTGATCCTGACAAGTCCTGTGACAGCCACATTTGAACCGTCACATGACCTCGTCAGGAATTACCTCTCGCTCTATCTCAATCGTCAGGAATTACCTCACTTTGTTTCGATCATCCCTTTTTCTCCTTCTGGAAAAAGACGTGATCTTGGCACTGGCAAAGCAATTTTGGACGAAAAAAGGGAGAAAGGACACGAGAAAGACGCATTCTGACGACAAGGGATGAAAAGATAAAAAGACAAAGGGTAGAGGCTAAGGAAAGCCATATAGAATGAGAAAAAATTATTCGACCCAGGATTTATAGTATCAGTCGAACAAACATACCAATCCGGATTGACTACGTTGAAAAATCTAAGAGGCCGAAATGGCGCGACAAATAAAGGGACACACGTAATTGTGCGTGATAAATGCACAGCGGTCTAAGAGGTGCGACGTTCCAAATTTCGGTGACGCCTAGAAGAGGTAAACCGTCAATAATAATTACATCAAGTGTTTTGGATTTCAGTGTCCGTGCGGCAGTTGAGAGGGCACATCGTTTCAGATTTCGAATGATGCTTAGAAGATACGAATCGTCAAGTACTGAGTACACTTAGCGCATACTCAGGCATTGCCGATCGATCGACTGCCCTGTCTCGGCATAAGCCAATTGATCGCCCCTCCTTAACACGATTTAATTGATCGATCAGTTGTCGCCCAAATAATAGCTCGCTAGCTCAATCAGCTTCCCCTCATAAAGAATTATTGCCCGTAGGGCGTTGACCTCCGATCGACCGGCCTCACCACAAGTCGTCACACATATAGGCCGCACAATCCTTATATACTCCTTCGACCCTTCTCTTCAGTCAGGCTCGAGGAGTAGGGGGCTTATAGTCGGGTCGGCTGGACCAACCTTACCAGGCCCAGCTCCAGGCCTAGATATCGACGGCCCAACGACCACGGCCCGTTCGGTCCATCGGGTGTTAGACTCCCATGCAGACACTACGACTCACGTAAAGACCTAAACCTAATGGCATTCCCAGGTATATAAGGTATTATCCTACCGTAATCCAGGTATGACAAGACAACCCTATTTTTCTCTGTTTACAGCAGCCGAAAACTTACACCTAAATACTGACTTGAGCGTCGGAGGGGCCTCCCGGGAAACAATTCCCGGCCCGCCGTTATCTATTTTGCAGGTATATCACAGACGGAATCGTATAGATCATGGACCAAAACAACGATGTTCAACCTCAGCAGAATCCGGCTGAACCACGACCAAATTTCAAATGAGTTTGAAAAGCATGCACAATAGCTTGAACCCTTCCTTCCTCATCAATTAGCACGCATTAAAATGCACTTCCAAAATCAATATCAAGTTGAACAACTTTCATATTTGTTGCTCTATAACGAGGATAATCAACAGAGCTAAAATTTAAAGTAGCGCAAGAATTTGTTACAATAGAATTTCTAGATGTTACTTACACACTTCTACTCAACCTAACAAAATAAATAAGTTCCCCACGATACAATGTTGTCTTCGGAAGCAATTCACCAGCTTAAACAATGGTACCATTAGCTCTTTAGCTCTCCAGGAATTTTAATAGAAAAAACAACAAAAGAGAGCGTGACATCTTATGTAGATACTGTACTTGTGTTATAGTCAATAACAACCAAACTCGTGTCTTCAGACATACGATCGTGCCAATCTAAGAAAATAGTGCTGGGAATGGACACTGCCAAGTATGTTACTAGTACTACCACACATGCATTTAATAATAAAGAGATGGCCTTGCATCACTTTAGCCTCTACCAGATTGATTAGCACCTTTTATAAGTGTCAATTACATTTCTTTCTCTAAACTTGGATAAACGTTAAAGTTACAAGTGCATGATTAGGAAATAATATCCACATATTGGATATTTGGGAGAAAAATCACATGACGTAGAATCTTCATCTTCATCTTCATAGAAATTTAATATATTGCATGTAGTATTTTAATACGAATTCAGTGAACGCAATTCCAAAAACCTATTGGACATATGAAGAAGATATCAATATGGAGCTAAGTACATCAAATTCCCAATATATATAGTCATATAAGACCTGCAAAATAAAGATAAAAGTACAAATATTACACTTACATTGAATTTGCACTACTTAAATAAATTAATATATATACTCACCTCTTGCAAGCAACAATAAACCTTACGAACAAGAACATTTACTAATATTAAATACCTATAAAATACCTACAAATTGTATGCTTATTAAAGATTTTCATAATGACATCGTTAAAGTTATAATCGAAACACTTACTTTCACATTAATGTATTAATAAAAATATTGACTAATATTGGATTTAAAATTTGATGGCCTTGTTTGGTAATGGCTAATCAGCTATTTTTTGATGGATTAAGAAATATTTAGTTGTGTGATTATATTAAACTGTTGATAATTATGTTTGGCAATCAGCTGATTGAGTTGACGGATTGAATTCAATCCGTTGTTTTCCTCTGACAATTGAGAAATTAAGGAACAAAAGGACCATTATAGCCAAAAGTTATTACAAATTACACGAGAGGAGATGAGAGATGTAGAGATAGAGATTGTTAAGTATAAATTATTCAAAAATTAAACCAAGTTAAAAAAAATTCTTTGACAAATTTTGTGCTTCAGTATCATTATTTTTAAAATTATTCAATTTTTAATTAAATAAAATAAGTATCATTGGATTTGATATTGTACAGTACAAAAACCGCTACCGAAATTTTTTATACTAACCAAATTTTTCTATAATGTTATATTCAAATATTGGGTTAGGCAAGAAAATTTCAAGTTGCATTCATTGTAGATACTAATACTTGGATTAAATTTTGTGATTAAAAAGAATTAAAGTATTAATTAAAAATATTTTTAAATATTTTTTAACATAAAAATATTTCTACAAATAGTTATTATGTCTAAAAATTATTTTAATGTTAATTTTAATAGGTAAAATTATTTAAAATCTTGTTTGGTTTTAGTTATAAAATAAGACTAATTTTATTAAGGGATTACATTTTCATATAATGAAAAATAAGTTTTATGCTCATTAACTACTACATTTTTTTCGTTTAGTTTCTAACATTAATTTAAATCATTATTTTTTATTTTGAACATAGACAAATAGGTTTTAATTTATTTAATTTTGACTTATTAACTGAAACAAATTGAAAAGTAAGTATAAATTCTTATGAGAATATTCAAAGAAATACAAAGATATAACACTCATATCTTTATAAACCTTTTTGTTATCATGACCTCATAAATCATTTTACACATAAATAGATAATAGTAAATTGTTAATTTTACTAAACATTTTTAAATAAACAGTTAATATTATTTGCTAATAAATCAACTCTATTAATCCGCTATCAGTTACCTGCTGATAGAATTAGCTAACAACCAATGTAATATGCCGATTGCTAAATATGGTCGATATCTGTAACTTCTTTTTGTCATTACAATTAGGGCAATCAATATATGAAATCTTAAATATAAATATGAATCACAATGTAAGTTAAAATAAAGTACAATCAATATATCATATATAGTAATAATAAAAATATTAATATTGTTTTACCGTTAAACATAATTTCTTTAAGTAAACCTTAGAATATATCCTTTTAGCTTTTGTTAAATTGTCTAAACAATAAAAAAACTTTATTAAATCCATAAACAATACTTTTACATTCTTCCTATACCAAGATATATTAGGTACGCAGGCAACAAAATCTATATTTATTTTAAATTGTGTTACAATATTATCATATGAATATATTAACATAAGATACCATATATGAATAAATAAAAGATATCCAATAATTAAAATTTAAGAAAAACTTGCAGACTAATTAAATGGCCTCCTAAAGGGTTATTTTGACATGCTCTACAAAGTATATTAGCTAGCAAAAACAATATTCCACGAGTCCCCTCTCTTTGTATATTGAATTAAAATATATTCCAATATATAGCATGAATAATTTAAAGTCCCTTTGCTCACTTTCAACTTAAAGCTAAAATCTTAAAGTTGTCATTAGCCTATCTTCAACTTTGAACAATGTGAAAATGTGAGTTGGAGTTGAATCCAAATAGCCACCTAGCTGAGTAACCAGAGCTAAAGATGTAAATGAATTATGTTGTAATCTCCAGATTCCTTCTTCGTATAGAAAGAAACAAATAAGTAAATTCAATTTCACGATTATAATTTCCTAATTCAAGTGACGAAATTTTGATTGCAGAGTAATTATCCAGACAAGCTAACACTTATCTGTGATGAAAATTGCACAACCTATTAGAACTCAACATATATTATATTAAAATGCTGCTACAACTTTTTACTCACATTACCCAGATTGCACACAGTCCTAAAACCCAACCTTGAGGATACTCTTTCTTATCTAACTTTTGAGTAATCCACTTCTGTAACTTTCCTTTCTATTATAAAAGTTTCCCCCTGTGAATTTATATTCCACACGCAAATATCCTATCCATGTTATCATGTTCCAACGTCCATGTTATCATGTTCCAAAATCAAAAGAATGTCATTTGTTTTGTCTAAATGATGATATAGATATACACAAACGCACCTCATCGAGAAGCCTACGGACGTGAAACAATTTAAAAGCTTGGGAGGATGTAGGAGAAATAAAGAGCAGAAAGCTTGGACAGATGCGGGAGAAATAAAAAAGAGAGTTTTAGGAGGTGCTTGATTAAGGGGTATGTGAATAAATCAATGAGAATGAAATGAATAGTAATAATTGGTTAGTTATTAAGATTGATTGAAAAGTTTTTTCATACCCAAGTTTTAGGTAATAGTCCATACCCTCTATGTGTGGGAGGAATGAGTTTGATTCCTACCAATACTAATAATTTTTTAATTTTTAATTAAATATAATTAATTAATTAGTAGATTAGGATAAAATGTAATTAATTAATTAAAATATAATTAATTAATTAAAATAATTAATCAAGATAAAATATAATTAATTAATTAAAGTCTAATTAATTAAGTGATTAATTAAAATCTAATTAATTAATTAAAATCTAATTAAGCTGTAATTAATTAAATGGAATTAATTAATTAAAATATAATTAATTAATTAGTTAATTACAGTATATTATTAATTAATTACTTAAAATAACATCATTTACATTATCAGAAGAATGTAAAATATATTAAACTATATTACTTGATTTTACTATAGCAATGAAATGGTGAATATTATGGTTGTGTCGATGAATTGCATAATATTTTGGATAATTAAACTATATTTTGAGGATATTATGTGACTAATGATATGCTGATGCAAAAAAATACTATAGTATTTTTTTCTTCGAGAGCTATTGGAAAGGAAAAACCGCAATATATTTAATTTTAAACATTTTGTCATTACAATTAAGGTGCACAAATTAAAAATAATAATTTAAAATATATTTAAATTTTGATATAAAACAAATTTTTATTTCTCAACATTTTTAGCAAATCAACCATTATCAATGGTAACAGTAATCATTTCTTCATCTTAACCGACCATCATAATTATAATAATTATTTCCATTTCAATTCTTCACTATATTCATTCTCATTCCCATTGTGAACTAAGCATCCCCTTAGTTAATGCAGGAGAAATAAAGAGGAGAAAGATGAGTGAGTAAAGTAATAGAGTAGGGTTTTTGGTAATATATTTTTTAATCAATCATTTTAACTTTAAGTGAATAATTTTTGTCCACATGTTATCTATGTCAAAAATATATTAGCTAATGTTAACATTAATTATTTTATTATGACTTTTTAAAATTCAAATTATAATTGTAAAATTTAATAAAGTTTGAGATTTTTCTGATAATTGAGCCTAAATATTATTCCCAAAAAATCTATATATATATATATAAATAATTTGTGATAAAAAAGTAAATATGAAAATATATGATAATTAAAACAAATTAAAATATGTGAGTGAAATTAGTTTGATTCACTTATAAATACACATCCACCTTTTGTTTTATGCATCAAGAACAAATTTAGGCATTAAAGAGTAGG
The DNA here is from genome assembly GCA_026284465.1 of Erythroxylum citrifolium. Classification (NCBI taxonomy): domain Eukaryota; kingdom Viridiplantae; phylum Streptophyta; class Magnoliopsida; order Malpighiales; family Erythroxylaceae; genus Erythroxylum; species Erythroxylum citrifolium. The sequence goes on along the minus strand of JANKOE010000002.1, from coordinate 13,294,552 downwards.
ACTTATGAAGATTCTAATCTCATAAATTGCTAGACCATGTTTGGTCTCACCCTATTAAACACAGTTTGTCTTTCGCTTTTTGTTTTGGGGTCCTGAACAGGATAAGGAGAAGGAGGGTCCCTTAATGGTTAGCGGGCGTGAGACCCTTCAACGGCTATGACAGAGACCTTCAAACGAACAAAAAGTAGTGATCTATATTCTATCCCTCCCACACATTAAATTGGTTTCTGCCATTAAAAAAAAAACGTAAGGAGTGATTTGTACACATGATTCACCAGTATAACTTGTTTTGTTGCAGATTCCTACCTATATATATATATATGTATATATACATTGGTTGCTTATGAATATAATTGTAGGTGAAATTAACTTTTTAATTACCAAATTGATACTGACTAGCAATTACCTTATTACGTGCCAACATAATTATCCTTGTCCTTTTACACTATATCCTAGCTTCAGAAGATTACATAAAAGAGTTAAAGGTTGGAAACTTCATATGGGTGTACTTCTTCACAAATTATGGCTTAAACCTAACCGGCGCATGAGCGAACATTCGTAAATATATTTACAAGCATCAATATTGGAGAAAAAAAAAACTTAAGGAGTGAAAATGATCTTAATGCAATTCTGTGTAGATCTATCTTCTATTCATTTCACGTCGATAGGGAATGGCCAAGATCTAAAAGAAGGAGATAAGAAGATAACGACGGATTGTAGTAAGTGAAAATATCTATTAAGATAAAGGTAGAGCGAGATACCCATAGCATTTCCAAATTGTTACTGTTGTTATTTTCAAAAGTAACCAAAGACATAAGATTAAAAATAAAAATGTATATATAACTTAAAGGGTGTAGTTGAATGGCAGGGACTCATTCATCCTTAACTAAAGATCACAGGTTTGATTTTTGACTTTAGGTATGGAGCAACCTTAAATTCTTGGGCCAGTTGTCCCACTCTGTGAGGTGCCTACAAACTAGCGAGGGGATTAGTCACTGGATCCGTCGGTACATACTCTGGTCTAAGATTAAAAAAAAACGTATAATGAATTATTCTAATTAATCTATTGACCAAAATTTGAGTTAAGAAGATATTTACACCTCCTACCGGCAAGGTATGTAAGTAAACTTTCTACTCCCAAACTTCATGAAATGAAACATGATTTTATTGAAGTTGAACTTGGCTTAAGAAATGAGTGTTTAATTAGCATTCCACTTTTATTCTTTCAACAAGTATTGAACCAGACTTAATCGGTTGGGCTACTGATCCTTTAATGTATAAATTATATTCTAAGCCTAATTCTAGTATGGTTTAAGGTGGTTGGATTTAGTGGTAAGTTGATTTTACTGTCATATTTTAGCTTTTCTATTATGTATCGGTAAAGTTATATTTTATTAGACTTTTTTAGATTGTATATTTTATAAATACTTTTATTAGGTATTATTATTGTCGTTGATGATGATTTTACTCTCTGATTTAAGCTTTGATTATTCACCTCGTAGGATAGGGTGAGATATTTTATTTAATCATTTAGAAAATGTAAAGGAAATAAAGGTATATCGTGAGTTTTTGGAAAAAAAGAGAAGGGATAAAAAAATAAAGAGATTTTATATTCAAATGTAAGATGAGTGTGTAATTTAAAAAAATGATTAATTATAATAAAAATTTCGATCAATTTATAATTATACCTAAAAGAAAAAAAAATAAGTTGAATGTTGTTGGAACATTTGCACAGGTTTTGCGGCAGAAATGATTTGAAGCCCAATGGGAACAATTCGGTAAAATGGCCACCAAGTGAATGGCAATTTAGGAAGTGCGGCAGATTAAATGACACATGCCTTGAGATCAACATGGCTGGATAAACGACAAGTTCTGATATGACCGCCATACAAATCCATCCCATCCATAATATGCCAAACGCATGCATACATACATATATAGATACACAAAGATTGAGAGAGAAAGGAAGAGAAAGCATTTGACTTGATTAGGTGATGAGAGAGAAAATTCAATCCGATCGAATACAATTTTGACGTCCGCAAGGCCACAGTCTCTCCCCTCTCTCTCTCTCTCTCCAGCGAAGAACGAAGGAATAGGTGCACAAAACAGCGCCATACATGTACTACCCGATTCAAATAACTTGGAAGAAAAGAGAGGACAGATTTTGAAGACAAACACTGGAGTTTTCAACTCCTTTTGAGCTCTCAAATTTAATAAGGAGTTTTTGTTTATTGCGGGGAATCACTTCTCTTTTTTTTTGGGTTTAATATTGAGTTTGTGTTGGGTTTGGAGGAAATCTTGTTCTGCCTTACTGTTGTCTCTATCACCACTGTTAATTTCTACTGTGGTAAGTTATGCTCTTCAAAGTTCGTAGTTTCTTTTTTCGTCTTGGGTTTCTGTTTTGGATTTTTAAGCTTAGACCCTTTTTTGGACCTTTTCTCATTCATATCAAAACCCATTGGTTTTCTCCGCACTTTTCCTGAGCTTTAATTCGTCGATGCAGCTCGTTAGGGCTCGATCGACGTGGTTTTGTTTTTTCTGTTTTTAGCATTTTAGCCCTCTCGTTTTCTGTTACGAAGTGTAAGTTGTGTTCTAGACTTTTAGTTTGCTAAAGTTTACATTTTGACAAGTTTTTTGAAGACCATATTTATTGAGATTTTTTGATTTAAATTTTAGCTATGAGCTGGAGTAGATGAGCTCTTTCCCATGATAGCACTTGTTCAATTTTCCGTACCCTTTTACATGGTATGCCTTTTGGGGATGTTGGTTGGTTTTAACATTTGATTGAGTCTAGTGCTTTTATGATTCTTGATATGGTTTTTGGGTTGATAGAGTGAGGATGTGTAGTTTGTTTTAAGTTTGGTTTGGTAGTTGAAGTTTGATTTCTGAATTTTGCTGCCTTACACAAGGTCGACTTTAACGTGGATCTGAAACTCTGTATATCATGCAGGGATTTTACTCACAGATTGCTGGTTGTGCGAGGCTAGTGCGGCCCTAGAATGTTAAAGATCGAAAATTGTTCTTTGGGTTTGGCTTACTTTGGTGTGTGGCTTGTGTTTGGTAAAACGCAACATCATATTCTTGAACACGAAACTTTCTCGGCTCTGTTAGTGCAACATAAGGACTTGGGAATCGACAATGTTGGACATGGAGTTGAAATATTGACCCGGTCCAATTTTACCTTTGTTCAGTAACTGTAGGTTGATCTAGTTTATGGTGTTTTAGGTAGTTTTAATTGTTAGGATAGTGTTTTTAGATTGTGATAAGATGGTGCCCTCGGGGCCGCCTACACCAATTGGTAGTGCTCAGTCTGTTTCTACTCCTCTGTTGAGATCAAATTCAGGGATGTTAGGATCCCAAGGAGGTCCGTTGCCTTCACAAACAGCATTGTCGTCCTTATTGTCCCAGCGTAATCAGTTTAATAATATAAATATGCTTGGAAATGTGCCAAATGTTTCCTCCTTCATTAATCAATCTTTTGGGAATGGTGGCCCAAATCCAGGGCTTCCTGGTCCTGCCAGTAACCTGCGGGGAGGCATTGATGGTGGAGCTGAGTCTGACCCCCTTTCCAATGTTGGTAATGGAATGGGTTTCAATGGTTCTTCATCATCATTTGTACCTTCGAATATGGTGAATCCTGGTCCAGCTGGTCAAGTTCAGGGGCAGCAATTTTCAAATCCTTCTAGCAACCAGCTTGTACCAGATCAACAACAGGCCCAACAACTTGACCCTCAAGGTTTCCAGCACAGTCAACAATCAGTGCAACATTTCTCAGCTCCTCACAACGCACCGCAGCAACAACACCACTCCTTTCAACAAATTTGTGGAGGCTTAGGTGGCATTGGGCCGGTCAAAATGGAGCCTCAATTAAATAATGATCAACAACAGCAGCAGCTACAATCATTGAGGAATCATGGTCCTGTCAAGTTGGAACCACAACAACTCCAGGCTATGAGAAGTTTTGCACCGGTAAAATTAGAATCCCCACATTCAGACCAGTCATTGTTTCTACAGCAGCAGCAGCAACAGCAGCAGCAGCAGTTACTCACCATGTCAAGGCAGTCTTCTCAGGCTGCTGCTGCACAAATTAATTTATTGCAGCAGCAAAGATTACTGCAGCTACAACAGCAACAGCAACAGCAACAACAATTCCTGAAGGCAGTGCCACAGCAACGGTCCCAATTACCACAGCAATTTCAGCAACAGAATTTATCCCTAAGAAATCCTGTGAAGCCTGTATATGAACCTGGGACATGTGCTCGTCGCCTTACACATTACATGTATCAGCAACAACGAAGACCTGAAGTAAGATACTGTCACAGAGGTCTTTTATCATAGGTTGATTATGGATTTATTTGTTACAGTAATATGTTTACTTTCCATGTAGGACAACAATATTGAGTTTTGGAGGAAGTTTGTTGCCGAGTTCTTTGCTCAAAATGCAAAAAAGAAGTGGTGTGTTTCTATGTATGGAAGTGGGCGACAAACAACTGGTGTTTTCCCTCAGGTCTGTTTTTTACTAAATGTAGCAAACATTAATTAAGGCTGTTGTTTTATGTTTTCTTATATGCCGTGGATTTCTAATTAATACATTTGTTGGGTATAGAAAAGAAATAAATGTGCATTGCATGCCTTCTTAATGCTCCTTTTTTTGCTTTTATTGAAAGAAACCTTTAGATGGAACAAAATTAATTTGTTAACGAGAATATTTCTGAGCAGTTGAATAGCTTCTTAAATACGATGTCTTTGTTAACATAGCCTGTGATAACAAGCCTTGCATGCAAATTTTGCAGGATGTATGGCATTGTGAGATTTGCAACCGGAAGCCAGGCCGTGGTTTTGGTAAAATTTAGATATGTTCCTTTTGTGTTTCATTGCCCTGCAGTCTACAAATAGGACTTTGCATGGATTAGTTGATGTATCTCTTGTGTCCAGCTACTATTTCTTTATATCTTATTTTGACTCATTGTTTCCCCAGAGGCAACTTACGAGGTTCTTCCTAGACTTTTTAAAATCAAGTATGAAAGTGGAACCTTGGAAGAACTTCTGTATGTTGATATGCCACGAGAGTATCAAAACACATCTGGACAAATTGTGCTGGACTATGCAAAAGCAATTCAAGAAAGTGTTTTTGAGCAACTTCGTGTTGTTCGTGATGGTCAATTACGGATAGTCTTCTCTCCAGACTTGAAGGTCACACATCAGTTGCCGTTTAGATGAGCTACTTCTGATTTCCTGATGTTTTACAACTGAACATGAACTCCTTTTGTGCTTGTGTTCTATTCTACAGATATGCTCTTGGGAATTCTGTGCTCGGCGACATGAAGAGCTTATACCTAGAAGATTGTTGATACCACAGGTGATTGGCAAGATATTAATGCCTTGGAGTTCTTCATTCCAATCTATTACTGAACTTTTTAAAAATGGAACTTTCCTTAAGACTCTAATCAATATGGCCCAAAGGTTTGCTGGTTGATTCGCAATTTTTTTGTTATTGGTTGTTGGTTACATGGTTTTTAGTAAATACATGCTGTCCTAGTGAGTTTTTTCTTTCCACCAATTTGTTTCATAGGATTAGATTTATTATCTTGAAATTTCAGCTGGCTGCAAGTAATGCCCTACTGGATTTTATCCTAAGATAATTTATGAGGTGTCAATATTTGGGTGCTTTATTTATTGCCTGTTGATGATATGATAGTAGGTGTGGATATTTTTCAATGGGTTTTTGAACCTTTAGATTGTCACATCAAGGCTTTTCTCATATTTGCTATATGCTACCCACTTCTTCAATCTGCTAATGTTGGAACTTGTTTCCTAATGTTGGAAATGACCTAGAATTATTTTTAGTGTTAATAGAAATAATGTTAACCTTAACTTAAATATTTAAGGTGATCTATATATGTTTATTTGCTCAAGTATCTCAGTTTTTGTTATTTTATTCACAAGCGGTGAGCATGGGTGGTTTGTTTTGGTTCGAAGTGTTTCTTTTCAAACCAAACCACTTAAGCCAGTTTATGCCATTGAGAAGCCCAAACCAAACCAGATCTAGAGACAAAAAGATTCGATTTGTTGTCAGTGTTTTCTTTTAAATTGTATAGTTGTTTTAAACTTTATGCTAAATTTTTAACCACTGGAACTTCAAAATGGATTTATTATTCCACTTTAAATATAAAAGAATACAAGATTGAAAATATGTCTATATTCGTTGAAGCATATTCATCTACATTTAAGAAAATTACATATATACACACACACCCATACACACACACATAATGCGTTGTATACACTTCTTTTGGGGAGTTAAATTATTCTGTTATCTATCAAGCCTTTCCATGTAAATATTATGTGGTAAAAAATATTAAGGAAGAGGTGTATGAAGATAAATTTTTTTTTTAATTGAAGGTTTAATCATTGAAGGTTCTTTCAAGTAATCTCTCCTAGAAAATCTCATATTTACAAAAGTTCATCATATCTCTATATAGAAAATATCACATTGTTAAGTCTTAAAATACGTATATTTTATCCAGCAGTTTGGTTTGGCGACCAAACTGTTGATTGATAATTTTCTTAAAAATCAGTACATAAAAATATCAGCTTTGTTGTTTTACTGGTGTGGTTACATTCAACTGGTCATGTAATTGCTTTGTGTAGTTGTAAGTGGGAGGTAATGATGTTATAAAATCTTGGTGAATAAGACTTTTTATACGTGATTCTAGATCAAAGATATTTAATACCCTTTTATTTTCCTGCCAAATCATTTAATGGTTTGATAGATTTTGTTTGACAACATTAGAAATATTCCAAGTTTGGGGACAGCTAGTGCCAAATGTATAACATTGGCATAATAAATGACAGATAATTGATTACTATGATTATTGAGACTTGCTAAAAATGTGTCCCCGCAGGTGACTCAACTTAGTTCTGCTGCTACGAAGTACCAGGCTGCTACTCAGAATGCATCTTCTAATCAATCAGCGCCAGAATTGCAGAATAACTGTAACTTGTAAGACTATTATTAACAGAAGAAGAGCGTTTGGATCTTGTCACTCCTTATTTTTTGTCTGTGTTTTTGGCCTGGAAGAGAGGAAGGAGAGATGACATATTTCGATGATTTTCTTGATTTTACCTCTTATATATCTGCTGCTTCATCTAATATTCCAACACATTAGTGCACTGGCTGTTTTACATTTTTTGGACGTTCTGAGAAGAGCTGGATTTTTGTCCTTTTATTGAAGTGTTATTCTTCTGTAGGTTTGTTGTATCAGCTCGGCAACTGGCTAAAGCCTTGGAAATTCCATTGGTAAACGATTTGGGATATACGAAGAGATATATCCGGTGCCTTCAGGTGAATTTGTACTTCCTTGTCAGACTAACTCGGCTTCATGGGTTTAATGTGTTTCTTACATGTCAAGTAGTTGCTGATACTTATTTTCTTTCAAGCTTGGTGACAGTATATATACATTTGGGCATTTTTTATTTTACTTTTCAGATATCTGTTTAATTGTTTGGTTTTGAGCCAGTTTTTTTCATTTTTTGACTTCTCTTGATGAGAGATGACCAATCCTATTCCAATCAATCTTCTTATTTGATTTTAAATTAATGTTGAATATGGAAAATATTGTTTGCCACGTGTTCTTCGGGGAAATACGGTGCTAATTCTTGATTGATTTGGTTTCTTGCTTGGGAAACTTCTTGTTACGTAGTTCCCAATATCCCATTCCTCTAGATATCTATATATAATAGTGGTGGATGTTTTAGGCAGGTCATAATTTGGCTTCAGGGGCCTGTTTGGTCAATTCGTTGCCATATATATCTGAATGTTCTCTAGACATTACTTATTTGTGCAACTTGTTATGAATTTTGAACAATAAGCTTATACTGTGTAGAAAAGTTCTTTGGAAATGAAACAACAGTCAATTTTGCTGATTGTTATACACTAGTATCTTTTATCTCACTTCACATTTTCTAAAACTTCACTCAGGTATTTACTTTGGCTTGCCTACCTAGTTTGAGTCCTATTCAGTCTTGTATTCTCCAGAATATAACTTTTACGCTTGTGATGTTTGAAATCCATATTTCCTTACAAAACTGTTTGCAATATTGTTTTAAATCTTTTAGTTGTACTTTTGATATTTGAAAAGATTTGTTTTGAGCACCATAATGGTGTTTATCGTGTTCTCTAATTGATGTATTGCTTAATTTTTCAATAGCTTCTTACAACATGATCAATGCTACAGATATCTGAAGTTGTAAACAGTATGAAAGACCTGATTGATTACAGCCGGGAAACAGGGACTGGTCCGATGGGTAAGTTAATGTTTTTAGTTGCTATCATTGTTCTTAGGTTATCAAGTTGCTCACTGACATGAACCTGTTTAGTTGTAACCAAAAGGAAATGATACTTGTAATTTCTTATCTTTTATACAATTTCTTTTCATATTATTCAAATAAAACTGCTTTTGTGACTATGTTATGGCTGTTTGTGTTATGGCTGTTTATTAACATGGTTAAATGCTATCCTTTCCTTTGGTTGATAAAATTTTGTGCTGAATTGATGTATTCAACTGTTTGTGGTCCCTTTTGTATGACAAGTCATTAGTGCAACTATGAGATTACCATCCTATTGAAGCATAGCCCAGTTAGAATGTTTAGTTAAGGGTTTTACCTTGTTTGCTTTTTATTTGATATTAATATGACTGCTGGCCGTTCTGCTGCATTGGTTAAGAAGGATATCAAAAGCATCTCCTCCATGAGGGTCTAATGCTGGTGGAGTCCTTTAACGAAAAAGAAACAAGTTAGAAATATGGAGAAAGCCCAAATGCTTGATTTATGTATTTCCATTATGATAAGCTCTTAATCATGGTCTCTATGTATTTCATTATTTTCAGAGAGTTTAGCCAAATTTCCTCGGAGGACAGCTACTTCTTCTGGATTTCTTAGTCAACTGCAACAGGCTGAGGAACAGCAGCAACGACACCAACAACAAATAATGCCCCAGAACTCAAGCAGTGACCCAGCTATGCAAATTGCTGCTACATCAAGTGCAAGTAACACCCTCAATCCTGCGTCTGCATCAACCTCTGCCGGCACTATTGTTGGGCTTCTCCATCAAAATTCAATGAATTCTAGGCAGCAAACTTCTATAAATAACGCAAGCAGCCCATATGGTGGAAATTGTGTTCAGATTTCATCCCCAGGTTCCTCAAGTACCATCCCACAGGCACAGTCTAATGCTTCTTTCCAATCACCAACTCCCTCCTCATCTAACAACCCCCCACAAACATCTCGTACGGCGATAACATCTGCCAATCACATAAATTCAGCAAATTCACCGGCCAATATTCCCTTGCAACAGACTGCTCTTTCTGGTGAAACAGATCTCGGCGATTCGCAGAGCCCTGTTCAGAAATTGATACAGGAAATGATTATGTCCAACCAGCTTAACGGAACGGGAAGTATTGCTGGAGTTAGTTCCTTGGGGAATGATGTTAAAAATGTCAATGGCGTTATACCAACAAATACTCATGCAGTTCTCAATGGCGGGAATGGAACTGTCAATTCCGCCATGGGGAATGGTGGTTTTGGCACAATGGGCGGTGGACTAGGCCAGTCGGCGATGGTGAATGGTATTAGAGCTGCGATGGCTAATAACTCTGTAATGAATGGACGAATGACATCAATGGTTCGAGAGCAAAGTATGAGTCACCAACAACAGGATATGGGGAACCAGCTGCTTAGTGGTTTAGGAGCTGTTAATGGATATAGCAATCTACAATTTGATTGGAAACCATCACCTTGAAGGCTATTACTGACACGAGTGAATGTTTTGGGCTGTCTGAGTGTAGCTGCTTTTGCAGCGTTCCGGGGGAGGAAATTATCCTGTGGTCCTATCCATTCCTTAAGGTCTCACAGAGATCGAAAAATAGTTTTCGGGGCTCCTCCCCCAGTTTCTGTACTAATTCGAGAGGAAAAAAAAGAGTTACCATAAAAAGCATAGCGTTTCTCCCTATTTTTTGTTTTTATTTTTAATCAATTATATGTTAATTGGCTTTTATGAGTTGCTTCATTCCGTGCTGCTTGTTCCTTTCATAAACGAACCAACACCCAACAAACATCCTCAGTCACCATTACATGGGGATTCTGTTAGTATTTGGGTTTTAAAAGGGGGTACTTCTGAGTCATTCGATGATTTGGTGTCTGCTTGGTCCGTCTTCTGTCATCTTTTCGCACACGGGAGTGTTTATTCATGGCCAAGGCTCAAGGATGGCTCAAAGAACTCACCTTTTATATGGCAGACGTCAAGTAAATTCTTGATTTTTTAATAAAAATTCCAAATATTCTCTTAATTTGTACACTATCACTTTTGTTTTAAACTTAACAGACTTAATTTTATATGGCTCAAATCTTTCTTTTATGTATCATGATTACAATTCACTTGTAATTGGAATTTTCTAAAACTAACATTGATTGCAATTTTTTTAATGTTAGTAGCAGCGAAATATAACCTAATAATGAAAAACTACTTGGGACTTGGGAGTAATCAAAACGTTAATATACATCAAACTTATAAAATAGTTATTTGTGAGGGAAAATACAGGAATAATTAGCTACTTTTCAACTCAGGCCTCTAGATATTTGTCTATGGCACCAGACAAAGTGGACTTGGGCACAGCACCAATGACACTTTCTTTCCTTTCACCTTTATTGAAGAAAAGCACAGTTGGTATGCTCCTAATAGAATACTTAGTGGCTATGTTCGGACAATCATCTGTATTTACCTTGTAACATGAGATCTTCCCAGCGTACTCTTTTGCCAACTCCTCAACCACAGGAGCTATCATTCGACATGGCCCACACCATGGTGCCCAAAACTCCACCAGTACAGGGTTGTCGCTTTTTATCACAAGCTCGTCCCAGCTCGAGTCTGTTACCACTTGCACTGCAGGTATGGTATAGTTCTAAGAATAGTCTAAGACGAAAGAAAAGATGAGAAAAAGGGAGACTAGGAAAGTTAGAAATAAACCTTGGTCTAAAGCTTCACGGGCTTTGCAAACTATGCGAGATTTCTGGTATCTGCCTCTGAAAGGACCAAAGAATGAGGAGGAAGAAGAGAGGGATAGAATGGGTGTGTGAAGTATTCCTCTATTTTTTGGAATTGGAAAATGAGGTTTTTCCAAAGAAGCAAATGGATGATAAACACCGGCTCGAGTTGTATTGCAGACTGTAGTCATTTGGAAACAGTTCTTCATAGCCATTTTCTACTCTCAGGCTTTGCTTTGTCGCTGGTCGAGTGTATATACCACTACTACCCTACAATTTAAGTGTGGTCACGGTGTCTTGGACAAGAGCGTTTGCAAGATTTTTATCTTTGTTTATTTGTTTGGTTTATGGAATATCAGGAAAGTGGATATGGCTGTAAGATTATGAGGTGTTGGATATGCTGGAGCTCATGTGGATGACATTCATTTTAGGAAAGTGAGACTTTCAACTGTAAAATTTTTAAAGGTCCAACTGAGCTACTTTCCATGCTACAATGACCGTTCATTTGTTAACGGTAAAGCTCATCTGGTGGATGTAGACCATAATACTTCCAGGAAACTTGGAAAGCCAATAACCTGACTAGTAGCTGCAGAGAGAAGAAAAAACATATTAAGCAATATTTTTTTTAACTCCAGTCTACCATTTTCTCTTACTTATTTTTTATTCTTTTCTCCATGTCATTTAACATAATATTGATCACATTGTTTACTTAGTTGCAATATGAAACAACTAGCTAGCCTTGGTGTAGATAGTACTAATATTAATGTGACAAAATATGTTAGATATTTCCTCGTTCATAGGCAGCAATCAAAGAGAAATCCACAAAATTTGAATACACTTCGAATGTAGAAGGCTCTCGCTTCAATACAAGTGGTTAATCCTAGGATTTCAAGCGCTTCTATCACAAAGTTGGGTCCATCAAAGACAAAAAGCTCGGAAGACAACATCACAGCTATGTTTGTGCAAGTATAAACAAAAGAAAACACTGCGTCAGTTTGCTCATTCTCTGTGACTAGCTAAATTCTGTATACGAGACTCATTTTGGGGCAACATATGGAATTGTGTGACATAAAATGTTTTGCCTCCAATCAAAAGTTTATTCCTTCACTATAAAATTTAAGCCCGTAAGACTAACACCACCTCCGTATACATGCACTCTATTAGATGAGTGACTTTCCTACACAACAAAAGGTCACTTTCAGTCTTCTTTTGCTTTGCTTTTTCCGTTAGTCTGGTGCATGGAAGCGCAAGGGCTTGCTGCATTTACTTTTTGCATTTCTTAGCATCAAATCAGTCCAGCACAAGGGAGTGCTCATTTATCACATCTCACCATCAGACATGCTGCATCATGGCTGGATTTAAAGAGTTGCATTGCATCACTCACCACTCCAAGAAATATGAGTTATCAGTCGAACAAACACATGACTAGCAGGGTTACTCAATTTAAAAGAACAACACAGTAGCAAACGCTGTTAAATTTCATAACTAACTATATAGATGTAAGTAGCTTGTAAGCAATGAAAGTCTGACCTTTCAGTTTGTTCCCTACCTTCCACACCAAATTTCAAACACATAAGAAGATGCAAGAGACATATTTCAAGTACAGTAATTGAGATCATGTTGCACTTTCAGATTTTTGTGGACGGACAAGATTGCCGTTGGTAACCTCTGTAAACTCACGCATGTATATCATTAAAGGCAACCCTGTATTGTACAAATTGATAGTGTAAACGTGCAAGGAGGTTTTGAAAGCTGCAGCTCAAAAGGAGTAATCTTTCAAGTCTTCTTTTGAGTCATTCAGGTCAACATCAGCCAAGCACTCTTCTGCTGTAAGAGGTGGAAGTTGCCGAGTCTTGCGCTTCAAATTATGTTTGTGCCAATCACTCTTAAAATGATCCCTGTATTGTTTAGCATCCCCAACAAATGCATTACAAGTACTACACATGTACTGCTTTATCTCTGCCTCAACATTCTTTTTCTGATGGTTAACCTCTGTGTCCCTACTCTTCTCAATTGAAATGTTTTGCTGTTTAAGCTTTTCAGCCATTTGGACAACAGAATCAACAGATTCCTTAGGTTGGTTTGATGTGACATCTTCATAATCCTCATAATCATCCACATGGGAGTCTCCTTCAAAATGCACAGACATTGCAAGAATTTCCAACCGGCCCTGCATATTCCTGACTAAAGCATCACAATCACGAAAGAAACCTGGATCCATTTCACATATCTGCAATAACCAAAGGAAAAAGGAAGAGTTCCATAAGAAGAGCAAATTCATGCCCGTGGACAAAATCAAACACGAAAACAGTATTCCGTATGGCCCAAAAGAAATGCAGATTGTAGGAGGGTATCTTAAGGGAGCATGATGTTAAAAGTCAATGCAGAAACATACTCAATCTAACAAAAAATCTTAAAGAACATAAAACAGAACAAAAGTCAAATTTTGGATTAACACTGCAGAAACCAGTTCATGTTGCCACAAAAAAGCCAATTTATGTAATAAATCCCCATAGTTGTGAAGCAAGATCAGAGATGCACATAGAAGTACAACATATATACACAAAATTGTTGGTACAGAACAAGTTTGTGTTTTTAAGTGCTTCCATATATATATAGCGGGTGATGTATACAGGGGACAAATGGCACAAGATTTGACGAGTAATGTTCAACAAATAGGTACCAACTCATGTAAGAAGTTTGATCATCTAAGTGAACCATGGAACTCTCAACCCTTTAGCTATGATAGATATATTGCAGCAAAATTCGAACAAATTTGCTAAACTATCACATTCTTTGACAATCCATGGAGTCACCTCTTCTTTCTAATCTTTTGTATGTTTGTTCTTACTGCATACTCTGATATCGGGATACACCGGCAGTAACTACTTCCACATGGCCCATCATATGATATATCTTACTTAGGCCTCAGTCCATTAAAGCCAGACACAACAAGTGGAAATCTCTGAAACATACATTACTGATTCTCTTGAAGTTGTAGCTAAAATGGTCAGCATATGCAGTTCAAGAAGGGATATATATGCTATGCTTGGTATAATAGTATATTACACATCAAGATCGTGGGGCCTGATCAGGCAAGGTGCACATTAAACCTGGTACAAGTAGCATTCTCTGACCAGAGCCAAAGGTATCTTTGAGGAATGGCTATTACACTGGCAAGGTGGTTCCAGAATGACTGTTGGAATCATATTACTGGGAATTTGTCTCTTTAACTATCCAAACTTTGGCTCTAAATCACCTTACCCCATTGATGTCAGATTCACAGATTGTGAAGGACTACTAGATGGGACTGGCAACAGAGAATGGGAAAATATAAGAACTCAAACATATTAAGAACAAATGATATGTGGTAATTGGATAGTTGGGTTTAACCAAAAACTGTTCAATGAGGCTGTCAGTTTTTTCTTTTTGTGAACGATTGAGAACAATCCCTCATAAACAGTAAACTGTAGGATTGTTATTCCTATACGGATTAACTGTTAGTTACTTTACTCTTGTTTACAAACAAAGAAAATAAAATTACCAATAACAATCCGTCCTCTTGCCATTTACATTTGTTGCAAACAAAATTTTCCAACTCCAGTTACTTTACTCAAAAGCATAAACCTCAAAATCTGACAGTGGGGAGATAAAGCACACATGCAAATCCTCAAAGAAATGCATTATGTACTAAAATGATAGTAAATAATTGTACATAGAAACAGATCAGCAATTAGTAAAGAAAACTTACTACAGATATTTGATTTCCAGATTCATCCTTTGAAACATTTTTAGCATTCCAAGCATTCATTTTTTCAAGAAAAGAAACACAATTTTCCTCGGGCATAGTGATCCGGAGTTTCATTGGAGACCGTTTGATTGGGAACTGTTTCTGAAGCTCACGAATGAGTTCAAGGGCCTACACAAAATACACGAAACTAACATTAGAACTTAGGAATATGCGGTCATAAATTTGGACAATTCCAAAACAAAGCCAACCCGAAGACTAGATAGACGTCAAGAAAAAGAAAAGGCCACGACGCAGCATAGAATGACCTGCTTCTTGGAGCTGCTATGGGGGTCAACAGCGAAATGAATTTCATGCATGAGACGCTCGATCATGCTAATAGTGTAAGGGCGTTGGGTTTCAGGATTGATGGTTTTCTGCATAACAATGGTGGCAATGTCCCGAAACTGACTGGACAACTGAGATTCCCTCTCCTTTCCAGCAACTTGAAGCTCCCCTTTCTCCAATATCTAACTCAGAGAAATCAATTCACTCATAAATCAATCAAGATCACACATTTTCAGGGTGAAAAACGAAATGGGTTTATGATGGGCACCTCCAGGCATATTTTGGACTGATCATCAGTCCCAAAAGCCAACATCAAATCCTTGGACTTGGCAAGAACACCTTTAGAAACATTGGAATAAACCGTTTGTGACTGCAACACTTCATCCAAATCTTTCTCGCTGTTTAAGAATAACAAGTGATTGGGTTAAGGGGTAAACTTTCTAATGATAATAAAAGTAAAAAAAGATTAAAGAAAATGAAACTTACAAGCCGGAGCGCCAAGAAAGGACCTTGTTCTTGTAGCAAGCGATTTCGAAGCGAATGCCGTGCTTTTTCAGGCGAACCACCGCAACATTGGTAAGCCTCTTTTGGCCAATTGGCTGCAATAATTTCTTGGACATCGCTCTCCAATTATTGTTTTGCGCTTATCTGCAAGCCCTGTTTCTTTCAACTTCTTCTTCTTCTTGTTCTTTCTCACAGTCGCAATTCGCAAACTGCCGTCTCTCTAGACCTCTTTGTGGCTATTTCATCTAAATAAGCAGAGATAACTGTACGGATGTAAAATAGACCTGAACGTGAAACGCGTCGGATCCATCTGATTAAATTGGGGTAATTTAAAATAAATGTTAAACTTTATTTAATTTTATAATTATAGCCCCAATTGAAAAATTAATTTTTAAAATTTTAAAATTTTAAGTTTTCAATTATAGTCTCACTTTAATATCTCCGTTAAATTTACTGATCTTAAATATTTATATATCTTAAATATTTATATACATCATATTTAATTAAAATAACTAATTAAATTTAAATAAATTATGCCGTTTAATTAAACCAATTGATTCAACCACAATCCTCGTCCTTAACAGGCTCATGTCTCATACTTCCTTTAACACTAGCATGCACCAAAACTACACCTTTTTTGGTTCACTCTCTCGTCCACTACGTAACAACGAACATCACCCCCATAACAGACTCTCAAAAAAAATATCAGTCGCATTCTAAATGCTGGAGAAAAAAATCCCCTTGCAACTTTCCTGTCTTTGGCCTAGGCTATGAAGCTTGATGTGGCATCTCTAATTCACGGTAAAAGAACAATATTCTTCTAAGAAGACAAGAGTTGGATTAATCATATGAAAGAAAAGCTCCCAACTTTAGAGTCCTATCATGTGACATACAGCAAGCCGATAAGATCATGAAATAAATAGATCGGAGCTACCGCTCTCAGCAACTGCTTCTGCAGTGATCATTAATGATACCTGGAGTTGAAGTGAGGTATCTTTGGACCTTATCAGACTCTTGGCAGACTCTTGGCACCCCCATTGTTCCCTGTGTCTCTCAGCAAATGAATCCGTAGACCATTTATTCTTTACCTGCCCTTTTTCAAATTCTATTTGGGACCATTGTCTCTCTCATTTCAATTTGGTCACTCCTACCCCTTACAATCTTTCCACTATCCTGTCCTGGTTCTTAGCGGC
>JANKOE010000002.1:13262720-13274489 GCA_026284465.1 Erythroxylum citrifolium | reverse complement strand
TGTGGATTGATGTACCTCACTGTATCTTGGATCATTATTCCTCGAGATAATAGTATTTTCTCTCGTTTCAAAAAAAAAAGATATAATGACTGTACGTTGGGTGTGACATACGGTGGGCTTCAAAAATCCGTTCAAGCATTAAACCAGCTTGTAGCCTAACAAATAATTTCATTACCTTACAACCGTTACAGTTACGGTCACTGTTTACTGTAGCTTCGGTCGTCCACTCCCCTATCATCGGGTCACTAACTTCCTTAACTTTGGGCACTAGGCAGGCGTAAGCCCCCTATATGGCCTTATGACTAATGAAGAGAAAGTCACATATATTAAGTGCCCATTTGATCGACTTTTGAGAGGTTAATAAATACTTTTCTCTACCACAAAAGTCATTTCTAAAAAAAATAAGTGTTTGACTGTAAAATAAAAAAGTACTTTTTTAATAGGTATGACTTTTTTGGCAGTAAAAATACAGCCTTTTAAGAACCTTAAATTTGGAGCTTATTAAAAAAGCGCTTTTGTAGGTAAATTTTTTAGATCAATTAATGAGCCTATTTTTTGCCCCTTTTGCCCTTATATTTTACACATAATTCTCACAATACCTATAAATTCATCTTCCCGTTTATTATGTATTTAACTATTTACTCAACTTGGATATTTATTTTGAGATTTATATAATATTATTTGGCTTTTTATATATTTTTTAATATTTATTTTTATTTTAGTTTACTTATGTTATAATCTATATAAAAGATTTAGTTATATATATTTTCATTTACATTTCACATGGTTTAAAATTATATAATAATTAATATATTATACTTTATGTATTTTTTAATATACTTTAAATAATATTTATATGCATAAATAATTTTTATTGCAAATTAAAATATAGTTAAAATTAAAAGTATTTTTTATTTTTATGTTGTCAAACAATTTATTGTATAAAGCTCTTTGATAAAAGCCATTTTTTAAATAATAGCCAAACAGTTAACTGGCTTCTTAGAAAAGTTCTTCTTAGAAATGATCTACAGGAAAAAAAAACTCTACTGATAAAAGCTCTACTAGTATAAGCCTAATTAAATAGAGACTTAACTTATTTTTATTTTATTAAGTAAATTTTTTTAAAAAATTTACAGTTGACCCTTATATTTATGTTATAGGAGAGTAGGAAGATACATTCCTCGATTGAACAAAGATATTTTGAAAACATTCTAACATCAATGCTATATTTGTAATAAATTATATTTTTAGTAATTCTTTATTAATATTATAAAATTAGTTAAAATTTTTTAATTTAAGATATAATGTATCTGTAAAAAATAGTAATCAATAAAGTTTAAGATCTAATAATCAGAGAGGCAAAAAGAATAAAAAAACTAATTACGACTCAATCAGGCCTAATAATAGATATCCATGTACAACGATTCGTCCGAGGGGCACACTAGACTGATACCATCAGATTGCTCCCGAAACTCTTTGGGAGGATTGTGTGTATAAAGACAATCACCAAACCATCCCTTGTGATCTTACGGCAACATTCTAAGTTTATCCATTCACCAAACAGAAATAATACATGCAAGGAATTTTATGTATGATGGCTGCACAATTAAAACATGCCTATTTTTCATTGGATAACTATAATTTAATAGGTACTGTGTTCATTTGCTGTTTGAAAATCTTTGAATTGAATTCATTAACGAATTAGATTCAATTACATTAATGAGATTGAATTCAATTCGATTTACACAGTTTGAAACAAACTCAGTAATAATAGAAATGAATTCAATTACACTATTTAGAATGAAAATGAATATAGTGATAAATGAGAATGAATATTATTATTATTATTATGGTTAGTTAAGAAGAAAGAATGATTACTATTATCATTAACAATAGTTGATTTGTAAAAAATATTAAAAAATAAAAATTTATTATATTTTAATTAATTAATTAATCATATTTTAATTACTTATATTATAATTAATCAATTACAATATATTAATTAATTAAAATATTGTAATTAATTTTAATTAATTATATTTTAATTAATTACAATATTTTAATTAATGAATGAATCATATTTTAATTAATTATATTGTTGTTAATTAATTATTAATAATATTTTAATTAATAGTTTTTGGAATCTAATCAAGTGAAGCACAAGAGAGTGAGAAGTGAAGTAGTCCAAAGAATGAAAGAGCAAAAGAGCAAGACACTACCTTAATGTAATCGAATTCCTATACTTGGAGGAGTGAATTCAATTTATAAAAAATATGGGTTTCAATTACATGCATGAATTCAATTCATTCTATTTTTATGTTTCCAAACAACTGAATTCAATTCAGCCCTTTCCAAACGAGCTGTGAGTTTTTTAATTAACTCAATTAAATTACATCCTAATTATCAAATTTAAAATTTATATGCGAGTTGAAATGGATCTTAATTTTTACAAAATTCTAAAACTTTTTAATTTATTTTTTAAATTTGTTTTATTAATATAATTGTTATAATATATCCAAATTTTAAGTTGAATTTTTATAATCTCTTCAAATAATAGTATTTGATTATTTATATTATTTTGTTAATCATATTAATAAATAATATTTTAAATTAATTTGTCTAATTTTGAAAAATTTTAACACTTAATTTTAAAGTTATAAAATATTAATTTTTTAATTTTTTAATTTTTTATCTCATAATTTTAAAATATGAAATTTATATATTATAGAAGTTTTCTATTTTAAAATAATTATTTATTACAAAAATTTTTTAATTTTTAAATTAATTATTTTATAAAATTCATAATTTTAAAAAGGCAAACTCAACTTTAAAATTTTTAATTTAATTGTGAAATATAAATATAATAGGTTGATTCTTAAAATTTAATATATATTTGTACGTGTATTAAATACAAATTCTATTTATTTATTTACACTTATCTTTGTATAATATTACTAAATAAAAAATAAAACGAATATGCAATTACAAAAATATTGTCTAAAATAATGTTATTTTGTAACCGACAACATAAATTTGTGTTGAAGGTGAACTAAAATTTTTGTTACTATTATTGACACATTAATGAGTTGTAATTGTGTATAAGTTACTATTAAATAATTATTTATTATTTAATTACTAATAAAAGTGAGGATAAAAAGCCACTTTTGATTTTTATTTATTTAGTTATTAGGAATAGATTAAACAAAAATAACAAAATTTAAAGAACTCTATATTGTTATTTTATGAGAGACATGAACATAATTTAAAATCTAATATATAAATAACAAATAAATAATCTTTGGACTTAATGAATATAGAAGATTAAAAATACAAAGGAATATAAAAAAGGTTCAATTTCACACCTCAAGATTTACTTTCCGAATAATTAATTCTGTCTGCCACAATCTTCTGAAACTTTCCTTTTGTTATTTTTGTTTAATCTATATTGTCAACAAGATTTACTTTCCGAATAATTAATTCTGTCTGCCATCATCTTCAACAAAAATTAATTCCTCAATTTTTCGTAACTCTCTATTGTTGATTTCTTGTTGTTGCAGCAATCTTCTGCAGGAAGTGGAGAAATATGATGAATAAGAAGTTGCAAAAGTCAAATGATCAGTTCACTGCTAAAATGGCAGCAAATAATTAGGAGATGAAGGAGTGGTTTATGGAAGCATTAAAAGAATTCATGGCCAAAGGTAAAGACACAAGAAACCTGGTTCATCAAGTAATCCAGAAAACCCAAAAACCCCCTTGATTAAGAAGGTTGATGAAGAAGATAAGCCTAAGGGTGATGAGCATGAAAATAAGAACGTAAGGCTGGCAATTAGGCTTTCTAAAATAGAGTTTTTAAAGTTTGATGGAATTGACCTTAAAGGGTGGTTGTTTAATGTAACGAGTTTTCCTTGTTGGATGGCACTTTTCGATGATTTTAAGTGTGATGTTAGCCTGTGTTCATTTAGACGAGTTGCATTAGATTGGCACAAGAATTATATGAATAAGAGGTTTCAGAATTTGCCAACCTGGTCTAAATATATGGTTGATTTGACTATGAGATTTGGTAATTTATATGATGATCCTATGTTTGAGTTAGTTAACCTACAATAAAAGGGGATTGTGCAAAAATATGTTGTGAATTGGAATTTGTGTTACCCAAAGAGCATGCCCTTAGTTTCTTTTTGAGTATGTTAGAATTTTTTCACCTAAGTCCATTGCCCAAGCAACTTATTTAGTCAAATTGCATGAAGCCTTACAAAAAGCCCTACCAAACACCCTCTCAAACCTTGGTCTACAATTCTAAACACCTAATAAATCTACACCATCTCAACCTAACTCCTCAAAAAGCCTACCTAATAAACCGCCTAACTCTTGGGTTTTTGTGATATGGTGTTGGGTATTTAATGGTTACAGTCATTAGGAAAGATGATATGGGACTTTAAACAACTTTCCATAGAATTTCATCATACAAGAAAGAGGGATATGTTAAGAGGAGGAACAAGCTAGATTGCTAAGACTATGAAAGGCAAGAATCTCAACAAAACTTTGATCAACATGCAACAGTTAGCTTTGCTATAGTTCCATATAAGCCAATGTCAATATAAAAGTTCCTTATGTGATTCAGACCTTGTTATAATAGTATTCAGAATTTTTTGAAAAACCTCGACAACTTCCCCTTTGTTAGGATAGGTGTTAATGAATCTTAAAAGTTAGTTAAATTAGATCAATTAGAATAACATGTACAACTATTAGTTTCCTAAAATAGCTCCTTATATTCCTATATATACTTGTACCTATATATTAACTGTTAAAGGAATAATAATATAAATGTGTTTAGCTTATATTTCTGAATGTTATCAGAGCATACCTGAATAGAGCTAAACCCTAACTTCCACTTACTTTCTTTAATCCTACCCATATATGTCAACCATGTCTGACATCTATGTATCCTCTAACCCATCTGTTCAAACACCTTTACCTTATAATCCTACCCTAGATTCTCATTCCATTCAAATCACTATTATACGACTGAATGGAGAGAATTTTTTTCGTTGGTCTCAATCAATTAGAATGTACATCCATAGTAGAGGCAAGATTGGATATCTGACTGGTGACAAGAAAGAACCAGCAGCTAATGATCCTATACATGAAATATGGGATGCTGAAAACTTTATGGTTATGACGTGGCTGGTGAATTCTATGGAAGAGGATATTAGCTCCAACTACATGTGTTACTACACAGCTAAGGAGCTATGGGATAATGTGAATTAGATGTATTCTGATTTGGGAAACCAATCCTAGGTGTATGAACTGACTTTGAAATTGGGCGAGATCTATCAAGGTGAGGATAGTGTTACTAAGTACTTTAATTCTCTGAAACGTTTGGGGCAAGACTTAGATTTATTTAATGACTATGAATGGAAATCCCCTGATGATTGTAACCATTATCGGAAAACAGTAGAGGATAATCGAATTTTCAAGTTCTTGATTGGTCTTAATGTTGAGTTTAATGAGGTTATAGACAAGATTATTGGGAGACAACCACTCCCATCCATTGGGGAAGTCTTTGCAGAAGTCTGACGTGAAGAGAGTAGATGGCTTGTGATGCCTAGCAAACGAAATCCTACACTTACTATTGAAAACTTAGCCTTGGTTGCTGGGAATGTTACTGGTCATGCTAAGAAGACTGAGGAGAATTCACAGGAAATAAAGGCATGGGTTTGGTGTGACTACTACAATAAAGTTTGTCATACCCGTGAAACATGTCCATGGAAAACCTACAAATTAGAAGGGATCTCATGAAGGAAAATTTAATAAAACTCCATTAGCCCGTGAGGTAGATTCTAGACAATTCACTCAAGTGTAGATTAACCACATCCTGAAGCTGCTGAAACCCAAATCTGAGTCCTCAAGTGCTCTTAATGTATCTGTTGCGCAAACAAGTAGTGATTTTAATGCCTTATCATGTTCCTTTCTGTACAATTCCGCTCCTTAGATCATTGATTTAGGAGCATCTAACCATATGACCAGTTCTTCTGATTTATTTCATACTTATAACCCATATTCTGGTCATGAAAAAATTCATATAACAAATGGATCATTTTTTACTATAGCTGGAAAAGGTTCGATGACTTTATCTTATAATATTTGCCTTAATTTTGTCCTTCATATTCCTAACCTAGCTTGTAATCAGCTATCTGTGAGCAAACTAGCCCGTGACTCTAATTGAACCATTATGGTTTTTTATTCGTATTGTGTTTTCCAATAACAGACTCCAAAGAGGATGATTGGCACTGCTAAGTTGATAAATGGTCTTTACTTCTTCGTTGATGACTACTTGAAGAATAAAGAAGCTCATGGCCTAAGTAGTATTTGTTCTACCCCTGCTAAAGAACATATTTTACTTTGGCATAATAGATTAGGACATCCTAGTTTCTCATATCTCAAAAGATTATTACCTCATTTGTTTAAATTTGTGGATTGTTTAAAATTTTATTGTAAGCATTGCATTTTATCCAAAAGTCATAAGACTATTTACCCTACAAAAACATCCTCTAAATTGTTTAACTTAATTCATAGTGATGTTTAGGGTCCATCCCGTGTTAAAACCCTTTATGGAAAAAATCATTTGTAACTTTTATCGATGATCATACCCAATTATGTTGGATCTATTTGATGCATAAAAAATCTAAAGTTACTCAAATCTTTCAAAACTTTACCATGATTGAAACTCAATTTCACACACACATTGGTATACTTCACTCTAATCGGAGATCAACTATTATGGAAGAGGTAAATGCACTTGAGAAGAATAGAACTTGGGGACTTGTTAATTCCCCTAGAGATAAAAAGCTGGTAGGGTGTAAATGGATATTCACTATTTAATTCAAGGATAATGGCCGTGTGGAAAGGTTAAAGGTAAGCCAGGGCTGGCTGCTAAAGGGTTCACTCAAACCCGTGGTATTGACTACCAGGAGATATTTACTCCTGTTGCAAAAGTAAATACTATTTGGGTGTTGTTATCCTTGGCTGTAAATTTTGAGTGGACTTTACATCAACTAGATGTTTAAAAAATGCATTTTTTAATGGAGACTTAGAAGAAAAAAGTCTTTATATTCTACCTTTGGGATTTGGGGATACCTATAGGAGGAATAAGGTTTGCAAGTTAAAGAAGTCATTATATGGCCTAAAACAGTCCCCTAGAGCATGGTTTGATAGATTTGGAAGGGTAGTGAAGGCCTATGGCTATTGTCAGAGTCAAGCCAATCATACATTGTTCTACAAGTCGTCCAAGGCAGGTAAACTATCTATCCTTATTGTTTACGTGGATGATATCATTCTGACTAGAGATGATGTATCTGAAATAGTAGAGTTGAAGAAAAGATTAGCCAAGTAATTTGAAATTAAAGACCTTAGACCTTCAAATACTTCCTTGGGATGGAGTTTGCTAGATCAAAAGAAGGAATATTTATGAAATAGAGGAAATATATACTAGATCTGTTGAATAAGACCATATTACTAGGTTGTACGGCAGTTGATACACCTGTTGAAACATGTGTGAATCTTATCCTAGCTTAAGCTGAAAATATCATTTATAAGGAGAGATACCAGCAGCTGGTTAGGAGACTAATGTATTTGTCACACACTAAACCTGATATAGCTTTTTTCGTGAGCTTAGTGAGTCAATTTATGCACTCTCTAAGCAAAGAACATTTGGATGTTGTGTATAGGATTCTACGGTATCTAAAAGGAACTCCCGAGCAAGGTTTAATGTTTTGTAAGGGGAACAATCTTCAAGTTGAAGTTTATACCAATATTGATTGGGCAGGAAGTGCTACTGATAGAAGATCAATTTCAGGCTATTGCACATTTGTTGGTAGTAACTTGGTAACTTGGCGAAGTAAAAAACAAAGTGTTGTTACAAGGAGCAGTGCCGAAGCTGAGTTCTGATCAACGACACATGGAATTTGTGAAGTTTTATGGATTAAAAGGGTACTGGAGGAATTGCAAATTCCTATTTCAGTTCCTATGAAAGTGTATTGTGATAACAAGGTTGCAATTTGAATTGCCCACAATCCGATCCTTCATGATAGAGCAAAACATATTGAGGTTGACAAGCACTTCATTAAGGAGAAGACTAAAAAAGGATTAATTTGTTTTCCCTATATACCAACCACACAATTGGTAGCTGATATTCTTGCAAAAGGGTTACACAAGAGGCGGTTTAGAGTTTTGGTTACTGAGCTAGCTATGGATGACATCTACAAGACAACTTGAGGGGGAGTGTTAGGAAATATCCAGGTGAATATTTCCTAGGTGTTAATGACTCTTAAAAGTTAGCTAAATTAGATAAATTAGAATTTTATGTACAGTTGTTAGTCTCCTAAAATAGCTCTTTGTATTCCTATATATACTTGTACCTATATATTGACTGTTAAAGGAAAAATAATATACATATGTTCAGCTTATATTTCTACACCCTTGTGAGGAGTGGATTTTATCACCAAATTCCCTTGGTAAAGGGGAATAAACCATTAAGAAAGAAACCATAAAGATACTATATATATATATATATATAGTTATATATATATATATATATAATGCAAGAGATGCTAGATAAGGGGATATTCAATCTAGTCTTAATCCTTAGACAACTTCAGTGGTGTTGGTTAGTAAAAAAAGATGGCACATGGAGATTAGGTGTGGATTACAGGGATCTTGACAAGCAGATAGTGAACAATAAGTTTCTTATTCTCGCTGGTGGAAGATTTTTTGGATGAATTCAGTAGAGCTAATGTCTTTCGAAACAAGATTTAAAAGTTGGGTATTATCATTTAAGAATGCCCCAAGATGATATCTACAAAACTGCTTTCATAACTCACTTTGGCCATTATGCCCTTTGGCCTAACTAATGCTCCCTCCTCTTTTCAACACCTCATGAATGCCATTTCAAGTAGCAGCTAAGAAAGTATATGTTAGTATTTTTTAACGATATTTTAGTTTTCAGTTATAATCTGCGACAATAAGTGCATCATCTGAAGTTAGTGTTTGACATTTTGAGAGCTAATTCCTTTTTCCTCAATTAGACCAAATGTGCATTTACATCTCAATACGTGGAATATTTAATGCATATAATCACTCCTATAACTAATCCTTTAAAGATTACAACAGTAGCTCAATGGCCACTTGGCTAGTTATTATAGACGATTTGTGAAGGGGTATAGGGTTATTGCTAGACCCCTTACAGATATGACCAAGAACGACAATTTTCATTGGAGCTCCCAAGCTATTGAGGCTTTTAAAAGACTCAAACAGGCTCGTGTTTTAGCTCTAAAGTTAGCTTTGAATAACTTAAACAAGAATTTCATTATATAGGCTAATGCTTCAGGTATAGGTACTAGAGCAGTTTTTGTAACATCCCAAATCTCCCGCTTACAGATATTGTCCGCTTTAGGCCTTGGCCCAGCCACGCCCTCACGGTTTTGCTTTTCCCGAGGCCTTCCTAGGAGGTTACCCATCCTGGAACTACTTTTACCCAAGCACATTTAACCTCGAAGTTCTGATGAAATCCGGTGCATTAGGCCATGGAAAATGCATCTGTAAGGGAAAGGTATCCATACCCTTATAAGGCGTACTTCATTCCCCTCTCCAACCGATGTAGGATCTCACACTCTCCACCCCCCTTAGGGCCCAACCCTCTTTGGGGTCCAGCCTAGCTAGCACAACGATTCGGGTACTGGCTCTGATACCACTTGTAACATCCTATAACTCCTGCTTACAGATATTATCCGCTTTAGGCCTTGGCCCAGCTAAGCCCTCATAGTTTTGCTTTTCCCAAGGCCTTCCTAGGAGGTCACCCATCCTGGAACTACTCTCATCCAAGTACATTTAACCTCGAAGTTCCGATGAGATCCGGTGTATTAAGTCATGGAAAATGCGTCTGTAAGGGAGAGGTATCCATACTCTTATAAGGCATACTTTGTTCCCATCTCCAACCGATGTGGGATCTCACAGTTTTATGCAAGACCATCATCTTATAGCCTATATAAGCAAAACACTCAGCTTTAGGCATAAAGCTTATTTTGTATATGACAGAGAACTCGTTACTTTTCTTTTTGTTGTTCAGAAATGGAAGCAATATTTGGTAGGAAGGCATTTCATATTCAAAACATAATAAAAGAGTCTTAAACACTTACTGAAACAACACATCACTACACCTTTGCAACAGGTGGGGGCTAGCCAAATTAATGATTTGATTATGAAATTCAATATAAAAAGGTAGAGAAAATGGTGTTGTGGTTGCCCTCTTTAGGATGCAAAGGAATTAGATATTATTTATGGCTTTTGATAAGAGTTAAGCCTTCTCCTAATAAGTGCGTTAAAATTATAGTACAGTAGTATAGATATCGTTTCCACGGGGATTGATCACGAATACTCAATCTCACACCTTTAACAACTATTCAAGTTGTCGATTATGAAGTTATTGACTAAAAATTAATAACTATTAATATACAAAAATACTTAAAGAGATAATTAATTCACTAAAAGCGTACCAAAGTTCAGCTTTCCCCCACCACCTACCATGAAAAGCTCTAAACATACTTTCTCTGCATGAATTTGTGTAGTTTCCTCCAATAAAGTGTTGGACCCCAAAAATTTTATTTGTTTATTTATTTATTCATTTTACTTCATTTCATTTTCTTAGAATTTATTCCATGATTTTGCAAGCATAAGGAGAACTTAAAATTAAGTTAGAGTATAGAATGGTGTTTAATGGATTAAAAGTAGTAAGAGTGCATAAGGGCATTTTTGGAAGATCACTTAAGTTTAAATGGACATAAGGCATAAATGAAGGGCAAAATGGAATTTACACTCAATAAGTGTATAAAAGGAAGAAGAAAAGAGTTGTCTTATTATAAGAAGAAGAAGAAACGAAAATAAGAAAGAAGGGAGAGAGAGTTTCTGTAGTTTGAGAGGAAAGAAGAGAGTAGAGCTAGGGTTTCATCTTTTCTAAACTTTTTAGAGAGATTTTGAGGTTGTTCAAGAAGAGGAAAAGAAAGAAGAAGATAAGAGCTTGAAATTGGGCCAAACATCTCTTCATTTGGTGAAGATTTAAGATAAGAGCATTTTTAATACTTTGAATTTTTGAAAGGGTTTTGGTTCATGAAGCTTAGGAAATGCATAGGTTTAAAAGGTGCATTTATTGCTTTTTGAATGCTTTGAGAATGTGTTGCATGTTTTGCAAATGAATTGTGTTGTGGATTGATGAAATGAAAAAGGAAAATGATTTTGAAAGTATATCAAGTTTATGAAATCATGTTTCGAAAATGTAACATTTTGAGCAACAAGTTTACAAGTTATGAAATACATGTTATGTGGGTTTGGTTTGGTCCATTCTGTTGTCAAGTGCACTTTGACTAAAGGCTTCTCCCGCCTGCCCGCTAGTGGCATGGAACTCCTTCAAAGACTGCCTCATGTTTATGACTACACAAAATCACAATGTGGGATTGTGTTAGTTCGCTCTGTTCACGACTACACAGGACTATTATATGGGAATGTAACACCCAAATACCCCTTGGAATGATACATGGATGCCACCCAAGACAGAACAAACAAATCCAAACATCACACTGATATTTCTTTTTATTTAGTAACTCCAACCCACACACATAGATTACATATCGAATCTCAGAACAAAATCCAAAGAATATTTACAGGCCCAAACACGCGAAACAAAATACATTTTCGAGAAATATAAAACAGACTCCTTTG
>JANKOE010000002.1:12963560-12983306 GCA_026284465.1 Erythroxylum citrifolium | reverse complement strand
GCATTGGCCAAAGGAGACTGAGTTTTGTACCGTTCTACAAAATGTATTTTGTTTCGTTGTTTGGGCATGTACATATTCTTTGGATTTAGTTTCTGAAATGTATGATATGTATTATAAGTGTGTTTGAAATTCTAATAAACTAAGTATAATGTTTGGCTTTGTTTGACTAGTCTTGGGTGGCATCCATGTATCCTCCCAGGGGGTATTTGGGTGTTACAAACCTTAACACGGATGGCGCCTGCAAACAATCACCTCCTTCCGCCTCAGCGGGCGACCTTATCCGTGACAACACTGGGGCTTGGCAGGGTGGCTTTGCCCTGAATTTAGGCTGGTGCTCTCCTTTTGTAGTAGAGCTTTGGGGTGTCTTGTTCGAACTCAACCTGGCCTGGGAACTCGGTTATCGCCAGGTGGCTCGAGAACTGGACTCCTAAGTCGTGGTTAGCCTCTTATCCGACTCCGTCCAGCGCACAGCTTCCCTGAACCCTCTCATTGCTAGCATTAATAAGCTCCTCAACCGCAACTGGGTTGTCCGCACTCGACACATTTATCGGGAGGGTAATAGGTGCGCCAATTGGCTCGCGAATTTTGCAGTAACTTGTACTTTAGGGCTCACCACTTTTGTTACCGCCCCCTCCGGGTGTCTTCCTATCCTCCTAGAGGATAGATCTGGAATTAGTTTTCGTAGATATATTATGTAGGTTGTACTGTTCTTTTTCTGATTAATCAAAAAAAAATATTGATCTATGTTAGGCAAAAGTTGAAAGGCCAAATTAATTTTTAGGAAAAGAAGACTTAAAATTTTCACATCTTCTATATTAGAGAGCTCTTGAATGATTTAATGCAAAGCTTTAACTAATATTAAGGTATTGTATACTTAATCTACTAGGAATAAGATTAAAAGCTTGTACTTTCATCTTGTTATTCAGTCCTTATGACATAGAAACATTAGTTTTTCGTTTTTATGTTTTTACAATTTGATTAAAAATAGAGAAACCTTTACCAATTTATATTAACTTAGTATGTTTTCTCATAACAATTTACGATGCAACAAGAAAATATACCTGCATCAAATTATTAAAGTATAAGCTAAAGAAGTATACAACATAAATCATTAGCTTCTTATGCTTAATTATCTCACATGCGATGATATGTGAACATAATTAATAGAAATATATGGGTGAAAACAAAGTATACGTAAATTTTATAGCTTATATACTTGGTATATATTTGATATATCAAATATAGTAAGAGTGTAAAGCTGCGATTAATAGATCCAAGAATACTAATCATTTAGTAAAAATTGAAATGATATATTCTCAATTTTATCGAGAGAAGGTATTATGCTTAACGCCAAAAAAATAACTATTTGCTATTGTTATTATATAAAGTATATTGATTGTATTCCTTCAAAAAAAAGTATATTGATTGTATTTCATTTATATGGTTATCATGATCCTTTTTTATTTTTTAGATTCCCTACATTGATTATCCATATTGTAATGACAAGATGAAGCTACATATATCAAATGCTAAACATAATATTTTGTCAATATTTTTATCAATGCATTAATACAAATATGAATATTTCAATTATAGCTTTAACACAATCTCATTAGTATACAACTCATTAATGAACATTTAAATTATATGTTTCTTATAGCTATATAGTCTTGATCAAAAGGTAGAGGCATTGTTACAATAAAAAAATTCTCCATAAATCTTTTTTATATTAGGGTAAGAGTCTTATCTATAAGATTCATTATTGCTTACAAGAGATGAGTTTATACAAAAATTCATTAAAATCTCAAATTTTGTTATAAGTGTAATATTTTTATTTTTGTCTTTATTTTCTAGGTTGTATGTGATTATATATCTTACGCATATGATGTATTTAGCTCCAGTATTAACATAATTTCAAATGTTGTATAAGGATTTGACAAACATTGTTATCAAATCAATAACAACACTTTATCGTAACTAATGCTTTTATCGGTTTGAATTCATCTCTAATTGTAACTAAATTTACAATTTGATTTTTTAATGATTAGTTATTAAAGAAATGGGACATTCTCTAACGCCAAAATTATTTGCTAATAGTTATATAACAAAAGTTATTGGCCACTAAATTAACTTAAACACTTAATACCTTTGTGATTTTCATTATTACTTATTTGATTTTAAGAGTAATGCATTTTGTGAACTTATAATTGTTTGTAAACATTTACATTCCAAGTAGTTTTATTTCTTAATATCTAAAGTGATTATCATATTTTTGTGGTTATCGAACCCTTTATAATAAAACATAAAAGCATACATTTTTATTATTTCAAAGGCTCCATTTATGTATGAGGTGTAGAACAATTTCCCACCTGCCTAACAATTTCCTCTTGGATGTAAAGTTTTAACTCCTTACCTGCTATCTCATTCACTATTTGCTTCTTTTGTCAATAATCTATAAGAATTATGTATAAAAAAATAAAATATTTTTATAGGAAAATGAATTATCTAGCTGACTACATGTTGAGCTCATATTACAAAAAGGAGAGAACAACACAACAATCCTTATTTACCAAAATATTCTTGAATTCTCATATAAAAGCTCATATATCATTTAATAAAGATTAAACATGTAGTGAATTCACTATGTTCAAATTACTACAATCACAATGTTTAAATCCTTAACTAAGTCACAATAAATATCATGTTCAAAATCTCAAGTCTTTTCATAAGCTTTGTAAACGAATCCATTAAATGTTTTCATAAAGATCTTAGGATTTTTCACTTTAAAGGCATTTTTATGCCTTTTATAATTGTTTTTTTCATGCTCAAATGTAGCTATCAAATCACCTCCAATGAATGTTTTCAAAAATCATCCATCTAGCTCAATTATTTTTTACAAATACTAAGATGACCATACTTTAATGCACTAAAATCCCATATAAAACCTCTTAAATGTTGGTTGTTTGGACTTTTCTTTAAGTTTAACTTGGATAATAAATTTCCCTTATTTGTAGGTCTATCGTAGCTCTTATCCATAAGACCATAACTTTGTATAATGACCTTTCATAGATTCTCCTAGTATCACAGTAGCTTCTCATTTAGCCTTATAGCATTAGGATTTAGTCACTTGTAATGTATACATTCTATAAAGATCATTCATTATTTCTTTAATTAACCAATTTAGATTCCTCCTAAACTTATGTAAAATTCATTTATTATCAATTTCTTTTCAGCTTGCTTATTTCTTTGCACTTTATTATAACCATGCTTATTTTTTTTTAAATATTTTCACTATAAATGTTTTCATTTCCAATCTAGCTAGTATATACCCTAAATGAACATTTTAACTCATAAATAGCCTCCATTCTTATACTAGACTTAGAAATAGCCTCCATTATTACACTATATCTCACCATTGAAACATTATATCTATTTATAATTGCATAATTTTTTTAATACTTCCCTGAATTGCATCTTATCCTTAACTTTACATCAATTCAAACTGAAAATCCTTTATATCCATTTTTGGATGTACTTCTTCCTTATGACAAATGCCTCTCACCATCTATTATCATTACAAATTGGTGGTTAAACTTCAACAATATCCTCATTAACTACATTATCCATGTGAACTTCCTTATTCTCTTTGCGAATTTTCTGAATAGGTTAAGTACTCTTCATTGCAATCTTTTCCATTACTTCCAACCTCATCCACAACATTATTACATTCAACCCTACAACATACCTTCTTGTCACATTTCTTATCATTTGCTCATGTAAGTATTTTTGTTGGTTGATAACTCATCCTCCCTATTTCCTCCATCAGCCTTTACTTGGCCGCTATAACTTGGTAACATCGATTATAATGTATGTCAAAGATCTCTTTAAACTCCTAAACTATTTCTTAATCTATCAACTTTTTTCCTGTTGATGTGCATATCATGTTTTTTTCTCATTCATTGTCAGTACATTGCATTAATAACATCTATAGGTGTTGATATTATCTTCCATTTTAATAGCTTCACGCGGTATTCTTATCTGAAGTTTCAATGATCTTTTCTTTTTCTTTTTTTTAACTCGAATGATCTTATAATTTTTTCTAATAACCATATTCACGTGCAATTTACATCTCTCTATTGGTATGTCTATCTATCCTTTTAAATTTGTCAGGGTATACCAGCTAAAGCCTTTTCAATATTTGGGTTTTTCGCAGGGACGGAGCCATGTTATAGGGGAGGGGGGCCATGGCCCCCCTTTCAAATATTTTTTTTAAAAAATTACTTATATAATTAAAATTTTTAAAATTACAAATATAAGTGCTCCGCCTTTAAAAAAAATCCCTATCTTCTCTTCTCTTAAAAATTTTTTTTTGCATTTAGATGTTGGCCCCCGGCCCACCTTAGAGTTGAGTCTGACTCCGTCCCTGGTCAAATTTGTATTCACTTTTATTGTAGGAGAGAGTTCTATTTTGTGAGATATATGCACAAAATTTATATCCTCGTTGTGCTTAGAGGATTTAATTTGTACTCTTTTCCATTATAGTGAATTTTTTTACTCATCATCATCCATGGAAGTAACCAACTTAAGTGAACCACGTAAATCCTTATGTCTCATATCCTAAATTTATTTCACTTCTCACTCATCTGGATCTCGATCCTGCTTCCGCTATCACTTTATATCATAATAGGTAAGACTAGGCAACTAGTCAAAAGGGTAGTTTTGACGAGTTCTTCTTTTGAAACCTAGACGCTTTCATGCATTTTGGATCTAGTATCTACAAGTAGTAAATATTAGTTTGTTTTCTTGATTTAGCTCTAGTTTTAGTTAGAAACCAAGCTTTTTCTTTAACAGATAATCATTAAATGTATTCTTTTTTTATTTTTGTTAATGAAAGCCTATTGAGTTTCTAAATAAATTTCACTAATACGATTACTCTTGAACTAATAAATAATATGCCATTATTGGCATTATAACAACCTCTCTATAAATAGACTTAACAAAATGTGAAGTTGATTAATTAGTGATGATGTAATAATATTAAACGATGCTCTCAAAATTTGTTGATGTGACATAATTTTGTTCGGGGCAAGTAAACTGAAACATATCGAAAACAATCTCTCTATTTGGTAGAGATAAAACTGCGTACTACTAAACTTCTTTAGATTTCTCATTTTAACAAAATAATCATTTAATGGAATTTCACTAGGTGTTGTTCTTGCAAATCATCTTAAACAAAGATTTTCTCAGGCATGATTCATAATTCAATCCGTGCCTAGTGATCTAAAAGACAGTTTAAATGATAAGGATGAAGAGTGAAAAAGTTGGGTATAGCAAGCATCATCAAGCAAAATTATTTAATACGAATGTTACGTTCTTTTTCAATTTGGTATTATTCAATGAAAATCACATTATATGATTTTTAAAATAATGATTCAAAAAGGAATAAATTTTTTATTCAATTGATAAATTTTTAATTTACATATTAAAATTAAAAGTACTTCATTACTTGTCAATTTAATTAATAATGAGATATTAGTAGTTGGTAGAATACTTTTATGCTAAAATTATTAGACATTAATATCATATTACGAATCTTAATTTTTATTTTAATTAAAAAACAATTTAAATTTTATTCAATTATTATACAATTATAAAATCTTTTGAGTACAAGTGTGGCTAATAACTTTTTTTTCCCAGCTACGTTTAAGAACATAATTGATTTTTATCCAAATTATGAACTAACCCATTTATATACAAACTTATTTTATTTAAATCTCTAAAGCCATCTAAACAGTTAAACCAAACCAAACTAATCCAAATCAATTTGGTTTTATTTCCGTGGTTTGAATTGGTTCAATAAATTTAGATTTAAATATTTATTAAAAAAGTAGAATATCTTGACATATTTTAAAATTATCTAATGGAATAATATTTTAATAGCTAAGAGGTAATAATTTAATCATATTTATATAATTTTTATAGATATCTATTAAAAGACAAAATTTATCAAATGATAAAATTATTGATTTTGCTAATTAATAACCAAGAAATTTATACCAATAATATTATTTATTTTAAAAATAATTTGGTAGCAAAACATATTAAAAATTTTAAGATACTTTAAAAGAATGTTTAAGATACAAGAATCTTAAATTTTATGTATTATATCCTAGACAATAATCAATTGATTTCTTTAAAAACTTATACTATGTATAGATTTTTCTATTTTTATTAAATAGAAAGAGTACTTAATATGAATTAATAGAAGAAAAAGAGAGAGTCAACTAGGTGATATTGATTTGGTTGGGTTTGGTTTAGATTAAAACCAGAAATTAAATTCAGTGTTTTCCTCATTAAAAATTTATTCTTAATTTTAAGGTTTTAATAATTTAGTTTAGATTAAGTACTCGAGCCAAAATCAATCTACCATTCTTACACGTGCCATGGATACGATTCCGGAAGTCATATTGTAGCGTGTAGATCATAGAATAAGAACAGAGAGTGAAAAAAGTAATTAAAACAAAAAACAAAAAACCTCAATGAATCGACAGTAAAATTCAACCCTGAACCGAGTGAACAACACTGCATAAGAATATGTTTGGACAATACACGAAGCCGCCCTCCTCAACTGCACTAAAATGATGATGAAATGCAAATGGTCCCCAGCAAACATTTGTACGATTCTAAGAGTACTACAACCATCTTCTTTTCTGTATCTTTCACTTGGAAACCACATCTCCATTAACTTTCCAACTGATATCGTTGGCTATGTTTCGAGCATCCCTTGCAATGCCGTCCAATCCCATGCTCGAAAACCCTGCACAATACAGCCCATTTTCTCCTCTCCAGTGATTTGGAAAAGTATGTCTTGGCATTCCATCTTCGTTGAATAGGTCATACCCACCCTGAACCAATTACACATATTACACATATATACCACTCTGTCTCTCTCTCACTCGTAACCTACACAAAAGAACTCAACGAAGAAGGAGCACTATATATGCAACGGATCAATACCTTGAGCCAGTTCAAGACGGTGCTTCTGTACCCTGTAGCGAATATAATGACGTCAAATTCCTTGCTTTTCCCATTTCTGAATCTGACTTTTTTCCCTTTTATACTCTCCACCGCTGGCAAAACCTGTATTCGCGATCACATCAGGATATATATAGAAAAAGATGGTATTCGACAATTTTCAGGAAAATAATTCATTTTCTGAAGTTGCATGCAATGGAGTACCTCAATTGCACCACTTTTAATTTTTGCCAATGTTCCAACGTCAATAATTGGTGATCGACGAGTTGTCTTCTTGAGATAAAAAGGACCTTCTTTTGGCTTGATTATTCCATATTTTGAAAGGTTCCCGAGCAGGACCTTTGTAATCGCCATAGTTATGAAGTCTACAAACTTCACAGGCAAATACCTTAATAGCCACATTCCCAGATACACCACTTCTTTGGTAGTCATATGTACCTGTATATTTCGAACAGGTTTCAGATTAGACTATTATTTAGATGGATTAGCTAAATGAACATGAAGTAAAAGAATAATTCTTGTGATACCGACTCTATTCAGCTGTATAAGAAATTTGTTTATCAAATTTCCCTTCATTTTCTTTACTTCTTTTTCACAAAAACTGAAAAAGGAAAAACAGTTTTCTATGACATTATGAGTTTATCTCTTTTATTTTAAAAAACTTATGACGATTTGTAACAAAAACCATATAAAATATCCAAACGTGTATCTCCAAAGTAACATAATTAAGATTATAAGTATCGTCTTTCTAAAATGAAAGAGAATTATAAAATATGAACTAGGAATATTTGGTGCTTTTCATAATACAAGAGAAGTATAAAATTAAATTCCAATTTCTTTTCAAATATAACATTAAGTTTCTCAAAATTTTATAGAGAATTAATTGCATTAGTTCATCTAATATAATTGTTTGTAAAAATGGAATGATCGTTTGGCATTAAATGCATCTCTTATAACTATAAATATGTCCAGTGTAAAAGAATCTACTGTATGTCTTTCAAAAGAATATATTAAATATTTAACGTTCTCAAAGAAAAATAATAATCTAGTAGTGTGTGACTATGAGTGTGCATGAGATTGTAGTAGATGGAGATAGAAAAGTTTACAGGGCTACGAACGACAACGGATGTAATAGCGCCCCAATTATACAGATCATAGGCAATTTCCATCCCCGAATTGCCACTTCCGACCACCAAAACCTGTTTCCCCTCGTAAATCTTTCCATTATCGTACTTGTTGGAGTGAATGTACTTGCCGTCAAAACATTCAAGCCCGGGCACTTTGGGCACAAACCCATCACTGTTTTCGCCAGTAGCCACTACCAAGAACTTCGCACTATAAACCTCCAGCTCATCTGTAATCCTATCCCTAGCTGTTACAACCCACTTCCCCGCAACATCATCATGGAAAGCAGACTCCACACAACGATTGTACTTAGGCTTTATGTCGAACTTAGACACGTAGTTCTCCAAGTAGCTGATGAAACCATCTTTAGGGACAAAAGTTGGCGTGCCAGGGGGATATGGCATGTGAGGAAGCTCGCAGAATTGTTTTGCCAAGTGCAATTTGAGTCTGTCATATGCCCTTTTTCTCCAAAGGGACGCGAAGCAGTCTTCTCTTTCTAAGAGAACGTTTGGGACGTTGAGATTGTTGAGGCATGCAGATGTTGCAAGACCTGCAGGTCCAGCACCTACGATTATCACCATTGTCTCACGAGTAGCCATCACTGTTACTATCTGTTCAAGTTTTGCACGTGTAGTTTTATATGGATGTATCTGTAGAGTATGGTATCTGGAGATGTAGTAGAAATGCCGTTCCTTGGTTAAAGTGAAGGAAGTCTGGTAACGTTTATATAATAGGGGCAAAAACATGTATGAGGACATTGGTAGGGTAAAATGGATACCTTACTCGACAACATCTTAAGGTAGCAAATCTTCTAATTCTAGTTAATCTTTTAAGACGTTTGACCTTAATTCTGAGTATTTGAACTTGACCAATTTTTTCAACTTAATAGCAAGAGTAATTTTTACATTGCATCTAAGAGTTATAATTTTCTTTCTATAGTGGTATTATTTCCCAAATTTTATTGATTAATCTAATCATTTTATCATATAAATGTGATTTTACCAATGTTATGAGATATAATCTTACTTTAATTATAATTATTTAATTTCTTTTTATGAAAGTAAGAGCATGTTTCTGTTTAATAGAATTTAAATATGCAAAAATTGTAAACATTAAAAAGATATTTTTTGAGATGTACATCTCCCCTAAATTAATATGGCATATGTATTGTTTAGCATTTGAACACCATATCTGACCGTTATTAATGTGTATGTATTTCGTGCATGCAGCTCGCTAAACAACATGCAAAATCACACCTGGTAAGGCTTTAATAAACGTTTAAGGGAAAATCTTACCAACGGAACTCATTAATTACATTCAAATTCTTATTTACGAAAGGTCGCTTGGTTTCAATTTATTTTTTATTGTAGTTTTTAATTTTTAATTTTTATTTTTAGTTTTAGTTTTTTTAAACATATTTGGTTGTTAATTTTAGTGTGGTTATATTTTTATTGTTAATGTTAATTATATATTAGATAAAACTTAAAGATAATATTTTTAATTAACTAAATTTATTTTAATCAGT
Source organism: Erythroxylum citrifolium (assembly GCA_026284465.1). Lineage (NCBI taxonomy): Eukaryota > Viridiplantae > Streptophyta > Magnoliopsida > Malpighiales > Erythroxylaceae > Erythroxylum > Erythroxylum citrifolium. Next base: position 12,973,621 of record JANKOE010000002.1, on the reverse strand, counting down.
TATATAATATTTTTCAAAAAATAATCAACAAAATTTATTTTATTTTATTAAATTAAATAATTTATAAAGTAATATTTATCTTAAATATATCTTAGTTATTAAATCAAGTTTTGTTTGAAATTTTGTATATTTTAAAGATGTTTTAAATTTAATTATATTAATTAATAATTTAATTTAATTACAATTATTAAATAAAATCACATTGTTCATAATTTTAATCAATAATTAATTTTAATTAATTAAGTATATAGTATTAAATTAAATTATTCATAATTATTATTAATAATTAATATATTAACTAATTAAATACTATATATTTAGTTGATAGTAAATCAAATTATTAAAAAACAAAAATTAATTTTTGTGGTTTCATAAATTTTAAAAACTGGAAGATTGCGAAATTAAAAATTAAAACAAACAAATTTTTAACTAAATTTAAACATTAAAAACAGAAATAGAAATTAATATACCTAAATTTTTGTTAGATTTTATTATCTGTTGTTTAGTTGGTACAATGCCAGTGCAGGTACTTTGTACTTAAATTCAATGCATTGTCTTCTTGACCATATATCTCATTTACGTTTGTTCTCTATTATGATTTGGCGCAAAGCTTGTGGAGTGGTATGTCATACTGAAATTAAATTCATGACCCTTTATAGAGTAATAAATATTAAATATATTCAGCATTGGTCCACGAATCTCAGATATGCTTACCTATTGAGATTAATGCCACTATTGTCTAAATTTAAATAATTTACTCTATTTAAATTATTAAAAAAAACATTTGTTAACATCATAAAATTTGACAAATGATCTTTTGTTAAGCGTTTATTAATTATTTTAATAGATATCTTGAGATAGTTAATTATTTCATATTTAATATTTCTTATATAGTTTTCCAACTCCATCATACTAGAATCTAATAAGAGTTTGATTCAAAATACCTTTTAAATAATTATTATATATTGGATAGTGCTTATATATCAATTATGTATCACATACGATCTGTAACAATTAAAGATTGGTACAAATTTATTTTTAGTATATTAAATTATATAAAAGAATTTTGGACTTTACCAATTAGTACAACGAAATATCGAAAAATAATAGGTAAGATTTGCAAATTAAAAAAATTGAATAGTCAATTGAAAAAAATGTTTAGGTTTAAATATTTTTAAAAATAATTATTATGTTTAAAATAAAAATTTTATGTTAATTTTAATAAATAAAGATGTTACTCTAATTTTGTTATGTTTTAAATTTTAGTTATATAAAATTTGAAGAACTGTTTTATAATTAAAATTTAATCTAAAATAGTATTCATTATTAACAAGTATTGGTATTGTGATATACTAATCTTAAAATTGCACAAGTTATATTCATACCCAATATCATTATCTTAAGTATTTATTGGCTATTTCATCTTTCAAATATTATATTTATATTTTTAATATTTAATTTATTTTTAAAATTTTCTTATTTATTTCTAATCAGCTATTTGCTAGATATATGGATAAATAGAATAAAGAATAAGTGTAATTATCAAGGGTTGACCCTTACTCTTAAAGTTATATTTTTGTTTAACATTTAATAAAATATTTATTCTTAATTTCATGAACATTTGAGTAACTTTAGGTTTCTAAAATATAATTTTATCATCTAATAAATCCAAATTATTTAATATTAGCTATTAATAAAAATAAAATAAATATAATTTAATTATTCGATCTATTGTTAATGGTAAGATGAATAAAAGAATTTTACAAGCTATATATATATATATTTTTTTAAAATACATTTTATAATTAAAAATTAGATTTTAATTATATGGATTTGAAAAATATTATAATTTAGAAAATTATTTAGAAAGATATTCAATATTTGATCAATATCGTATGAATATCAAAAACTTTACGAACTTTGACACAAGATTTATAACATTAAATTACATGACTCTCTGAATTAATAGGAAATTTTAATTGGACTCTAATTCTATTTTCTTATATAAATAAAAAATTGCCAAGTTACTTCTCTTTTTCTTTTTAATAATATAGACAAATTAATTAAAGTTAGCTTCAATTATGATATCATTAAATTAAAACAATGATATAAACAACGTTATTCATGCAACAATTGTGATTATTTTTTTAAGTTTGTGATGTCATATATTATAAATTCGTTTTACAGTAATTTTAAATAATAAAAAATTTACAATTAGTATAAAATGATTTGAAAAAAATGTGCTTCCCTTCTAGATTGACTTATTTATTAAAAATAATATAATTTAATATTCTTAAAAAATAAATATTATTTTTTTTGTTTTGACCAAAAAAAATGTTCTCTTTGCGAGAATTCAATTTTAAATTCGATTGCATTTAGACCAAATGACCCGACCCACCCTTAGTTGAAATCTCACGCAAAATTTGATTCGAAGTGACTCAGCCCAATTTTACCATCCATATAAGTCCTGCTCTTTACCGGTTTACCCTTGAACATGCTCCATGGAAGGTAGAACGATCAATCATCCAGCTCTGTGAATCATATCTCTTCCAAATGGGCAAGATCGAACGGCTTTCAAATGGGCAACATCCTAAGAGCCTGTACGTCGTACTACCCAATTCTTATCCTCAATTTAGAATCATCGTCAAACCGAAAGTAACACGAGTACATTACCAACTTTATAAATTTTATTATTTAAACAAAAGAAACATAAAGAGAGCACTGGCAGATGGAAGGAAGAAGACTTTAGAGCTTTCTTTCCCTCTCTGTAACATCACCACTCCACTTTTAGGTTTCATGTCTCTCTATAGATGCTTCACATCTGCTGTGAAATCTAACTCTACCCGTTTCACCTATTCCTAGGTATCAACACTCTCTCGCTCGAACTTAGTTCTGTGTAATGTTTGGCATAGTGTATTAGACCTTGCTATTATTTTATTTGAGGCTGTTCATTTGTTGTGTTAGGAGTTATTTGATTTGGGATTTCTTAAGATTATAACTAGGCATCATAACAATGGAAGCTTCGTCGAGCCAACAGGAGTTTGACTACTTGTTCAAATTGCTGATGATTGGAGACTCTGGTGTTGGCAAGAGTACTCTCCTGTTGAGTTTTACTTCCGAAAATTTCGAGGATCTCTCTCCCACCATCGGTGAGCTCTGCGATCACCGTTTCTGACATGTTTTTTGTTCCCTTACTCTGGATCTGATGAAGTTGACTAGATTTCTTTTTTGTTTCAACATCAACTAGTCGAGGAAAAATGTGAATAGGGTTTAGAGTTACAATTCTTTTTTGAATGGTTAGCTTTCTTGATGGTGTTTAGTATCTTCAACCTGTTTATTAAATGGTTTCATTTGACTACAGAGTTTACTTGGTTGGGGAGAGTGTAAATTGTTTTTATTGGAGGAAAGATTAAATTAGAGAGATGATCTAGACCTCCTTGGATGAAAGGATATGCACCAAATTGCTTTGCCAAATCGGATACTCACCACCCTGTGAAATTAATTTATACTTCCTGTGTTCCATTGTCTTGATTTTGTGTCAATTTAGCATGTCTCTCAATATGAAATTTTACAAGAGTTTGTAGCATTTTAACTTCACTCAATGATTCTATTTCTGATCATCAACCAGTGATACTTTTTTTGATGGACAGCATGTTAGGTAATAATTACTAACTACTCTCACTTTGTAGGTGTGGACTTCAAGATAAAGCATGTTACCATTGGTGGGAAAAAGCTGAAACTTGCTATTTGGGACACTGGTGAGACGATGCTGACAATTCACTATTTTTCCATTTCCGTCTTTCTGTTCCGTCTGATTTATAATATATAATACACTTTCTTCCTAATTGGTGAACCAAAGGGTAATGAATACCAATTCTTGTGACTTGTTACAAACTTGGTCTAATTTATATGGAATGGCTTTCATGATTAACAAATGTCACTTTAGATTGGAAAACTATGTTTTCATAATTGAAGATTGCATTTGGAAACATGAACAATACACACACACATACCCATAAATAGGTCTATACATATGCACCTCAGTTTATTCTTTTTTATTTTATTTTGATAGTCTCTATTTTATTTTTCCTCCTCAATAGCTTGAGATTTTATTAGTTTAATATGGTTTAGCTGCTAGTTGTAGCTTTTCCTGTTTTTGGTTTTGAATGAAATATAAATCTATAATTTGTATGCAGCTGGACAGGAGAGATTTAGAACATTAACTAGTTCTTACTACAGAGGAGCACAAGGAATCATAATGGGTATGTATTTATATTTGCTTCTCCTTTTTCTCTTATTCTCACCTTACCCTTGAAGTTGTTATTGCACACATGTCCCATTCAATTCTACTGTGGTCAAAAACAAAATGTTAGCACTTATTCCCAGTTTTTCATTATGGCCTTTTTGTAACTGCAAGTTTTGCAAACAATAACATTTGAAGTATAACTATCTTTCATGCTATTGCGTTTTCAGCATATTTTTCATTGTTTTGCACTTTCATGAGATAGGTAGTTATGTTTTAGGTTAATGGGGTCCCCTGGCTTTGCAAGTGGTTTACTCTACTTGTGAAATACTATTAACAATATGTTGCAAGTAATGAGTTGGCTGGATTTGTCCTAATAATTTCTAAAAATTTATATAATGTGCATCTAAAATAATTGTTCTCTATGGGAATTGTTAGTGTATGATGTAACCCGACGAGAAACATTTACAAATCTGTCTGATATATGGGCCAAAGAGATTGATTTATATTCGACCAACCAGGATTGCATCAAGATGCTTGTTGGCAACAAAGTTGATAAGGTATGTCTTGGCTAGCTAAAGAATTTTGCTTACGAATTTTATTGACTTTGTGCTTGGTGCAATAAAAAGAATTCATTAGCTCTACTATTCAGTTATCTTATCAGTTGTCGGACACAACAACATTGAAGGCTTTATAGATTTGTTACACTTGATCCTTTACCCCATCTTAATCCTTCAACCTGTCACGTCTACTTTTGTAGGAAAGTGAAAGAGTTGTGAGCAAAAAGGAGGGCATTGACTTTGCCAGGGAATATGGGTGTCTTTTTCTTGAATGCAGTGCAAAAACAAGAGTCAATGTAGAGAAATGTTTTGAGGAACTTGTTTTAAAGGTAAATGAGTTGCAAGAACTTCCCACCTGCAATGGTATAACCTTGTATAACTTGTATTTGAAGTTGGCCTTAAAGTTTTCAAATTTGACGATTGCTGTTACTCTGTATTTGTATTATTCTTATGTCGTGGCATTCTGACTATGTTCCTGCCATACTTTGATCTTGTCACTGATTGGAAATTTCTTTAGCTCTCATCATCTCTTAATAGAGTTTAAAGCTGATGTATAACTTTTTGGTTCCCTTGTAAGAGTTGAAATAGAAATGCTTTAAGATAAGTGCCAGATCTTTGAAAATGAGCATAGTGCTGTATATGTGTGGAACATCTTAAAGGTTCAGAACTTACACTTAATTGTTTTGAAGATTTACTTCCCTTTATGCTTTGAAATAAAGTTTTGGAGCCTTTCTGGATGATGGACATGAATCATGAGAATGCTGGGGAATTGTTTCTTACGAGGACCTTTAATGGCATTCCTCTGGAAAATTGATTAACCTTGTATACTTTATTGGAGGCCATGGCCTTAGACCTTGTGCATAAAAGAATTGCATGCTTTTGTGATGTATGTTGAACGTGATATAGTATGGATGATGATTGTAGTTTACAATGATTCGCAGATTTTGGAAACTCCAAGTCTGTTGGCTGAAGGTTCAAGTGGCGTGAAAAAGAACATCTTTAAACAGAAACCTCCAGAGGATGCTTCTGTTAGTGGCTGTTGCTCGTGGTGATTGCATTGCACATCCTTGTCTATGTAATCTTTGGTTCTTTTCTCGTATTGATTTCTTAATTTTGACCAATGACCAAACCTATGATATTAAACTTTACATTAATTACTCAATTGTTAATCTCAACTGTTTGCGCCATAATCTTTTGGCTCTTGGTAAGTACAATTCGGTTGAAGTTTCTCTAGATTGTAATTGAGGCTCGATTTCTATATTTGAAACATAAAATTGTAATTTAAAATCCTTTCCAAATTCTTATTAACGGTTGGTTCTTAGATTGCCCCATCAAAAATAAAAAAGAAGAAGTCCGTTTAATGTTATATGATTTTAATAGGAAGGAACGAGGACATCAATTTTACAACGATGCGATATTTATAACTCTCTGACCTTTTAATCACAAAGAGTAATTTCAACAAAGAGTAATTTCAAGATTCGTGTATAATATTAATATCAATTAAATTTAATTCGTCTAAAATTATTTTGTTAAATAATTTATTAAAATGTATTTTGATAATACGCCAATTATCCAGTTTTTGTAAAAAGAAAAAGAAAGTTGACGCTTCCGAGGGCACAGGTAACTCCTCAAGTTCCCCAAAGCAAAAGTAGGCATATGCTAACATCTAATTGTATTCTTCACCTTCCCGCAACCTTTCTCATCTCTCTCAATTCTGAAGCATTCTACTTCCAGATCCAGCCCTAGCTTCTCTGTACCAATTTCACCAATTCAAGGTATCAGATCTCTCTCTCTCGCTTTTGTTCAATGTTCGTGTGTGTATATATTATATAAACGTTGGTTTTTGTGTTTATTTGATGGTGTTAGGAGGTCTTGTTTGGGATTCCTTGGTGCATAATTTGTCTACACCAATAAAAAGGAAAATGGAGGCTTCTTCGAGCCAACAGGAGTTTGATTACTTGTTCAAGTTGTTGCTGATTGGGGACTCTGGTGTCGGTAAGAGTAGTCTGCTCCTGAGTTTTACTTCTGACAATTTCGAGGATCTCTCTCCCACCATCGGTGAGCTCATCGATCACCATTTTGGAATTCGCATTTTTTTTCCTTCTTGCTAATGTTTGGTTAATTGTCCCATTTCGATCAACAGTTGTAAACTTGGCCTGATTGAGACGTTCTTCTGGTTTAAATCACCGGGGAATAATGCGAATAGGTTTTTAAAATTTCAACTTTCTTTTTGTGAATGGCTAGATTTGTCGAGGCTGTTTTGAATTTTGGTTCTGCGTTATTCGATGCGAATTGGGTTTCATTCTTGTTTCAAATCTACATTCATGGAAATGCTTTTTCAATGGATGAACAAAAATGCGCATCAAATTGCTTTGCTAATGAATGAATATACTTGCTAGCGTGTGAAAACTCATACTTTATGAATTCCTTTGTCTTAATTTCGTTTTAAAGTTGGAATCAATCTTGATGTGAAATTTCTTCGGCGAAAGTGTTTAGTCTTTGTTATTTTAATTAGTAACTTGTTACGTATGCCATACATGGCGCAGCCTTTCTGGGTTGTTGTTGGTTTATTACTGTTTACGTAGGACAACTATTCATTGTTGCTTCTGGGTTGTTGCTGGATTATTACTGCTTTCCTATTGTTTCCGCTTGTTTCGCTTAAGACTTGGTCAATTAGTCAGTTAAATAGTTAGTGGCATAGTGGAGTAATTCATGGCATTAGTTGGCCAGTTAGTGGTCTGTAGAGTTAGTGGTCGGTTGCTTGTTATTGATTAGCTATAAATACGTATTAGTTTTGGGAATAAAGGGGGAATTATCAGTATCTATGTTTCTCTGCTCTTCCTAATTCTTTTCTGCGTCTTCCTCTATCTCTTCATCTCTTAATTCTGTCTTCTGAAATTCCAGTTTTCTACTTTTCTTCCTACTGTTATTTCGCTTCCTTAATAGCGATAAAATTCTACACAACAAAAGCATGCGTAACTATCCAATCATCCATGTTAGATCGAAAGAAGAATTCACTAACATCAGCAAGGAGTAAGCGTTAGACTTGAGAAGCCCATATACAATCTTTAAGAGCGTGAAGGACAGATTCTTGCCTCCTCCAACATCAGCAGCAGAAAGGAGATTCTCTTCATACCGCGATTATACCGCAAGAGATTTGTAAGAAGCAGGGCTGGTCCTATACTTTTATGGGCCTTTGGTAAAATTAATTTTTTTTTATAAAATAGGCCCCGTCTTATAAAAAAAAATTTGGCCAAGAAATTTTAGTTTAGAGAGGGGGCTTGGGGCTCCCTCTCATAGAGGGCCCTGGGTAAAATTAATTTTTTTTAAAAAATGGACCCTTTCTTATAAAAACATTTTTTTTGTGCCAGAAAAAATTTTTTTGGCCAAAAAATTTTAATTTACAGAGGGAGCTTGGGGCCCCCTCTCATTGAGGGCCCTGGGCGGGCGCCCTGCTCGCTCCTGCCCAGGGCCGGCCCTGGTAAGAAGGCGTTGTCATATGATCAGCCACAAGAAGAAACGAAATTTCTCAGGAACATTAAGTTTCCAAATACGCATCCATTTCTTCGTAGGATCACATGGATACGGTACCCTAGGTATAAACTCGTACTCGTAGCCTGACTTCCCAGAATAAGCACCAGTAGCATTCTCTCTCCAAATGAGCACATCAGGCATATCCAAGGAATGAGAAATTGAGATTGTTGTAATCATCTTTTCCACCCTGCAAGCCAATGAAGAATGTAGGGTGTCTAGATCCCAAGTTTTAGTCAAACTTAATTTGTCATGATTTTTCAAGTCCTGAAAGATGAAAATAAAGTATATAAACTTCTCTCGTATTTAAGAAATTTTAGAACTCTAATGAAATTTAAAAATCTCAAAAAATTATTTTTTAATTTTCAATTGTTAAAAAATATCCATTATCTTAGACTCCAGATAAAAAATAATAACAAAACATATGTTATATAAATATTAAATATGTACTAATCAAATTTTATTTATATATTGATTCAACGCAACTCTTAAACTTGAACTAAAATAATTAAATTCGATATAAACAAATAATTTATTGTAGTTATCTTTAATTCTTATTTTAAGTTGAATTTCATTCGGTTAGATCGGATTTAAATATTTAGTTAAATTATTATATTAATAACATTTGATTAATCTATGTTTGATATTAATACTACTAATATTTCATCTTTATTTTTTAAACAAAGTTTAAAAGGATTTTTTTGAAAAAAATAAAAATTAGATTTTTTAAATTTTTTAAGCTATAAAAAAGTTTATATCTTTAACCTAAAAAATAATTTGTTAAAGTTAACATAAATGTGAGTCTAATCAAATTTAAATATTAGAGCTGCAAGTCTTATCTAAATTTAATTAAATCGAACTTATATTTTTAATTTATGATAAGACAGACCGGGCCTACTTTAGTATGCTACCTCTACTAGGAATCAATAGTTCTTTTCCTCCGAGAGATAGGAAGCAGAACTTCCATGAGCCGCCATGGTTTAAAAAGACCACCACAAAGACTTACGCAGCACGCTCCAAGAAGCTAAGAAGGAAGCTAGCCTCGCAGAGTCAAAGTGACGAGATAAAAAAAGTTGAAATTCTTGGAATATAAGCGTGATCACCAAGTCAGGCGAGTTCTATAAATTACTATATCGAATCAAACCAAAACTTCCCAACCCAGAAACACATCACAAAAGCAAGCATCGATTTCTAGCTACGACTTGGTTCTGATCTTGTGGAGTTTGTTCGTCTTCCAACGCCAAAGAAGAGGATTTACATAACTTGGTCTGAAATGGGTTTTCGTTTTCAATGCTCGATGTTGTTCTCATGCTTCCATGATCCTGACAACAAGCCAAAGCCAACGACCGTGGGACCGGAGGAGGCTGCAATGGTGGCAGCGTCTAAGCACTTCTCAACTGCCCACAAAGTTCGGTTCGGTTAATTTCTTGAACCTAGCCAATCATAGGAAGCGCAGCCACTTCTGATGTACGAATCAGTGTCGAGGACGGAGATCACTCGTTGCAGGCGAGCAGGTACCGTTGGCTTAGCCTGCATAGTAAGATGTAAAAGAAGTTGCTTTCAGACGGAGAAGATGGCAATTGGCAAAGTGGAAAAGGACTTGTAAAGCACTCTGAAAGCAATAGCTAGCAATGCAACAGTGAACAAGCAAAAAAAACAGAGCAAGTGATCAAAGGAAATGTGTGTATTTGATTCAACAGTGAACTGATTACAATGAATTTGCAGAA
>JANKOE010000002.1:12870028-12885098 GCA_026284465.1 Erythroxylum citrifolium | reverse complement strand
TACTTTAGGCCATAATTTAATACCTTAATCAAACTTGAATTAATACTAACCTTAACATAATTTAAATCCAATTAGCTTATCTAACCAGACCACAAAAATAAAATAAAATAAATCATGCCTCAAAATAAATAAAACAGGTTTGGGGTCCAACATGGGCAAGATGTTATTAATCCTTTGAATTGAAATGCCCAGTTGTTGATAACAACACAACTGAAACATTCAATGGACAGATCTTACCGGCCAAAGATAGGCCAATTATAAGCATGCTTGAAACCACTAGAATCATGGTGATGAAGAGGCATGCAAATAGGAAAGAATTTGTGTATGATTGGAATTCAGATGTTACACCCAAGATTATGAAGAAATTAGAAAAGAATAAGAAAGATGTTATACAGTGGAGAATAGTTTGGAATGGTGATGGAGCATATGAAGTTTTAAAGGTGATGGCAATCATATGGTAAAGATTGGTCGACACCAATCATGTAGCTGTAGGGCATGGGAGTTGTAAGGATATCCTTGCAAACATGTTGTAAGTGTTGTTCACAATTCCAAACAATGACAGGAGGCATATGTGGATGAGTGCTACAAGAAGTCTAAATTTATAGTAGTGGATGAGCATGTGTTGCAACCTATTAGAGGTCCAATTTTCTAGCCTACAGTTGATGCAGAACTAATAAACCCACCGCCAAAAGAGTTATTCCAGGAAGACCTAAAATAGCTAGAAGGAGAGGGGTAAATGAGCTTATTAAGTTGAAAAATCCAAACAAATTTACTCAAAAGAGTCAAGTACAAAAATGTGGCAATTATGATCACAATGTCAGAAAATGTAAGAGTCAAGGCTTAACCAGCTCAACAATCTCCATAGGTATGTAAAATTCTATGATTACTATGTATTGCTTTATATATTTAATGATCATTTATGACAATCTTTGATTCGTATTTATTAGTTCATTCCTGAGGTCTCTTCACAAGCTGAACATGTTGTAGCAAGTCAACAAAGTAATATTGTGAGTATATTACCATAAATAACATTATTTATTACTTTCAAGATTGAATATTGTTAAAGACATGTTTATCTGTAGGTTGGTATCTCTTCGTATAGTAGTAAACAAAAGTTTGGAGAAGCAGATCCACGTTTATTCAAACTATCTTTCGAACCAAAAAGTATAAGGTTCAAAGGACAATCTAGTATAGCTTCTCAACAGTTACAAAACTAAAGCAACAGGGAGGAAATCATCAATGAATCAACCAGTATCTGATCAACCTTTTCAGTCAGGTGCAAATGCGAGCAGCGATGTGGTTGATTCGTAGACTTTATATTAATGTTGTCTATATGTTGTTTAAACTTTAGTTAATACATCCTTATAGATTCTTTTATATATGGACGAATAGATAACATAACTTTTGTATATACATGCATTGTGATATAATCATAGAGTATGATAATGTTATTTTCATACTAACTAAAAACATAATACTATTACAGGCAACTTGATGATGAGAGACAAACAAAAACTTCAAACCAACTTTAACACTCATTAAGATATGCAATGTAGTGCTTCGTAAAGGCAAATGAAATGAATGCAAGTAGAAATTGACTCCAGCAAATTTTGAATTTCATTCTCAACCAAAATGTTCAACATTTCTAAAAAAATCAGTAAATTAGATAGTCATGTTCTTTCCCTTCATTGGCACAAATTACAAATAGGTTCCTTAACTAAATAAACATTCAAATTCCATGCTCACCCTAATCATCGAATTCGACTTCCATGCTCAAATCAATCACAAGCATTCTCAAATTCAACTTCCATTCACATCCAAAATGAAATTGAAGACACAATAGATGAGGGTAGGAAGAAGTGAAAATCAAAAGATTTCACTCCATATCATTGTCTCAAAGCTACACCCAAACAGAGAAAATGAAACAAATGATGAAGATACAGTAGATGTTACCTTTGATTCACCGCAGTGGTGGCATTGATCCTTAGTTCTCAAGAGGTGGTGCACAATTGTTCCAAACGAGTTAGCGACCCTCCTAGATTGTGTTCGTTGAAGAAGAAGACGAATAACGCTACATATTAGGGATTGAACTTAACAGAATTTGGGATTCAAGAAGAATGCATATTAGGAATTGAAGTTAACAGATTAGGAATTGTGTGAAAGTGAAGATGAACGCAAATTAAGGATTAGGGATTGCCTATTTGAGGAAGAGACAAATGTTGCGTGTTGGTGGTTCTTCAAAACGGTGCATTTAAGATTAAACTGAAGCGCTGCATTTAAGAAGGAAACGTTACGTTTATAAATGAAGAGAACAAAACGCAACGTTTAATCATCACACACTGCGCTAATGAAGAGAACAAAATAGTGCATTTCATAAATCAACTCAAAATGTTGCATTATAAATTTACGTGGATCCACCTAATTTTAAAAAATTCCAAGCCACATCAAATTTAAAAAAACACTTCAATAAAAGTTTCATCATATCATTAAATAACTAACAATAACCTAATACTTCCCTAAAAAAAACAATAACCTAATACTTTTTATGATTCATTTTAAATACCATGAAACATTAAGGTCCATTTTAGACACCAATGTAAACATTACGATTCATTTAGTTCTTTTGGCCAATTTATAGAAAAAGTTCTGAATATTCAATTTTAAGAAAATATGAAATTAATAAAACTTTAAATAGAAAATGATTGTTTAACGTTTTAAAGAAAATATGAACCTCCACAAGCTGCTAATTCTTTGAAATAGAATTTTTAGATGTTAGCCAAATTTTCTCTTTTGAAAATATCTTCACAAGTATTTAAAAAAAAAAGAAGATAATAAATCGCAAATGGAAACTAACCGAAAATTTACAGGTAACTTAAACGTAATGAACTTAGGGCTCTTCTCTTTGTCAAAAAACCCGAAAAGAGGGTTTTAGGCGTTGATCAGTTTGGAGTCTCTATGGCGAAGGAAGAGCCACTGGTCAGCTCCAAAGCAGAGCTTAAACGCAAACAAACTCTTAAAAAGAAAGCCAAATCAGGCGGCTTCGAGTCTCTCAATCTCAGTCCCAATGTGTTCCGTGGCATCAAGCGCAAGGGTTATCGTGTGCCCACCCCTATACAGCGCAAAACCATGCCCCTCATTCTCTCCGGTGCCGACGTCGTTGCCATGGCTCGCACCGGCTCCGGCAAGACTGCCGCTTTCCTTGTTCCAATGCTCCAGAGGCTTAAACAGCACGTGCCCCAAGGCGGCGTTAGGGCTCTCATTTTGTCTCCCACTAGGGATCTGGCTTTGCAGACCCTCAAGTTCACTAAAGAACTCGGCAAATTCACGGGTATCGCTGTTTTTTCATTTCTACAATATCTCCTTTGCTTTTTATTACTGTTTGTTTGTTTCTGTGTTTGTGGCAATAACAGTTAAGGTGTTCTTGACTTAGAGATTAGCATAATACTAGAGGATGTATGTAATGTGAGTTGAATTTATGTCAAGTCAACATGTTTACTGTGCTTATGGTCTTTTCACATACAATTCCCTCGGTTAATTTTATCAAAACTACAATTTTGAGCCAAGCCAATGATAAATTATTCTTCATCACAGATCTTCGCACCAGCTTGTTGGTTGGTGGTGATAGCATGGAAAATCAGTTTGAGGAATTGGCACAGAGCCCTGATATCATAATTGCAACTCCTGGTAGACTTATGCACCACTTGGCTGAGGTTGATGACATGTCGTTGCGAACTGTGGAATATGTAGTTTTTGATGAAGCTGACAGTCTTTTTGGCATGGGTTTTGCTGAGCAATTGCATCAAATCCTTAACCATTTAAGTGAGAACCGCCAGACATTACTTTTCAGTGCCACTATGCCTAGTGCCCTTGCTGAGTTTGCCAAGGCTGGTCTACGGGATCCTCAACTTGTTCGACTTGATGTGGAAACTAAGATTAGTCCTGACTTGAAATTGACATTTTTCACGTTGCGACAAGAGGAAAAACATGCAGCTTTGCTTTATTTGGTAAGGGAGCACATTGGTCCTGAACAGCAGACGCTAATATTTGTTTCTACAAAACATCATGTTGAGTTTCTAAATATTTTGTTTAGAGAAGAGGGTATTGAGCCTTCTGTCTGTTATGGTGATATGGATCAAGATGCTCGCAAGATTCATGTATCAAGGTTTAGGGCACGAAAGACTATGCTGTTGATAGTGACAGATGTTGCAGCCAGGGGTATAGACATTCCATTGCTTGATAATGTCATCAATTGGGACTTCCCACCAAAACCTAAAATGTTTGTCCATCGTGTGGGCAGAGCCGCAAGGGCTGGTCGAACTGGAACTGCGTTTTCATTTGTGACATCTGAAGACATGGCTTATCTTTTGGATCTTCACCTATTTCTCTCAAAGCCAATTAGGCCTGCGCCCACTGAGGAAGAGGTTTTGCAGGATATGGATGGAGTAATGGGAAAAATTGATCAAGCAGTTGCAAATGGAGAAACTGTTTACGGACGTTTCCCTCAGACAGTTCTTGATCTTGTATCAGATAGAGTTCGAGAAATAATTGATTCTTCTGCAGAATTAACATCTTTGCAGAAGACTTGCTCCAATGCCTTTCGCTTGTATATGAAGACAAAACCTTTACCTGCAAAGGAATCCATTAGAAGGGTGAAGGATTTACCCCGTGAAGGGTTGCATCCAGTTTTCAAAAATATTCTAGAAGGTGGTGAATTGATGGCACTAGCATTTTCTGAGCGCTTGAAAGCTTTCAGGTTAACATTTGAAATGTTTGTTTTTCCTTTTTGTTCTTTTTATTTTTCCCTTTTAATGTGTAGTTGCATGATTTTGACTGTAATATCTGGATAGACCGAAACAGACAATATTGGAAGCAGAAGGTGAAGCTGCTAGATCAAAGCATTTACAGGTGGCCAATACTCTATACAGTTGTTTAATTTCTGGGATTGATAATTCTTGTTTAAATACTGAACAAATAGGCCTTTCTATCCTAATCAGAAGAATTTAGTGATTTGCTTTTATACGTTTATCACTTCAGTTCTATTTGTCTCCTGGATTATGTACACCATGTTGGAGAATCCTCACAGTTAGGTTGTTGCTTTCTTTACAATTTTAGGTTATTCAATTCGTTATGAATATGTTGTTATTCCTTCTGAAGGTTTCTAGCCTTACAGTGAGCTTATATTTCTACTTCAGGGACCTTGTAGCCAGTGGGTTGATGTCATGAAGAAAAAGCGAGCTATCCATGAGAAGATCATCAATATGGTACATCAGCAACGCTCAAACAGGCCTGTTGAAAAGGTACATAAACTATGTTTGAATTGCTGGGCAGTCACAGTAGTTTGATATTCAGGGTAATGCCTTACCTCCCAGAAGGTTACTGTAATAAATCATAGCATGTGGCTGGGATTGGCATGGATGATCTTAGGATTGACTCCCAGCAGGCTCTTCATCTTAATAGGTTTATACATTGGCCTTCCATATTGTGGGGCTTGGCTATGCTAACATCTATGAAATTTGTTTTGGTCTCCTTCCTTCCGCTTGTTTGTTTTAGTTTTCAAAGAAGGGTTTTGAATCTCAGTTATTTGCAGGAAGATGAATCGGAGATTGCTTCATCAAGTGGAAAGAAGAAAAAGGGTGTGTAATGATTAGTTTTGCACACCTCATGATTATTCTCATGTTTTCTAATGTTAGACAGTTTGATGATTATATTTTGGATGATAGAAGCCCGTAGTTCTAAAAGAAAGGAAAGGAGTTTCAGGGATGAGGAGTTCTATATAAGCTCTGTGCCAACAAATCATGTATGTAATTCACTAAATCTTCCATCAATAATTCCTTCCATGAAAGTGTCTCATTATATCTTATCCTGATTTTAGTTTCCTTCATATGTTGCATGTGTGATTTTTCTTAAAATCTTGGGTAATTGTTTAACTTCTTTTCCAACTCTCAGCATACAGAGGTGGGCTTGTTAGTAAGAGGCAACGAAAGCTTTGGATCAAATAGGTAAACAGCGGAATTTCAAGAATGCCATCTGTTTTCCAACTGGATGTGAAACAATTGAGTTTACGGGATTTTTTTTATTGCTTCCTTCTTACTAATTGTTGTCATTTCTACTGTTAGGTTGGAAGCTGCTGTACTAGATCTGGTTGCAGATGACAGTGGGGGCATGCAGAAGCAAAAGGCATCATATCATTGGGATAAGGTACTTGAAAATGATGAAGTCAATGATTTGTCATGGACTTCTATAGAAAGTCTATCTTTAATATGTGAACATCTATGCAGAGGAGTAAAAAGTACATCAAATTGAACAATGGTGAACGTGTTACAGCCAGTGGAAAGGTAATCCTCACTTTTCACTAATGATGTTTTTAGGGAAATTTGAGTTTTTCCACTATGCTTTCCATAAATTTGTAAATATATTGGTGGTGATTTACTTTTTCTGCACTGGCATTTGTATTATGTAATGGATACCTGATGCATTCATTTCTGTGAAGCTATATTATGCATCAATTAGAAAACTAGATTCTTATTCTCAATCCTTGGGCTGGTGTATAGGTAAAGACAGAAAGTGGTGCAAAAGTAAAAGCTATCAAGACAGGGATATACAAGAAGTGGAAAGAGCAGTCACATAGAAAGGTATCTCTCAAAGGATCAAGCAGTGATGGGAATGATGGGGAAGCAACAAACATCTCAGGTACACATCTTACATTTGATGACCCAAATGATTGTTATCTATTAATTTCTGCTACACTATTACCCAATAAATATTTAATTAAATGCACAAGTTTCTTGATGGTTTTATTCAAGAGTTACATCCGTTAGGTTTTTATTTCATTAGATGCACAAATTTCATGGATGGTTTTGTTCAATATTTTATCCATTAGCTGAGGATTCGCTAGTTTTATATCATATGCATCCCCTTGAGAATAATATTTTACACTTCTGCCAAACTAAGGCTTCTTTGACATGTTTGTCATTGATGTCATTTACCATGCATGTAGATAGCCCACCGGAAAACTTAAGCAGTGACCTTATTGATTAATGAGCTGTTTAGACAAACATGCTGTATTAAAGGCAGGGGAGATGTTTCTTTTTTCGTCAGTTTGGAACATGTCTTGCGCATTATTATTAGCAGGAAAGAAAGGAAGAGATTTGAAGGAAAACAAGAGGGGAGTGTTCAGAAATGATATTAGTTACTTCCCTATGCTGAAGTCAAAATTTTCTTTGCCCCTTCCAGGAATGGATGCATGTTATGTCCCCTTAGTTGTCTAATCGAATTCTCCTTCCTCAATGGGTTATAATTTTCATACTTTGCCTGTAAACGGAACAAATATGTATGCAAGACCTTTAAATTTCTTGTGTTTGCAGGAGATCATGGGGGTAATTGGAAGTTCAGAGGGAGAAGGATGCACCAGCACTCGTTACCTAATGCTAATGTGCGTTCAGAGATCAAAGATCTTGAACAAGTGCGGAAGGAGAGGCAGAAGAAAGCAAACAAATTGTCTTATGTTAAGAACAAAGGTCCAAAGGGTAAAAAGTTTGGCAAGAATGGGAAAAGAGGCAAACCCAGGAAGTAAAGATACTTGCTGCATATGCTTGGCAGTTTATTTAGTAAAAACAAAGTTTTATAGGAATTGGAGAAAAGTTACGGACCTAAAAACTTCCACAGATGTAAGTGCTACATTATTCGTTTTTAGTTAGAGTGGAGCATTTGGAAGCTCTCGACATTTCTCATTGTTTTACATTGAAAGTAATGCTTGTCGTGGACGTCCATTTCATTCTTTGTCGGTTATCAAGTGTAAAAGGATGGCTATGGTTAAGTATAAAAGTTTAGTTGACTGCTCATTTTCATGACCTTGTTCTTATCTACTCTTAGTCCACTGTAAGGTTCCAATCAACACGTCGAGTTGTAATACAGACACTTTGACGCAAGGAAATCGGCCCATCTTTGAGTGGCCCGTGGATATCGTGATTGGATTGGACAAGAGTTTTGCTTTTCTCTTCTTTTAATTTATATATAAAAATTTTATCGACATGGGCCGCCACTGGTTTTATGGTGTAGTGGTTAGCACTCTGGACTTTGAATCCAGTGACCTGGTTCAACTCTCGGTAGACCTTTCAATTCTAATCCCTCATTTTAGATAGGGATGAAAATAGGCTTAGGCAGATTTAATTAATTCAATGTATTTCGAGTTGGAATCTTGAAGTTCAGTTACAATGAGTTGCAAAACATTCTAAATCTTTTGGTATCAACTATAAATAGTAAAGGCGCGATTGGAGGGGAGTGCCGCGGCTAGAGGGCGAACGGGAGGCCCTAATTGAAAGGAAAAGAAATGATACAATGAAGAGGCGACAGAAACGAAATGGCTGAGGCCGATGACTGTAAAATCTGAGAAAGAGAGATTATAAAGAGAGTAAAGTGTGAAGAAGGTAGGGGAATAAAAGGATAATGGTTAACCTAGACTAAATCGATGCTGTTTAATTGCGACATATTCAAAACGGTGTAAGCATAAAACGATATCGTTTTATTTCATTATAAATGAAACAATGAGAGTAGAAAATGAGGTCGTTTAAATTGTAATTTGGTTAAGACTTGGGCCGAGTTTTGACTCAATAATTATAAATTTTATGCCTAAGGCTTAGTCAATTCAGATTTAGCCTATTGACCTCGGATCGAGCCGGACTCAGATCCAAATGTCATCCTTAATTTTAAACCCTCAAACATTCATTTATACCTCTTCGTTCACTTTTTAACTTCCAGTTTATTATCCTTGACATTTTGATTTCACTCCCGTAACGTAGTCGCATTAAATCCAACCAATCCTTAAATCAAAAGATAAGCCACAAATTGATGTATTTAAGAAGAAATAAGATTGGATCCATTTTTTAATTTAAAACATTTTGACTTTTCAAGCTTGTAATTCAAAGGCTTATGAACATTTTCACAAGCTCCTGAGCCATTCCCCAACCATTTTTCATTAAAAGGATATGCGGTGGGGGAGACATTGGTTTTGAACAATCTTTAACCCATTATCCTACTCTAGCCTTTTCACTTCGATGGTAACCTCACTTGAATTTGATGTGGAGTAGAGCCTTACAAGAAAAATAAAAAAGCATAACTTTTATTTCCCAGTTGGAATTCAAGTGTTTATGTAACATAATCATCATGCAGATAACAATTACGTTTGCATGGTTAGTAGAGTTTTAGGGGATGAGATCGTCTATACCGCCTACTCTGTACTATTTCTGTGCCAACTCCTCCCATCCACTTATTTCACATTATCCCATTTATTTATTGTGAAGTCTGTGGATAGGAGAAGTTGGCACAGAGTTGGCACAGGAAAGCTGCTACAGAGGATCTCAGGCCGAGTTTTAGTGTATGACATCCACTCCTAAGCCATAAGAGGGACATTTTGTGTGATGGTGATTGAAATATCACAGGCATAACTGTAGCCAACTTATGGTTAATTTTGTTTCGCGTACAGGATCTTGGCAGGCTTTTCAGCAATCAAGCACTCTATGTGGCGATGAGAAAAAGTAAATGATGCCTCAGTTGTCCTTATTCAGGAATCGATACTCTATCACATTGTGAAGCGCAAGACTAACCGTTGATGTCTTCCTTACTTGCAGAAGCAAAAGTCTCACACCTCTCGTGTCATTAGCTATTGCTCTTCTCCTTCCATAAAGGCTCTTAGGAGAGCTTGAATCACGTTTATACTCAGGAACAAGTGGATATTAAACATCATCAATTGTTTATCCTTTCAATTGTGCAAGGATAAAGCGTCTGGTATTCATAATAATTCGGTATTAGAATAAATTATTCACGAAATTCGTTCAACTTAATGTTAGCAGATGTATATCTTCATCCTTGGCCAGCTAAACGATTAAATGTTCTTGGAATCGAGATGGAAGACACTTGAATTAACTCCTACCGTGAGGCCATCATCATCAATTGTTTAACAGTAGCATTTAGTACAGCAGACCACTTGGTTTATTGTGCCAACATCTACTGCAACCATGGAAAAAGGGCCATATCGATGCAAACCACCACTTGCTTATATTTTTTCTTTTTCAGCTGTTGAATTGTGCCAAAAGCAGTAGCTTATCATATCTAAGGTGTAGAATAGATGCTCGAGCAAGTCAAATCATCTGTTTCGATAAGCCAAAGCCAAACTGCCGATCTTGTTCAGATTATTTTGACAACTGATTTCGATGAATCGATATGATACTATAATTAAAGTCGGCAGACGACATAAATGAGAGATTATTAACCTCCAGAATCCACTTGTCTTAAAGATCTAGTAAAAGTGGTAGTTTTAGTTGTTCCCGAAGGTTTGAGCAGGAAATTAAACCTTCACATGAACACTAGTAAAGCCTTGAACTTTTCCCATAACCACTCAGAAAAAGGCTAACAATAGAGGAAGTTTTGAAAAGCCAGTGCTGCATAACTCAGACAAGGTGCAACGGCAAGAGTCTTTGTCTATACTATACAAGAGATAATTTCCAACGAAAGGATTGCCTAGTCACAGCAGAACAACCCAATTTCTACACAACCATGTATTTACAACGGAATAGCCCCCTTCAGGTTCCAAGCAATGTTCAATGAGCTGGATTAGAAATATAAGTTGACAGGCGATGAGCTTGGACAGCACAGGCACAGTGCACAGATGTCAGGTTCAGACAACCACTCATGACAAGCGAATGTATGCCAGAACAGGTGTGAAGTGCAGGGAACGAGTCACAGAGTGCTTGAACGGCAGGAGGTGTGAGTGCTGTGCACTGACTGATGTTTAGACTCTTCAACCCTTCCTCGTCATACCGACCTTTCATTGATTCCCACATTGTAGGCTTGTTCTGCACTCGGCCTCGCACCAGTGAATACATTGCAGCATCTGTGATATTCTGACAGTAGTACAAGCCAAGGGATCTTAGATGGAGACATCTATAGGCCAATGCTATCACGCTCTCGTCTGTAATAAATTTTAGGAAGAGGTCAAGAATCCCAGTAATACAAAGTAACACGAGGTCAAGAATCCCAGTAATACAAAGTAACACAAAGAGCAACTACATGAATTGGATAAAGAACGTACACCTAAAGTATTGACGCCAGAATTAATTTGGAAAAGGACTCAAAACGAGGCTTCACAAACTCCAGAAGCCAACTACATTCAGTCAACCCTTAAATATTATGGGTCCACATAGGGTAAACGTTATCAAACTCAATTTTCTATCATTGTAAAGAGGAAAAGTTGTGGTTCAATAAGGTTGTAGCAGAATGATAGGATGGAACCAACAGAGTGATCTATTTCAAACTCTGAAGTTAGCTACTAATCTAAACTACCTGTTATATGGACACAGCCACACAAGTCAAGAGTTCTGAGATCAGGGCATCCATAGGCTAGACTCATCACTCCAATATCACCAACATTCTCACACCATCCAAGACTCAAAGATTGTAACTGGCTGCAGTTACGTCCAATTGCCTGGTGATGATAGGAAGAAATTTAGAATGCACTTGATATCTTTATAACCATATGAAAAAACTATTGAAAGCTTATCTGGACCTGCAGGGCATGGTCAGTTGCAGCTTTTACACATCCACAAAGATTTAAGATTTTTAATTTTCCACAAAACCCAATCAGATATTCAAGACCACTGTCACTAAACGATGTACACCCACTAATGTTGAGCTTGGTAAGATTAGGACAACCACGAGCTAATGCATAAAGAGAGCGATCACTAAGCTTAAAACTTTTACTGAGATCCAAGTCCAGCAGATCATGGCAGTAACTTGCAATGGTCTCAACAGCAATATCCTCAAGTTGTGGCTTATCTTGCCTCAGTACCAGAGTTTGCAGCTTAGTGAATTTAGGAGCAAGAGACAGAACCAGGTTGTTCATGTTGTTCTTACACCTGAAGAGAGCATTAGAATCAGTACTCTATGGTAATAGACAAAGAAAAATTTTCAACCATCCATTTCCTTAGGTACTGCATGCAAGAGCCATTTTGCATTTCTTCCTCATAATGTAAACAGATAACTGAACAAGTATATACATCTATCACAATAAAATGAATTCCCACACTTCTGTTATGCGACTGATGGGGATGATGAGATACAGATGACACAGCACTATATTCCATTATGGCAACAAATGTTAAAAGCAACAAACCATGTCACAAGCAGGCACCGAGAGTTTCATGGAAAGTCTATTTCTAGAAGTATACTTATAGGGGGGCTCAAAACTGAGCCTTGATGAGGGAAGTTTCCAGCAGTGACTCTCATTCATTTTTTGGGTTTAACACAAAGGATATAATATTAAAACCATAAGTGCTCCCAATTGCATCTGGATGACCATCCTTCTTACAGTGCCAGAAAGATTAACAACTATGTGATAGATATTACAGGAAATATTATTTTGTTGAGAACACTGATGAGAATTGTCACCTGAAATGCGGAGACAAAGGGAATGGGCGTATTATATAATATGTAATTGGACAATGTATGCATATCCAGCTAAAACGCGTGGATAGTAAAGACAAGCACCAAGAAGTTATATCAGAAAGTACTAGTCCATAAAAGAGCTGCGGATTTCCAAAGTGCGAGATGCTATGCTGCTCCTCCGTTAATATATATTTGAAGCTTGTAAAGCTAAGACCCAAAGCATAATATGGAGAACTATGACCCGGGAATATGAAAGATCATGTGATTAACTCTTATCAGTGTCTTTATAAAAGGAATGCTTGTCCACATATCATAACCAAGAAACTACGTGCAAATTTTTTGCTTGAAACCAGAAAGGAAATAGAAATGGCATCCAGGTGTTCTATTGAAAATTATACCATTTGATTTGAAAGGAATTCGTAGTCACAACTAACAAGCAAAGATAAACAAAGCTTTTGAAATGGTTATAATCCGAATAACTATAGAAAGAGAGATCCATACCAAGAGAGACAAAGATGAATAAGGCTCAAAACTAACAAGCAAAGATAAACAAAGCTTTTGAAAAGGTTATAATCCGAATACTATAGAAAGAGAGATCAATACCGAGATAGACAAAGATGGGTGAGGCCCAAACATATAGCATCTCTCCACCCACTACAAACCCCAGAAGCCATAATGACCGTCCGATCATCGACAAGGGAAAGGATCCTCAACAAGAGCTCCATAGGGATATCCTTCCACTCAGTTATAACCGCTCCTTCCATTTTAACGCCTCCCTGATCAAGACCTCCACTCATTCCTCTGATTCCACCACTTCCACAAACCATCATCAGCTTCTCAAAGCACAAGTTCAAGTCCTCACCCCTAGACGTTGCTTCACCCACCATCTCACGCCTCAACCCAACACCGCTTCTCACCGCTACATATGAGCGAGTCTCTTGTTTCTATCACCAAATAAAACCAAGACAGTCGGGAAAAGAAAGGGATAAGCAAAAACAAAACTGAAAGTTAATAAAATCCCGTAAAGCGACAAGATACAGATAATACGAGAAAACAAGTAGAACCCACCACCCATGTGTCACAACGTCATAACAAGTTCCTTTCTTTCGAGGAATCATACTAACAACAATCAAAACCCAGCAAGTTGTCTACATAGAACCCAATTACCAGGGCATTTATTAGGGGGAAAAAAAGAGAGAAAAAGCTGTAAGCAAGTTAAAAGCATTCGTAAGGCCATGAAAAAGAAAGCAATTGGAGAACAAGACGACCCTTTTCAGCAAATTGAAAGATGACGCGTATTCCAACAACAAATAGTAAGATCACATCAAAAAGATGAAATCTTTAACCGATAAACAACAGAAAAGGCAAGAAACCTCAATACAGTCAGACAAGAAATATAAATCAAATCGTCAGTTATGATCGTGTAATACGGTACCTCAGCTTCTCATAGGCTAGAGCTAAACAATTAAGCTTGAGAAAAGACAAGAGGTTTATACGAAGACGATTTCCATTGAAATAAAGTTCCTCGCTTGGCCTCTTGAGTTCAAGGAAATCAGAGGAATAGTTAAAAAGGGAGTGAGAGGGAGGGAGACGAAACCGAGCTGGTGACGAGTGTATTGCCACGTGTCGAATGATGAATGGCAATAAGTCAATCAGAAGTAGTCCCCACGTAAAGTGGAATTTGATTGCATCCCATTTGAAAGATCGGACGGTGATGATGTGAAAAGAGATGGGTCTTATGGAAAAAGAAGGAAATCTGAAGACCGCTTTGTAGTTTACTTGCTTATAGCCCAGTCCCCTGTCCCGGTGAAGAAAGGAAATGTGCGACCGAAATACCAAATTTATCCTTGAGGGCAAAAATGGAAGAGGAATTTACATGTACGAGAAGCTAGAATGTTCGACACTTCAGTTTTGTAAAAACTCGAAACCGCACTCACAATCCCACTTTTCTTACTTTTGATCGCCTTTTCATTTATTTATTTATTTTCGTTTTTCTTTGTTCTGATAATTATCATAACAAGTTGGGAAAAAGACACATGACGGGTCACTGTGTAGGTGATAAGATAATATAGAAAAACGTTAACGAAGCAAGTTACATTGGAGTCCCTCTCTGCCAAGTTGTTACATACTATAATTATCCAAATTCTATTTTTATATGCATTGATGAATTTTACTAAAGTTAATTGGAAATGATTGGAGTTGGTTATAATAATGCGCAGAGTTATAATGAGAATACGCAAGTGACAGCTTCGAGTATGAATCCGGAGTGTAAGACTGCTGTTGTTTTGATGTGGGTTTGGTGGTAGCCTCCGGCGTTGGGATGGATCAAGCTGAATGTGGATGGAGCCGTCGATCCGTTGACTGGGGCTGCTGCTGCGGGTGGTGTCTTACGCAACTCTAATGGCTTATGGCTGGTCGGTTTTGCTCACAATCTTAGAATCTGTTCGGTTACAAATGCGGAATTGTGGGGGCTGCTCGATGGATTGCAAATCGTTTGGAGTATGGGCATCAACAAGGTCGAAGTTGAGGATGATAACATGTCGGTGATTCAATGACTCAATAACCCTATTCAGGAGAGTACGGACAATGCTCTCATCTGCAGCATTCGGGAGCTGATGTCCCGCAGTTGGCA
>JANKOE010000002.1:12811670-12854949 GCA_026284465.1 Erythroxylum citrifolium | reverse complement strand
AAATTTAACTGATCTTATATTCACCCAGTACTGATGAAGATGGAAAAAACACAGATAGCCCTACACAGTCTAATGTCGAGCACAATGGCATTGCAAAACTTGGTCAAATAGATCATGGAAAACCGTTGAAAAATGACAGCCATAACAATCGATTTTACCTTTACAAGAGTGCAATCACTGCAGCTTGTATTGTCCACAGATACCCTGCAAACAAGAGAAATTAAGACGGGTGGTAAGGAAAAACCAGAAAGAGACAGGATTAGACCAAGAAAAGGAAGTCTTAAAAGTGAAGCAGAAACGAATCTTGCTAATAAGAAATTTTGCTAATTACCTTGGCGGGTTGATCCTTGTACTCAAGTTTTCATATTCAGGATCAAAGTACGGCCAACAAACGTTAGCCATCTGAGCTAACTTCCTTAACTTAACTCTGGTTCTTTTGAAGTGGAACCACTAGTCAGGCTGAGAGTTGAACCTGTTATTGCATTTTCAAAATTCATTTCCTAGCAGTATAATACGATACTCCTACCAGATTGAGTCACTAAGATTTTCATTAGAAACCATTTCAAGATCAGCATGAAAATGCTCAGTCAATGGTTCAATTTATTTCTCTACTACATATTCCTTGTTAACCTGATCCCCCCAACACTAGCGCATGTTTTGTCCCATAGACAGTATGGATTGAAGAAGAACACCTGCCAAATTATAGCGTAGAGACTAGAGAGCAGGATAGAGTGGAATGCTCCTGAGGTCCAGTCAAAATATCGCTGGCCAACATTGTTGGCAATTTATCAATGAAGAAAGTTCTGTAACCATGATAAAGTTTTCAAGCTTGGAAGCCAGAAATTAGGACAACAGTTGAAGTCAAAGGAAACAGAAGCCATATACTGATTACGAAAAAACAAAACAACTCGTGCTTTTCTTCTGATGGAAGTTGAGTGGAAGAGGAATCTTAATTTAGTTCGTTGTCCTTGCTGAGAAAGGCTAAGATGATTTTAAAGACGTTTGAAATCCACCATGAACAAGTTATTGTTGCTGGGGCCTGAGCAATAAGTTACAAAGCTACAATCTGAACCCTCCTAGAAAAGGGGAAAAAAAGAAAAACAGAGAGCACTGTGTTGCTACCTGTTGCAGGTTTATGGTGGCATTTTATCTTGAATGAGACTCAACCGTCGAAAATTTTTGTTATTTTAACAAAGTTATGGCCCTTTCCCTTGGACAGTTAACCTGCAACGTAATACTTCATAGTATTAGCAATTTAGTCATGGCATGAAACTTCTGCACTGATCTTAAAGCAATTCCAGCACTATTGGCATCGCTGCTAATTTTAGACTTGGGATGATAACAGCGGAAACTGTTTTAGACGGTATTGGCAGGTATCATGCTGCTACTATGCTTTCATTTCAGGTTTCATACTCAAGTATATGACATCATTCTTCTTGTGTTTGGAAAGACTAAGATATGGCAACACTGTCGCATAGAAGTTCAGATTCGCAGGATCAGACACTCATGATTAGCATTTTTGACCCAAAAAAAAGGACGAGGAAAGGAATAGCATCATTCTTTTCCTATCAAGTAAAACGCTTTTGAACCAAGCTTCAGAAGAGGAACAACTGTTGCACTCAAAAAGGAAAGTTTGGTCATCAGCAGTTATGAATAGCATTCCTAGTCATTTAGAAGTAAAAAGTTCAAAATTTTCCTCCCTTTTCTCTTGATATGCGAGACTGTAAATGAGATAGTGTGATCAAGCTTTTAAAAGATTCAACTAAATAGGCTCCATGAATTGAGAACCAGGTACAGTGCTGCATATTGGTGAATTAAGGATGAAGAAAAATAGTGTTTCTTAGTCTCTTCTATGATAGCATCAACTACAGCACATAATGCAGCAAACTTACTCCAGAGCACCGACTTTTAGTTACTTTCTCGTGGTGATGAGGTTCGATAAAATTTATATTTGAAATAGTTAGATATTGTACTAAAACAACAGGACTGCTAGCAGCTAACTAATTCCTGCGAAGGTGGCGTAACGCTGTACTCCATGAGAATGATATAGATGTAATGTTAGAAATATTTATATGTGGACTAATAAAATCGCAACATTAATTTCATATGCCTAACCACAATCGAATTGCCTAATGTATATTTAATAACCATAATGAGATAGTTAATTTGCTAATTGCATTTGAGGCACATGGTAGTACCCTAATAACTATATGTTGGCCCATTAAACTATAGTTCATATCATCCATTAACAATGAGACAATTAGCCCATTCTACCTCTTAGGGTAGAACATGTGATAATATATAACATAAGGTGAGATTGTTGAGTGTGTGACATACATTGTGTGTATTGGGTGTGAAAAAGAATAAGGGTCTTCTATTGTTATTCTCTCTTGCACAAGGTTTGTATTTTTCTCTTTGATAAGTTTTGGAAAAGCATGGAAAGGGTTCAAGATATACTAAATGTTAGAGGTATGATTCTATTATTTTGTTATGCTCTAAATAAAATGTGATCTTTGGTTGGTTAATGTGATTTATTACTGTATTTATTATAGCATGTAAATCAAAAGTTACTCCAAATAAAATTTGAAGAATCCAGCACGTCAATCGCATCAGGAGTGTCCAAACAAAATTGATGGGTCCACCTTAATCAAGGAACAGAACTAGAACCACTAATCCCGTGGACTTCAACCTCAAGTCCAAGTCATAAACAGGAAAAACACGACTAGAAACAAAATAACCCGTCTATTTAACATTTTCTGACATGACTAAAAAGAAACGAAAACAGTTCTTCATCCAATTTCAGCTAGAGCACACCTATGTCCTAACCACTGATGTCTAAATCATATCCCTGAAAGTTCAAACTACTGAAGAAGAGTTCATGCAGATAAAAGCTTATTAGGTGGAAAAGATTGGATAAAGAACTTCTAGGCGCCCAAATAAATAGATAGTTGATCTAGAACTGTAATCAGGTTGTGAAAAGAAGGCAAAGCTGGGATGACAAATAAAGAGGGTTCATTAAAGCTGAGAATGCAAAATTTATCAGAGAATTAAACATATTAAATACAACCAGAATTCCCAAGTCGATTTCAGCTCTCAAAAGCCAGAACATGTATGGTAAAACGGGAACAGAATAGCAAGGCCAACCTGCCAAAACTTTTACTTACGTCAATGGAAAATTTACAAAGACAATTGACAAGTTGGCCAATCAAGTGAGAGTAGAATAACGCAACCAGGAACACGTACACAATTCAATCGATATAGTAAACAAAAAGAGTCTGTAAATGCAGCAAGCTAGCGGCCATCCAGATAGAATCCGAATCCAAACACAGAGTAAACAGAAAGGAGACCAATATCAACCAAACTAAAAGCAAACAGATAAAAAGAGAGAAAGTTGCAGACTTCGAAGATAAAGATCTGACCTTGTGAAAGTTTCTTCCGAGATTCCAACACCAGAAAACATAAGAAAGAAAAAGGACAAGAAGTCAAGCTTCTTCACATCCTTTTAACATCAGAGAAACAGTAAAACGCTATTCAAAACCATTAACTTTGAAGAAGCACAAGCAGTAGCCTCCTCTTTCTCTGATGCCTTCTGCGTTGGAATAGCACTTTCACTGTCTCCTATTTGTCTTACGTACGCTCTGTTTTGTCTCTGTTTCTCTAGTTGCCTCTCTATGTATGATTGTGTGTCTATGTCCAGAGCCAAAGTGGAGGGAGGCCTATATAAGAAACACAGCAAACATAGACGGGAACTTGCGTGGCGTTGAGTGGCTTTACCCTTTTAATATTCATTTTCCTTTTATTCGAATCTGACGCGGCGACCAAACATCTCTATCGATGAATTTTGTCGTCAGAACTAGCGCTGGTTCACACTCTCGAATTAACGAGTGTACAGCACGATCCAATAATGGTTAAATGTTTTGGAAGTGAGCTTTAGTGGCCATCGAATAGCGCAGCACCGAGAAGCCATCGTGCTGTGCTGGATCACTGCCGTCGTTTGTTGCGTTTCGCTTGTATTTTGAGAAGAATATTATTGACACTTGTGGATAGTACGATGGGCTGAAGTGGAATGACCAAACTACCCATTATTTCTCTTGTGGGCAACAAGGGGCGATGTCCACCGTTGAAATTGTAATCATTATATACATGTGTATTTATGCATATATGTATTATATATATATATATAGAGAGAGAGAGAGAGGGGTAAAGATGGAATTGACGGGATGATTCTGATGATGATATGGTTGAAAACAATTGGATATTAATTAGAGCATCATCAAGTGATTTGTTGCCAAAAATGGTAATGGACAATTACTATAAATGATAAATCTAATAAAAAAAGAAGATGCCAATAATTATATTGAACGGTGATAATTTAACTAGGTTAGAATATATCTTCCTAATAACTATAATATATATATAATACACAATCTTATTCTAAATATATATATATACATTCTTTTCTAAGTGACTGAAAATTTTGGTATTGTAACAGAAATAAGTGAATGATGGTCACATTACCTTTTGATGTATAAAACTTGTCTCTCCAAAAGAAGATTCGTTTGTCACAAAGGACTGAAAGGAGAGAGCTAGTTGATCCTGCACAATACAACATATTTAATTGTAAGCATAATATGTAATTTGGTTTTTATATTTTATGTTTTTACTGATTTAAAAATTACCTTTTCTTGAGTGTTACTAATGTTAATATGTTTAAAATATAATTGAAAATAATTAATTTTATATGATAGAATAGATAATGGTATTATTAGATTGATTATTCACTTTGAAAAATTTTGATATTCTAAAACTTCAAAATTTTAAAATTAATTATGCATAGATTTGTATGAACTAATATATATGTGATTAAAAATTTTACATCATGTTTGCAATACTTCAATCTTTAATTTTGATTCCCTTGGTTTTAATATTGAATATCAATTTATAAGGTCCAATTTAGTTTGTCTTTTTTTATATGTCATGAACATTTTTCTTTTAAACATTAATTATAAATACACTGACTTTTTTAATCGTTAAAAGAACAACACTATTAATATTTCAACATTATGAAAATATTAACTCTAAATAATATTATTTTAATAATTAATCAAAATAAAATTATTTTATCTAAAATTGATATAATAATATCATTTTAACCTTTTATTTGCATTTCAAAATCCTTGGTCAGAGGGGTATGGGAATAACTGAAACTATTCAATTACGTGACATTATTAGACCACATGAATTGACAAAGATTTTTCAATTAAGTCAGCTTCAAAGAAGTTGTATCATGAGTTTTTCAAGTGATTTTGAGAACTAATATCTGTTAAAGATTAAGATCATACTATAGTCAGTATGATCTTAATCTTTAACAGATATTAGTTCCTCGGTTATACTAGCCGAGGCATAAGATACATATATTTATATTTGATAAAAACTTTTTTTTCACTTATTAAAGAGTAAAAGTGATTGGTTACACCTTACGTTGTTTTGTGGGACTCGTCACACTTCCATATCTATTCTTCAAGAATCTCTTCAAGAATTTTGCAAAATATCTGGCCTTAGTGTCAAATATACTAAAAAGTAAGATCTACTTTTCCTTTAATGTTACAAATGTTGAAAGGAATGTTGGCAGCTTGCCTTTTAAATATCTTAGAGTCCCTGTTTCATTAAAGAAGCTTAAGTATATTGACTGAATTTCAAAAGGAAAATTAGTGCCTGGCATAGTAAAACACTCTCTCAGGTTGGCAGTGTTCAATTCATTGTATCTGTTTTGACAAATCCCCATACTCATTGAAGCTCACATCTATTCCTTCCAAAGAAGATTAATCAGGAGATGAAAAATACATGAGGAACTTTCTTTGGACTGGTAAATTTGACAATCCTAAGAGCTTCAAAGTTAAATGGGATGAGTTATATTAGAAAAAGCATGAAGGGTGCCTAAGATTTGTCTCGATTAACTTGATACAAATAGTGTCAGTGGCAAAGAGGATATGGAAACTCTTTAATGACAAGGAAGTACTTGGGAGCAATTGGACTAATGAATTCTAATTGAAAGAATCCAGCTTTTGGCATTTAAAGGAAAAGAAGGAGCATTATTGGCCTTTTATCCTCGTGCTAAGGAAAAGACAAACCATTTATTCTCTTTTCAAAATATATATCGGAAATAGAGAGGTAACATGGTTTTGAATTGATAATTGGTCACGTCTTAGTCCTCTATCTATAAGAAGTGAAATCTTATTCCTTGTAACCAAAATTTCAGCTCTGTTAGAGTGTCCAAAATTATTAATCAGTGTTCTTGGCTAGCTATTGAAAGAGGTATAGACAAATTGCTTTCTTATCTTCCAACCTATTTACCTAACCACCTTTTAAAGGATAAAGTTGTCTATAACTCTACAAGTAATGAGAAATTCTCCATTTCCTTAGGCTTAGAAGCTATTAGACCTCATCTTCTTTATGTTCCTTGGTATAACATTATTTGGAAAGGATTATTGATGCCCAAAGCCTCTCCATCACATGGTTAGCTATCAGAGGTAGATTGAAAACAAAAGATAAGCCCAAATTTTCAATTGATCAAATTTGCTGATTTTGTAATTTGGTTCCTAAGATTATCTCTCATCTTTTATTCTAATGTGACTACTCCTCTTCCATTTGGCACAAAATACTTCATTACTTGAACTTGGATTGTCCCTACAAAAACTGGAATGAAATCTTAGTTTGGGCTGATAATCATTACTGAAGAATGAGGAAAGATTAAATATGTTTAAGCATTTGTCTCTATTGCACTGTTCTCCATTTGGAAGGAAAGGTACTTAAGGATTTTCAGGAATTTTAAATCTAACAAATATGTTCTTGCCCATAAATTAAGTGAGTTGTTGGATTAGAGAAATTATAGTAGCTCGTAACCTTACAAACAAATTGAGTTCCTCTCTTAGAAGAAGATAAAACTTAGATGAAATAGTTGTTCTCTCTAAGTAGTCTCATTTTTAAACATGTATTGTTAATTTTGTTACTTATTATCTTTTGCCTCTTTAATAAATAACTCTGTGTTGTAATAAGTTTCTGGCTGCTCTTTAGGGCCTGTAAATTAATGAAATTATTTCTTCTTAAAAAAGGTTATTGGATAAATATTTGAAACATTATTCATCAGGTTAGAATGAATTTTCTTACCTTAATCTGCAATATATATTTTAAAAATAATTAGTTATAGAAACTCATAAAAATTGTGGAGTCCAAATGTCCAACGAACGTGAAACAAGGAATAAGAAGGTAAAAGGCTGCCTCTTTATAAAGTAGTATGCTAATGATTCAACTTTACACTTTGGCTGGAGGCAAGAGAAGAGGAATCGAATTTATGTTAGCTCACACCCAAACGTGTTAGTGGACTTTAACCAATTCGTAGGATTTTAAAGTTGGGTTTTGTCTTTTCAGTAATTGGTATCTCATGCTCTTTAACTTTTCCGTCAAATGTTATGCAAGCATCGTTGCTTTCTATAGTTTACTAGTACGGGAAATCTGAAAAGGGATATTTGGAATCATGCCCTCGTCGGCCTCCATGATTAACCGATTCATCATTGTAAGATAATGTCTCGAATTATTTTCAAGACAAAAGAGAAAATTTTCTTCTATAGCCTAATCTTAGGGTCGGTTATCAGCAAGGGCAAAGAGAAAAAAAGGAACATATCATTTTGGATAATGATGTTTGCTGCTGCCAAAGTGATCAACGACACCATTGCATGTGTAGCAGAAGCAAAGACAAAGCACAAACAAGGTTGCTGTACGTAGAAGAAGCAAACTGCAAGTTGTGCGAGTGTATATCCAGGTTGCAAAAGATTCGTTATCCCACTTTTATTTTGGAACATGAGGTTGTAAATAGCCTATCCCCACAAAGCGTTCGTATACTATCCCCTTCTCTTTTACTTATCAATCAAACAGAATCAAATATTGCGTAAATGATATTTCACAAAAGTTGCAAGGAGTGGAAAACTCTGCAGGATCTAATTCTCTTCTTAAGTGTTAACAATAGGAGTTAGATCACCAGATACTATCAAAAGATCAATGAACAAATTCTTGTAGAGTGATAATATTTTTCTTTCTAAATGCCATCCATCTTTGTTCATGATTATAGTCCTCAGTTCTCTAATACCAATTTTAATTATTACATTTCAGAAAAAAAATTAAAGTTTCAAATTGAAAATTTCAGCATATGTTGGATTATTCTATTAGTAGTAGCGATTTCAATTTATATAACCAATTGGTAGACACACTAACCAATTCTCTTTATCATGTTTTTCTGTTGAGAAAAACCTTTCTTCAGAGTTGCATAACTTTAAAGTCCCTTGACAATTCTTGGCTTGAGATTATAGAATCCAGTGGCCCCCCATTTTAGTAACTATATATGAAATGATTGGGTGGACAATTATCTGTCGAGAAGCTAACTGCTTTCTCCTTGTCCAATAAACATGGACAATAAGAGACTGTGGGGCTGGAACTTGGAATTCCTTTAGCAGGCAACCGACGAGAAGCTAAGTGGGGAGCTTCTGAAGAGTCAACTTAAGCTACGGCACTAATTTTGGTCGAAGATTCTAGTGATTATTGGATTGATCATTGCTATACACTTATTAAACATATTCACATGGTATGGGGCGGCAGCCACACATTTGGTACTCTTTTGTGTGCTTCGTTCTAGATCCTCTAAGCTTTCAAAGATAACTTGAGAGAACTTGGCATGGCTCAATTGGAAAGAAAATGTCTCTTTCTTACTCGGAGCTCTGCACCTTTTTCTTTTTTTTGGGTAAATCAGGGGCTCTATACCTTTTGTTTTAATGTTATTTACATATTTTGTATTTTATTTAAATTAATATAAGCAGTTATATGATATGTAACCAGTACTTTTACTAATATGATTATTTACTATATGTCCTTTTTTTTAATTTATAGTAGTTCCTTATTAGTTATTATGAAAGATTAGTATCAAGTTAAAAATGTTGAATATAGTTAAGTGTAAAATATTTACAAAAATATTTATGATAATTATTAATTTATATTTTTATTTAAATATAAGTTTTAAGTTCAAATAAAAATAACAAATTTTAAATTAAATTTCTTACCTTTTCACATATTTAACAACATGCATACGATATAAATTAACTCTCAAATTTTTTATCAACTTCTCCTATAATATTCCTTTTGAAAAAACATAAATTATTGAATCATTATTAAATACTCTTTTAAAAATATGTTATCATCACATCATTAACACCCAGTTGAAATTCCACACCAACGTGTTGCCTGGAAAG
This sequence comes from Erythroxylum citrifolium, assembly GCA_026284465.1. Classification (NCBI taxonomy): domain Eukaryota; kingdom Viridiplantae; phylum Streptophyta; class Magnoliopsida; order Malpighiales; family Erythroxylaceae; genus Erythroxylum; species Erythroxylum citrifolium. Next base: position 12,845,653 of record JANKOE010000002.1, on the reverse strand, counting down.
GTTTGATAGTACTAAGCCTTACCCCTACGTAGTAAAGACGCTGTTTCCGATAGACCCACATGCAAATGTCATATTAAGATAAGATATACGAAAAAAAAGAGAGTATCTTGAGAGGTTCAACAGCACACAACTTTATTCCTAATTAGTAGAAAGATTGTGTCTAAATGACCTATCGATTAAGAGAAAAAGTAAAATGAGGAAACATATAAAAATAAAAAATAATACTATTAAAATTAAACTAAATAAATACATAATAATAAAATAATAATTGGGACAAAACATATTCAATAAGTGGCAGTTGTTATATGAGAAACTATCAAAGCTACACTCGTCGCTCATGACGAAGGCAAAGGCGAAAGCGAGGAGCTCCTTAAGTGTAAAAAACTGTTTGTATAAACTTGAGTTGGAAAGTCAAGTCATAGGACACAGTGACTTGTCCACGACTAACAACTATATGGATAGAGGCTGAACAATTAGATGAGACTTCCTAAGAGGTAAATACGACACAAGAGATTTACAGTATCCGGCTTCATAGAACTACAAGACTGTGTATGCTCTCTTTAGGAGATATCTTTTACTCGTATCCTAGCACGCCAGAGTTTCTTATTACGGGCCAAGTCCTCGAGAAGAGCCAACCCTGCTATATCGTTCTTAATCACTTCTCCACAGTTCTTTTTAGGCCTTCTGTTTTTCCTCTTGCTATCTCTAAAAATTATTTTCTCACATCGTGTCATTGGAGCATCGGAGTGTTTCCTTCTCACATGTCCGAACCATCTAAGCATATCTCTCACAACTTTTCATTAATACTAGCCACCTGTAATTTTTCTCTCAGCATACAATTTCGGACATTATCTCGTTTAGTAATGGGTAATGGCACACATCCATCAAAGCATCCTTATCTCCATCATTAAAACCTATTATTATCTATGCGTTTAGTGGGCCAACATTTGGCTCCATATAACATGGTTGGTCGAATCGCCATTTGATAGAATTTATGTTTAAGCTTGAGTGAGATCTTCTTATCATATAAGACTCCTACTGCACTTCACCATTTGAACCACCTTGATCTAATATGATAGACTATGTCGTCATCCATTTCTCCATTGCTATAGATGATAGACCCTAGGTATTTAAAACACCCTTTCCATGATACAACTTTGGATCCAATTTTTACTTCCACATTATTAACCACCTAATGTTTTGAAAATTTGCATTCTAAGTACTCAGTCTTAGTCTTGCTCATTTTAAAACCGTTCGACTCTAATGTTTCCTTCCAAATTCTAGCTTGCATTGACCCCCTCGCTTGTCTCATCCACTAAGACAATATCGTTAGCAAATAACATACACCAAGGCACATCTCCTTGAATAATCTTGGTTAGATCATCCATCACTACTGTAAACAGAAAAGGGCTTAATGTGGAGCCTTGGTATAGTCCAATACCAAAAGAAAAATTCTCAGTGTCTCCTCCTATTGTCCATACGCTAGTCATTACCTTTTTATACATATCTCTAATCACACGTACATATGACATAAGACTTCCCTTAGTCTCCAAACACCTCCACAAGATACCTAGGAACCTTGTCATATGCCTTCTTTAAATCGATAAAAACCATATGTAAATTTTGCTTTCTTTCCCTATAATATTCCATTAATCTTCATAGGAGATGTAACGCTTCTGTCTTGGACCTTTCAGGTATAAAGCCAAATTGGTTGGCCGATATAGAAGCCACTTTTATGACTGTCTTCTCAATTACCTTTTTCCACAACTTCATGGTGCGACTAAGTAGTTTTATACCTCTATAGTTATGACAATCTTGGATGTCTCCTTTGGCCTTGTATAAAGGAATTAACCTACTCATTCTCCATTCATTCGGCATTCTAGCGGATGCAAAGATCACATTAAAAAGCTTGCCTAGCCAATCAAGACCTTCAATGCCTATTCTCTTCCATACCTCTATGGGTATCCGACCCTGCTGCCCTTCTGCTCTTTAACTCCCTCAAAGATTTTTCAATTTCTTTCTTTGTGATTTGTTCACACCGAGACTAGTTACGAAAACTCTCAGACTTGTTGAAGTCACCTAAAGATGTTGTTTGCTATGCCTTTATTATAAAGGCCATAAAAGTATCTCTTCCATCTACTTTTGATGGCGTTTGCCTCCATGAGCACCTGCCATGCTTCATCTCTTATACAACAAACTTAGTCACAGTCACTCGTCTTTCATGCCCTAACTTTAGCCAACTTAATTTTTTTTCTCCCTTGTTTGTATTCAATCTCCTGTACAAATTCTCGTAAACTTCACCTTTAGCCATTGAAACTGTCTTCTTTACCTCTTTCTTTGCCAGTTTGTACCTTTCTTTGTTAGCTTCTCTATTTTCCTCCATTGTACTTTCTAATATAGCTTTATATGCTCTCTTTTTTGCTTTACCTTTCTTGTACTTCTTCAAACCACCACCACTATTCCATCTTACCACCCCTCGACCCTTTAGAAACTCCCAATATTTCTATGGTGGTATCTCGTTGCAAGGTTACTACTCTCTCCCACATCAGATTAGCATCCCCTTTCATGTCCAGTTGGCTTCATTTCGTATTCTATCCTTAAATTGTTCCACATATCCCCTTTCAGATTCCATCATCTAATTTTAATACACCTCCTAGTAATTTGCTTCTTCCTCCATCCCTTAACTTCCAAATCCAAAACTAATATTCTATGCTAAGTTGTTAAGCGTGCTTCTGGAAGCATTTTACAATCCTTACACCTAGCTCAATCGCTCTGGCTTACAAGTAAATAATCAATTTGAGTCTTGGTAGTGCTACTTTTAAAAGTCGCCAGGTGCTCCTCGCTCTTCTTGAATAAAGAATTTGTTACTAACTCAAAAGCTACCGCCATGTCCAATATAGCAATCTCCTATCATTCCTAGTGTTGTACCCGAAACTCCTATGAGTCTATGGATATCCATCTGAAACTACCCTTATATGACTATTAAAATCTCCTTCTATGATAACTTGCTTACTAGTATAGATCTGTGGGAGGAACACTTCATCTAGCTCCTCCCATAATTTTCATTTTTGTTGTTCGTCCAAACCTGCTTGAGGTACATACACACACACCATGTTGAGAACAACATTGCTAACCACAATCTTAACAACCATAATCCTATCATTTGTTCTTTTGATCTCCACCACCTCTATTCTGTCTTTTTGAACCCCCTGCATACCATAATTTGAATCCCTTAATCTCTTTCGCTTTAGTCCTCGTTTACTTTATCTCCTGGATGCACACTTTATGTATCTTATACTTGTCTAAGATCTCCAATAATTTTAGAGACTTCCATGTTCTAAGAGCCTATTTGTATTCTGTCATCACCTTTTTTATTCCTACACACGGAACTCACCGACAGACTGGCCGGTGTTCTATCTTCAATATGCAAAGCCATCCCTCCTAACTTAGTGTCCCCAAAAGTCTAAGGAGGCTATTCCCAAAGGTCCCTAAAGTCTCTCAAATTAAAAGGTCTAGAGAGAAAAATACCTTAAGTAAGGGAATACTAGAGTAAAAAAAGTTATTAATCCACTAGGCTCAGCTAATAGTCCACTAGGCTTGGCTAATAGACCACTAGGGAAAGAAACTATCAAAACTAAAAATAAATAAAGGAAGTAGGCAATATATGTGTAGGAATTCGAAAACGAGGCTGTTACCAAGCTAGAATACTAAAAGTAAAATCTAGATCCCCCAAATTACAGGTAGACAAAGAATAAGATTATCCTACTAGATAAACATGGTCTTGGAAGCTTAGTTTCTACATGATTGCCACTAAATGCCAAAAACGACTAACAAAAGATAATCAATAATGATACAAATAATCAGAAAATAAAGAATAAAAGCACTAACAGCTCATCAATAAGATGCCCAGTTTGTCAACAAGTTGTACACGTCAAGGGAATCACATACAAATCAAACCTTACATACAATCATAATAAAGATGCATTCAAGCCTTACAAGCAATAATCAGAATGTATGTAGCAAGAAAGATGAAGCAACTAGACAGTGATAGAGATACCATTATTAGAGCCTTTATAAACATAGAACCTGATATGGGTAGCGGGACTAGAGTCGTATACGAGCTTGTTTGTAGATCTTGGAAGACACCACTTCGCCACTTTCAAGAAAATATGTGAAGGAAAAGAAAAGTCTAAAATATTAGGTGTTGTTAACTTCCTATGACACAAAAATAAATCCTCAACTGTGACTTCACGTAGCCTAAAATACTAGAGAACTGTCTGTTAGGAGAAAGAAGAAGCCAAAGCGGTATGTGTACAGAAGGAACACGAACACGTCGGGGATTGCTAATGGCAAAAACTTAGAGAGACAGAGAGAGAGGAGCTCATTAACCCCATGGCTTAACCTATTGAGTGAAAGCTAATGAGTCGAGAAAAGAACTGGGAGGTGACCTACACAGGCCTAATGAAGACCGTAATTTTCCTTTCCTAGAACAAAAGAGTGCAACTGCTAGAAAACAAACAAAACTTGATAGCAATCAACAACCCAAATCCAGAACTTACAAATATCTCACTGTGCAAAGCAATAAACGGAAGAGGAAGGCCATACAATATATACCCAGATATATAACCTTTAGCTTTTTGAATGACAAACCAAACTCACCCAAATAAAACCTAAGGTGATCGCATCAAAGTAAACCTAAGAGGAAAATCCCATACAAGGAACAATCTTTGATCACATAAACGCAATATAGAGCTGGAACAAACACAAAAAAATACCTCAAAAGCAAAAGCACACAGAAAGACACACAAAGAGCTGCATATACTCGAGCCAATAGCCTCGTTAACACACAGATACCCAACCCAAACCGTTAAAGAAAGAAACTTTTGAAAACCCGAGTGAAAGTTACGAAATCAAAAGCAAGGAAACTCCAGGTGTCCTGGAAAGAGCTCACGAGAATAAGCTACCAGTTGCGCCCAAGAATCAATACTTCCTCAAAGGATGTTAAAGCTCGTGAATGACTTTTTGAGGTCTAACATCAAGAAGCAGAAAAAGAGAAACGCTTAAAGAAGAGTGCAAAGGATCAGCAGCCTTGAAGGTGGATTCACCCTTTAAAAATATGTAATTAATAAAAATATAAAACTAACAATATGATATGAAAAATATTAAAATAATTTAAACTTTCCTCTCTTTTAAAAGGAAAAAAATACTTTATTTTGTTGTAAAGATGTAAATAGTATTTATATATGATGGAAAAGAAATCCAAAATTCAATAAAAAGATTATTACAATTTAAAATTTAGAAAAATATATAAAAACTTAAAATTATTGAAGTACGTAAAGATTGTATTTGAAATCAATTTTATTTCTTAAAATCAATGTTAAATTTTTTTACTTTTATGTGACACTTTAATTACTATAATAAAAGTTCAACATTTTTGAAAGTTTTAAATTTATTACAATAAGAATAACTAATAGTAATATTATCATAAGTATATATATATATTAATAAATATGATAAATTTATTATAAATAATGAAAACTATTTTCAATTCATACTTTAATTTTATAACACTAAATTTTGTCCTAATTTTATAATTTAACACTTAGAATAATCAAGAGTTATGCATTTTAATTCTTTGAATGCATTTATTTAACATAATTTATATTACGTCTCAATTTCTAAGAATTTATTTTGAATAAATATAAAGCCAAGAACTGTAATATATTGTGTTATAAATCTTCTTTTAAACCCCTCATTAGTGGTACAAATCAATTTTAATTTGATATCTATTTGATTTTTCATTTCATTTTACAAATACATGATATATATTGTATCTTGATTTTATAAATATATTTATTTAAAACTAAAAATATAAAAATATGTATTAATTTATAAATGTATTAATTTATAATAATTAATATTTTATCTCATACTTTTTTTAAGCTATTATTTTTTAAAGTTTTAATTCTTTTTATTCAAAATTTTTTAATTTTTATTTATTTTTAATTTTTACTCTTTAACCTGCATCCTGCTTTTATTGTGGGTCTACTGGAAACAGCCTCTCTATTATATAGGGATAAGGCTACGTATTATCAGACCTCCCCAGACCCCGCTTCACTGCAGAACTTTGGACTGAGTGTGATGATGATGAGTTTCTTGTAAACATAAATATATTTATTTAAAACTTAAAATATATAAATATGTATTAATTTATAAATGTATATATTTATAATAATTAATATTTTATCTCAAACTTTCGTAAATATTAGTTTCTTGTAAACATAAAGCAGGAGTATTTTCACAAGGATATGCCATATGTCAAATCCTAGTAAAATAACTTTGATATATAGTGAAAAACTCAAGTTGGATACTTGGGAACTGGACGTAAGCTTGGGTTGTAAGCTGAACCAGTATAAATTGACAAAGTTCTTCTCTCTCTTCACTTAACTTTTTATATTTTCACATTATATTGTGTGTGTGTGTGTATTTATTTCAGTAAGAGGCTCCTTCACTTTATAACAAGCTCCTTCTGTTTTCAACTTGGAAGAGGTTCATTTCAGTTTTAACATGTGCCTTCTATTTTAAATTGTTTTTAACATGATTTTTTGTTTAGCAGGCCCCTATTGTTTAAAAAGTTTTTATCATTTAACAGGTTCCTTTCGCTTAAACAAGATCCTATCGCACAACAGCCTCCTACTGTATTAATTATAGACAAGCTCCTGTCATTTCCTTTTGAACTAAAATAACTTGTGAAAATTTTTTATACACACAATTCATCCCCCTCTTGCGTGTGTTTGCTTTATCATTTGGTATCAGAGCGAGGTTTCACATTTTTGTGTTTTACAGCACATGATAGATCATGGCAAACAATATGAGAAGTTTTTAAGGATAATCCGTCTCAAAGCCTCCTTACTTCAATGGAAACAATTACTCATACTGGAAAGAGAGAATGACAATCTATCTCTAATTTGTAGATATTGAAGTCTGGCAAGCCATTATAGTTGGAGCTACACTTCTCGATTCAGATAACATAAAAGTATAGACTGATGCAGATAGAAAAAATGTAGAGCTAAATGCTAAAGTAAAACATCATATGATCTATGCATTATCTCCATAAGAATATGAGAAAATATCTTACTATTCTACAACAAAGGAAATGTGGGACAAACTACAAGTCATGTTTGAAGGAACGAATGAGGTAAAGAAGCTTAGAATAAGTCCTTTAGTGTATCAATACGGAACTACTGGAATGGAACAGGAAGAGACCATAGGTAAATTCTTCAAATGCTTCAACATCATCATCACGGCCTTAAATAACTTGGGAAAGATATATCCTAATGATGAGCTCATAACAAAGATTCTGGGGTCACTACCAAAGGAATGGATACCTAAGGTGACAACTCTAGAAACATCAAAGGATCTAGACACTATTTTACTCGATTGGCTACGAGAAAATTTGATGATCCATGAAACCGAGCTTAGGCGAGATTAAGGATCCTTCTACAAAAAAAGGAATGATACTAAAAGCAACTGACGAATCAAATGGTGATAAAAGTGACACTGAGTTGCAAATAGATGGAGATGACGAGTTCAACTTTGTAGTTAGCAATTATGCCCGTTTCTATAAAAAGAAGTTGATGAAGAAAAGAGAATGAAGCAAGAAAGCTGGAAACAACAGGTTTCTATCAAAAGGCAACAACAACAATAATAATACACAAAATAATCAAATCATATGCTATCACTGCAAGAAACCTAGACACACAATACCAGATTGTCCTCTTCTTTAAAAGGACAAGTTAGTAAACAAAAAATTCAGAAAGCAAGCGATAACTGTAGCCTGGTCTAATGAGGATTATAAAAACTTTGAAGAAGAAGAGCCAAAAGAAGTCAGCAATGTTTGCTTCACAATTGAATCAGGAGACGATGAGGTATATTATTTTGGCTCTGATATTGAAGTTGATGAATTGAAAATTGCATATCATGAAATTGTATGATAAATACAAAAGGTTAACAATGAAGTATTTCAAAAAAGTTGAAAAGTCCAAGAGTAATGATGCATCTATGAGGAGTAAGATTAAATTATTGGAATCTGCAAAAGAAAATTTAACGACCAGGAATATGTCTCTTGAGATTGACTATAAAAAAAAAGATTTCTGAAAAGGAAGTTATGGAGGAAAGAGTAGTTAAGTTGAAAAATACATTGCTAACAAATGATTTTGATAAGGTAAGACAGTTAGAAGAAAAAATCGCCACCCTAGAGCTTGAAAAAGAGAAAAGTGCTGGAAAGATCTTATCTATAGAACAAGCTCTGGAAACTTTTATTGATGGAAGGAAGAATCTTGATGCATTGCTTGGTAGTGCTAAATGCATTTTTGGTAAGGCCATAATAGGATACAATGAAAATAACAATATCAGGCCATACAAAAACTTTTTTGTTAAATCCAGCAGCAACTATAGTCAAAATAAAGGGAACTTGCTATGTGGAAAAATTCATATCAACTATCATTCATCTATTTTGTGTGATTACTGAAGTAAACATGGTCATATTAGTCATTCTTGTCATTTTTGTAAAAAGAAATTATCTCAAATGTATGTTTGGAGACCCAAAGGTCAAACTACTAACCCGAAATGACCTAGAAAAATTTGGATACCTAATATGAGATAATGTTTTCTGCAGATATGTTTCAAAAAAAAGACATGGGAGAATCAATGGATAGTTGATAGTGGTTGTTCAAGACACATGATAGGTAAAATATCACACTTCAAAGCTACATTGAAAGAAAAAACGGAGGTAATGTTGTCTTTGCAGACAAAAATAAAGCAAAGGTTGCCGAAATTAGTAAAATTGGTAATTCAAACTCTACCTCTATTGATAACATTCTCCTAAAGTTTGAAAGCAATCAAGTTTGTGAGGCTTGTTTAAAAGGTAAACAATTTAGAAGCAACTTTCCTCCTAAAAATATTGTGTCTATTAGCCAACCACTTGAACTTGTACACATGGATTTATTCAGTCCCACCAGGACTCAAAGTTTTAATGGTAAACATTACGATTTTAGTAGATGATTACTCCATATCTACATGGGGTTATTTCTTATCAAATAAGGATGATGCTTTTGAAGTATTTAAGAAGTTTTGCAGAAAAATTTCGGGTATTGCATCACTTTAATTCAGAGTGGTGATGGAGGAGAATTTGATAATTTAAAATTTAAAGAATTCTATGACACTAATGGTATAACTCACAACTTTTCTTGTCTAAGGATGCCTAAGCAAAATGGAGTTATAGAGAAAAAGAACAAAACTTTAGTTGATATGGTCAGGACCATACTGTGTGAAAGTGGACTATTTCATGGATACTAGGCAGAAGTAGTATCCATGGCATGTTATATACTTAACAGATGTCTTATAAGACTTATACTCAAAAAGACCCCCTATGAGTTGTGAAAAGGAAGAAAACCGAATGTTGCTTATTTTCGAGCGTTTGATTGCAATGCTTCGTTCTAAATAATAAAAAAAACAACTTTGGAAAGTTCGATGCGAGATTGAATGAAGCCATTTTCCTGGGCTGCAGTAGTGCTAATAAAGGATTTAGAGTACATAATAAAAGAACAAAGAAGATAGAAGAATCAATATATGTGGTATTTGATGAAACACTATTATCGACAACAGTAGCTGATTCAAATGATGAAGAGCATCCTTTGATTCCTAAAGATACATTGGAGACTCAAACCATACCTATAGCGGCTTCAAAACCACAAGATCAAGAAGGTCCTTCTGAAGCTAGAACAGAATTGGCTCCTTCCTCAAACACCTCCCAATAGGAGCCTATGCAACGAAAAACACTAAAAGAATGGAAAGGTCTCAATACACATCAATATATTATGAGAGATCCCTCTAAAAGTCTAAGAACAAGATCTTCGTTCAAGAAGAACTTTGTTGCTTTCTTATCACAAATAGAACCAAAGATCGTTGAAGAGGCCTTTGCTGACGAAAATTGAGTTTTAGCCATGAAAGACAAATTAAATAAACTTGACAAAAACTAAGTTTGGAATTTAGTACCTCGTCTTCTAAACAAGTCAATCATTGGGACTCGGTGGGTATTTCAAAACAAACTTGACGAAAATGGTAAGGTGACTACTGCCATAGGGTTCGTTTAAACTAGAAGTCAGAAATTAGGCAGCCAAAAAAGAAGGTTACAATCAACAAGAAGGTGTTGATTTTGATGAAACTTATGCACCTATTGCTAGATTGGAATCAAATAGAATTTTACTTGCCTTTGCATGCTATAGAAATTTCAAGTTGTTCCAAATGGATGTTAAAAGAGCATTCTTAAATGGTTACATTAACGAAGAAGTATTTGTTAACCAGCCCTCAGGTTTTGAAGATGAAAACCACCCGAATTATGTGATGAAGTTAACCAAAGCTCTGTGTGGTTTAAAGTAGGCTCCTCGAGCATAGTATAAGAGGTTAATTAACTTTATGCTTTATAATAACTTTGAAAGAGGAAAAGTCGATAAAAACTTATTTATTAAGAGAAAGGAGAATGATTTACTCATAGTACAAATATATGTTGATGATATAATATTTGGTCCTACTAATCCATCCTTTTGTAAAGAATTCTCATCTTTAATGTAAGGGGAGTTTGAAATGAGCATGATGGGAGAATTATTATTCTTTCTCAGATTATAAATCAGACAAACAGATAAAGGAATTTTCATTAGCCAAGACAAATATACAAAGGAACTCATCAATAAAAATCATTTTGAGAATGCCAAACCGATGGGTATTCCTATGTATAGTGGAACTAAACTTAATAAAGACGAAGAAGGCAAAGCTACAGATGAGACAAAGTATAGAGGAATGATTGGATCACTATTATAGCTTACAAGCTTAAAACCAAACATTATGCTTAGTGTGTGTCTTTGAGCACACTTTTTAATCAAATCCAAAAGAAAGTCACCTTCAAGCAGTCAATATTTTTTTTCGATATCTCCACAGAGCTATGGATTTTGGACTATGGTATCCAAAACCGATTCATTTAACATAGTGGGCTATTGTAATGCAAAATATGTAGGTGATAAAGTCTATCGAAAAAGCACAAGTAGTCATTTTCAATTTCTTGGAGGATGTCTAGTACCATGGTCCTGCAAAAAGCAAAATTGTATAGTGCTTTCGACGACTGAAGCAGAATATATAGCAATTAACAATTGTTGTGCTCAAATCTTTTGAATGAAGCATCAACTGTAGAATTTTTCTCTAAACTTTTCTCATAGTCCTATATTATGTGATAATACTAGTGCTATAAATCTTTTTAAAAATCATGTGCATCATTCTAGGACTAAGCATATAGAAATCAAGCATCATTTTCTTAGAGATCATGTTCTAAAAGGAACTATTGATCTTTTACAACACTATGATATTATTTCTACATGAATATTCTCTGCTACTTATCTTTGCATTTCGTTTAGTAGGCTCCTTCTATTTTGATTCCTTAGAAACTCTCCATTAGTTTAATAGGCTCCTTAGAATTTAAAAGACCCCTCTTAGTTTAGAAGCCTCCCTTAGGTTAGTAGATTTCTTCTAGAGTAGAAGGCTCCTCTTCTTTTTAGAAGGATTCTTTCAAGTTGACATTCTAAGTGACACATGTACTAAAAAAGTAATTTCTTTTGTTTTGTAGTTTCAACAGATAGAGACGTACGCAAAGTTTTGACAAACAACTGTATAGGTCTGTCAGAAGATACACAAACTGATTACACTTCCTCTTCTAGCCTGTACATCTACTTATCTCTCATGAGATTAACACTCAAGAATCACTTAGTACACCAAGCCAATCAAGAACAGAAGCGCGAACAAATTGACAACCTTCGAGACCAACTCTTGGATTTGCAAATTCTCAGGAAAATTCTTCATTGACTGTGTCAATTAATTTTTTCTTTTTTAGCATATTTCATTATGTTTTATTTCACTTACTCCCTCTATTTTTTTTGATAATGACAAAGGGGGAGAGTTTTTGTTGATTTCTGCATATATTATGATACATTTCTCAATGAATATTCTCAATGTTTCCTTGATTATATATCGGATTGATTCTGCTGTTGAACTTGTGAAAATCTGTGATATATAAACGATAGGTTCCTTTCTTAAGAGACGTACTCCTTTTAATTGTTTCGAAACATATAAAAGTCACAGGTATCTTTCGAAATCATCTATTATCTTTTTGAATTTTGAAAAATATATTTATTATTGCTTGTCATCATCAAAAAGGGGGAGCTTGTTAGGTCAAGGTTTATGATTAATGATTTTGATGATAACTGTATAATATTTCAAAATTTAAATTGGATTTATTTTATTGTACAACTAACGGTCTAATTCTTAAAAGGAAATAAAATAATAAAAAATACACTTTCTTTCTTGCACGAACCTTCTTTATGAACTTACCTTATTAGAAATGGTTTATCTTAAAGGATCCTACTAATCATGACGGTAATATATTAGCTCTGTGATTACTAGAAGATTTTTGGTACAGATGACATTGAAGTTATTCATATTTAAATCTATTCAGTTGACTAAGGATGCAAGATGAAACAACCACTAGTTAAAAAAATTGACTATTTAAAGAAGAGTAACAACACTTATGAAAAAACGAACATACTCAGACTTTCGAAACATTTGAGCAGCATCTATATCCTTCATAGTCATATCATTCTTATTGTGTCTTAGAAAGTGAAATTGCTCTATCAAGATGGAAATTGTTATTTTATTTTTCTGTGAGCTTTTAGAGGCTTGTTGTATACTTCTATTGTGGAAGGTTGGAGAACCTTGAAAAATATGTATTTGTAAGCTTGGAAAGACTTGTCAAATTTAATACTTAGATTTTTATAGTGAAACACTCAAGTTGGATACTTGGGGACTGGATGTAGGCTTGAGTTGTAAGCCAAGCCAGTATAAATTGACTGTGTCCTTCCTCTCTCTCTCTTTAACTTTTAAATTTTCGCATTATATTGTGTGTGTGTATTCTTTTTAGTAAAAGACTCTTTTTGTTTTCAACTTGCAAGAGGTTCCTTTCAGTTTTAATGGGCGCCTCCTATTTGTAAATTGTTTTAATAGGGTTTATCATTCAGTAAGCTCATTTCGTTTAAGCAGAGTCCTATCCCACAAAAAGCTCCTATCGCCTAACAGACTCGTGTCGTTTAAGACGTTTTATCATCTGGCAAGCTTCTATTATTTTTATTTGTTAACTAGGATTTGACTATTATAGGAATTGAAAGAACTTGTGAAAATTTTTTGTCACACATAATTTGTCCCCCTCTTGTGTGTGTTTGCTTTATTATAGAAGAACATTCGTAAGCCCTCTGCCTTTCCATTTATACTGAGCCCATTTGTAGATTAGGGGAAAGCTGACCTGCTACCCATGAAGAAACCCACTAGGGTTTCCCAACAATGAGGTTCTTCCTTCAAGTTCTCTGCGTCTGGCACAACCACTGCTCTTCCTGCCAGATTCATAGGAGGATTATAATGGAAGGTTAGGTTGGGGTGATTCCCCACCAACTTGCTTCTAACTTAGCTAGTTTGAAGTGAAAAGTGTTCTTTGTTGCAAAGGCTAGTATTAAGGTAGGGAAGCTTGATCTACAGAAGTTGGATTAAATGTCTCATTTTGGGTTGGTTGGGAGGAACAGTTTATGGCAGAGGGACTAGGATAGGTAGGGTTTGACTAGTGGAGGATGCGTAACTAGCTTTATGGTGAGCTTCGTCTGGGGCAGAGGAGGAAAGTCATCATGTTTTGTCTATCAAGGACAGAGTTTAGGGCTAACATTTCTAAAAATGGTGAAAAACTGACTGAAATTTATTTTTAATATCAAATCTGTTTACAGTTTGTACAGGTTACTAATATATTGTTATAGTAATAGAGTTAATGGTTATGTTAGCTTCGTAATAAAATTTGTATTGCTTTCTTTGTGCAGCCGACCTGACAACCGTTACATCACCCACTGATACACCAAGATCTTCTGTTATTAATTATCCCAAAGTTTGGAAATTCCCACAACGTCGTATATAAAGAAACCTTCAAAATAAAGTTTGCTTGCCTTACTTATATTAGAGAATCAGATTCGATCCCTTCTTTATGGTGAAATGAAGCTTTCACTTTTATTTTGGTAGCCTGTAAAGTTACTAGACGTTGTCTTAATCAAATAAAAGTATGCATATCTAGCCAGGAAATCATAGATCTTCGTTTCATCATTACAAGTAGTGTTCTGCTTGTTTCTTTCTAAATATCAGTTCATTACCTGCATGCTTTATGGTTATGGGTCCTCTCTTCTGTCAACTTCTGATTATAACAATTTATCCTGAATCAGTTTTACAATGCTTGTATATAATATTTGTATAAAGCTATTAAATTATGGGAAAGAGGAAACCGCGGTTGAGCATGACCATAGAAAACACGTTCGTCAGGGGAGCAGGTGAAGAAGTGTTTACCATACGAAACAGGAGATCTAATTATGCTTCTTTAATAGAAATCAATAGGCTACGGTACTTATTCAGTTCAGACTTCAATTGGTTAATAGCACTTTTAAATATTGAGTTGTAAATTAAGATCTTCAAAAATGAAGCAATCCTTTAAGGCATGTAATAATTGGCTTTTTTTTTTCTACAAGACAAATTCGCTTCTAACATTCATGGTGGTGTATAATGGAGATCAAACTCTATATCGTAATATGTAACAGTACCTTAGTTACATATTTCGGATCAAACGTAAAAGAGCAAGAAATGAAGAAATAAGGAAATACCTAATTTCAGTCTCCATAACTTCAAACAAGTTTTCTGAAGCCGAAACGAGTGCGAATCTACCGTCGCCTTCACGAGAACTGCTTTCCGAAATGCATATAAGGTTTTTCTACAATTTTATCAAAATGTAAACTCTCTTAATGGATTAGAGAATTCTTATGCTTATGATTGATATGATCAATTGCAGGCAGGGGCGAATCTATAAAATTTTTTAAGTGGAGGCAAAATTTTAACGGGGGCAAAATTTTAATTATAGTAAAATTTTATTTTTTTTATACCATCAAATTTTCAAATAATAATTTTTACAAGTAAAATCTTTTGGAGCCCACTATGGCTCTGCCACTAATTGCAGGAGACTTTAACCTTTATATATAACTTTTATATCGAGCTTTCCCATCACTGGTCTGATATGGGTCCGGTCTACATTGATTGAGATCTATTTTCACCTAAATTGTAACCAATTGATTTAGATCATTTATTGGGTCACTTTATTATCGTTATCTGGATTAAATTATGAAACTTAACCAATAAGTTATTAAAAAATTAAAAAATATAATTAATAATTATCCAAAAAAAAGACAAAATTATCTAACGTACAGAACACAGAGTTTTTAAGTTTTTATAGTCTTTTTATAATCAAACCACATGCCTTCATTTGTGATATATTTTAGTTTAATTTGAAGTGTCAGAAAAACTTTGAATCTAATACTTCACTTTTTCCCACGAGAGACGATACCTGTCGTAACCCATGTCATATTTGTTTCAAGGCCAACCTTACGATAAAAAGTATTCTGAACGATGCCCTCATCATTGTTTTGAAAGCTGGATGCGATGCCTTACAACGTGCGATTTCCGCCTCCAGTGCTTTTTATATTGGACGAATATAGTCATGCCTGTTCAGGTAATTAATAGCCATGCAAAGATGTTGGGAAGCAATCATATGATCACCATTTCTTTTTGACTTCCATATGTTAGAATTATCTTATTATTCCCAATAGTTAGGTATTATTTACATTAGAACAATTTAAATATTATTAGCAAAATATCTAAATAAAGAGAAATAATTTATAGTACAAAAAGTAAATATTAGAATATATGAAAATTATAACAAATTGAAGTATGACTCTAATTAGTTTGATCACATATAAATAATCATCCATGTTCTTATTCAATATATGAAGAAACAAATTCAAGTATTCAAAGATAGAGTTCACGAGGACACCAATCTTAAAGATATAGTTAGAAACTTTTTGAATTGTAACCCTCTTCTTTTACTAGTATTAATATTTTAAATCTTATCTCTTCTATTCTTAATTAAGCTCCAATCATGTGCTGTCCACTTAATTATTCCATCAAGTGGTAAAATTGTATAAAATTTAATAAACAAAATTGTTCTTGAATTGACCACTTTAATATGTGAAGAAGCACCAATCTCATTCATGAGAGGACTAAAGTACTTTATCTCTTTTAGAAATATTTATTCTAAGATGTGTTAGGTGGATCATATTAACAGAAAAGAATATATAATATTGGAGCTTGAAAATTAATCTGTTTTTGAATCATAGGGAGCAAATAATTGACAATATGACAAATGTCTTCTCAATCTTTAAAGTTTTCAAACTACACATTAAACTTAGTTATGGTAGAAAGATCAAGTTCTTAAAGATAGACAATAGAGACGAATATATGGACAATAAATTTAATGCATTTTGTAAGTAAGAAGGTATACAAAAAATAGTTCTCTATCATATAAAATCCTCAGTTAAACATAATGTTAGAGCAAATGAACAAAACTTTGTTAGAAAGAATAAGAGCAATGTTGAGAGATACAAGTCTAAAATTTTTTTTAAGGTAGAGTTAGTTAAAACTACCTATTTATAGTGAATCAAATTCTATCAACTATAATTAAGTTGAAGACACCAATAGAGATGTGACTAGAAAGCCAATGGATTATTTTAGCATCTATATAATCAGTAGTCTTGTGTACATAATATATAATGTCGAAGAAACCACAAACTTGGATTTAAAATCTACAATATGCTTATTTTTAAGATATACCGATGGAGTGAAGGAGTACTACCTATGAGATCCCATTACTTACAAGTTATTACTAACAGGAATGTGACCTTTATAGAAGATAATTTACAACAGAAAGAAGAAGATAATGTTACTTCTTAAAAAAATTATAGGCTATAATACATGTGCAAAAATAATTTCAACAAAATACTTCTTTTGAAGCAGTATTAGAGCAAGATTTTCAAGAATGAGTTTATTATAGAACTCCAAAAGTTCTTCAATCAAATCATAGAAAAGACTACTAAATTGGTAGTCATATTATATAATAGAGGGAAAAATATATATTGCATGTTAATAGAGGATAGGGAGTCATTAACTATCTAATAAGCACTAAATGATCTCATGCCTCTTAGTTTGTGATATTAAAATAGAAAAGTTGAAGTTCTTCATAAAAATATAACTTGGGAACTTGAATAGGCCTTTAGTATTACCCCTTAATCCTTATCGTGATTCATTAACTTTAGCCTCCACACCAAATCCCTACTTACCCAAAATTTGAGGCCTAGCTACTTACCAGTTATTTCTAGTACATGAATCCTCTCTTTTATAAGGAGGGACATATCCTTTGTTTGTAAAGGAAGTAACTAGAAGGCAACTGTACTCTCTAACTTCCATCACATTTGGAACAGGATGGCCCCCCGTCATTTAAAGATTTGCTTTTCTAAAGTAGGAGAATTATGCTTAGCAATCTGTACTAAAACAACAGACAATTTGTCAACATTCTCTATTATTATCTTAATTGCCTCAACTATAGAGGATGTATTGGACTTCAATTCTGAAATTTTGTTTATGTGAACAATGTCATTTGGTTTCGAAGATTTTGGATTATTGTTAATAGGAGACTTAGATGAAAGTGAGGCTGCCCTCTTGAGATTCTCAACTATTTGGAATACAAAACCTTCATTCTTTACTATGGTAGAGACTTCTTTCTTTCCTTGTACACGACATCAGATCCCACTATTATAGAGACCCTGTCATTTCTTTCTCTCTCTCTCACACGCATGCCACTCTCTGTCTCACTGTCACCGCTGCTCATCGCCACCGTACCTCCCCCCCTGCTCCACTCCAGTCTCCACTGTGCCTCTCCTCCTTCTCCTCCTTGGCTCCACCTGCTGCTATCTTGCTCCTTCTCCTCCTCAGCTCCACCATCGATGCTTGTCTTGCCTCCTATTGATCTTCCACATAAACCAGATCTGGTTTTCACCCAACCAGAATCTAACCCACCAAAAACCCAACCTGACCACTGAATTTGTGATATTTTTTAGTGTGCTTTAGTTTTTTTTGCTCCTGAAATTGAATTGCATTCGTGAATTGTGATTGTGAGGTTTTGAATGGTTGGAAGTTGGTGAATTTTGTGAATGGCTGGAGGAAGTTGGAATTTAATTGTTGTGATTTGTGAATGGTTGGATTTGGATTTGAATGGAATGGACCAAGTGTGTTGTTTATCTGTTGATTGATGCTTTTTTTTTTTTTAATCTGTTTGGTTTGGAAATTAGAAGCTCATAATAAGTCACGACCTTAGTATTTAAAATTTGATTGGATTAGATTATTACAATTTACAATTACAACCAAATTATAAATAAATTAGAAAACAAATTAAATCAAATTAAGCATATCTATAAAATTTCAATTTAATTTAAATTATTTTTTGCAAATTTTATGTACATATTAAGAATTTTTTATTGAAATTCTTTCTCCAAATTTAATTCAATTTTAAAATTGAATTTTAACTTTAATTTAGATTAGTTTGAATGTTTTCTTAATTCATGATTTAAAAAATTATGTATTTATAATAATTGAAGACGACATATGATAAAATTTATTTTGAATACAAATCTGAATTAATAATTTAATTTAATTTACTAATTTCAAAAATAATGAATTAAAGTTATTCTTGGTAGATATGTTTCCAATCTAGTATTTGAATATGACACACGAGATCTCTACCCACTCACAATTATTTTTTATATAATAAGTCATACAACAAACCAAATCATAAGGCTAATTTGAAATCAACATTCTTGTTTATAAGTAGGTGATGTTGTTATATTAATGAATAAATTAATACAAAATGAGTTATATTACATATCATAGACATTTATCATTTATAAATAAATAATTGAAAATTATTGTTATTTCATATTAATTATAATTATTATTTATTATTATAAGTTTTGGAGATAAGGTTGACGTAAACTTATAAAATATATAGTGCAATATAACAATGTACTATTTTGTAATTTTAAAAAATTTCAGAAACTATTTTATAAATTTAAAAAATTACTCCAAATGGTCTCCAATATTGACATGTACCGGTACAATAATATACCAGAACTTAATCTAATATCATGATTGGTACGATATTTACAACTTTAGTTGATAGCACACTGGCAAACATATTATTAGTTGATAGCAAACTGGCAACGAATAGAGTATAGATATTATCTGGCAATCCTCAAGAGAAGGGAGATGTAGTTTCGCTTTGTACCAGTTGTTTTATCCTACTGCATATGAGCTTACGCTGAGTGTCCGTTCTTTGATAAATTTAATCAAAACAATCCTTTTATCTATACAGCTTAACACAAACAAAAGGACAACTACTCTTTCCACGCAATGCTCTGCGCCTAGCTTTGGAGCAGGTTTCAACTCGCTGCACAGATCATGGTATTGTGTTCACTGATGCACAAAATTTGGTGTCAGCTTTGCGGTGTACTATTCCTGATTGATCCGAGTTTGGAGCCATTATTCACGATTGCCGTGTTATCTTGGCGCACCGTCCTGACATTGTTGTTGCTTGGATTCGTCGTCGCGATAATGAAGCTGCACATAAGTTAGCTCGTTGGGCTTTGTCTTTTTCCGAGTTTCAATTTTTTCCGTCACCTCGTGTTTGTATTCGTAATTTTATTTAAATCAATGCATTGGCTTTTCCCTTTTAAAAAAAAGAGGTTAGATTAGTATATTTTATCATTATAACGAGTATGATTGGAAGTTCCTATATTTCTTGTCTCTTCATAGTCCCAATCCCTTACAACCAAATATAATACGAACACTGAACACACCAGTTTAAGATCATGTCAAGAATCATGCAGCTGAAAGCTGCCTATCTTGCTAGCAACACCAATGAAAGTTAAAATTTCTTTCCCCATCAATAGCTAACATGTGGTTCTACGTAGTAAATTACTTATTTTACAAGATGATCATGACAGTTTGATTCATACTCACTTCGAAGGAAAACTTTAAGCGTGTGAGTCGTAAAGTTTAAGTTGATGGGTGAGATTTATTAAAAAACTACATATTATGTTGACATATCTTCTGTCATCATGTGTGGATAAACACAAACACATGTATTATAGATTTACTAACAAATACGACATACTATAAACAAGGATGGTGCAATTTGAACCCAAAACCTAGAATCCAAAAGCTGTTAATTTTGACAAGGGTGCTGGAAAGGTGAAAAGCCCGTCAACTTTTCATCTAAACTATCTCAACTTTTACAGTGGGCATAGTCAGGACGATAAATTAAACTTAATGGAATAGCATCGTGCGACAAAGTGATGCAAATCAAAAGATTTTATCAATCGTTACATTACTTACTACTCCAACGTACGTAATGTTCTCTGTATTACTACTTATTTATTGTTAGTTTACACATAGTGATATCATAATAATCTATTGTTGATACTACCATACACCCATTACTTAATCCCGTCAAAACAAGGCCCAAGTTCTCAATAATATGTAACAGGACCTGAAAAGAGAGTCCTACAAAATTGGGTTAGGATTCAATCTTGCGTGTAGCCGAATAATTACAAGTTTTTTTGTTTGATTTTTTGAAATTTAGCGGATAACATTTTCAATCATATTAGAGCTCTGATTATTGCCAAGGAAGTAACACAGGAACTCACAACTCATATGCAATCACGTTGGAGGCTTTAATACAAATTTTTTTTTATATAGTTTAATCGGTTTATGATTTAGCCATTGTATTGGGTAACTTTGGATTCCAACATGAAATCCTTCCTTTGAAGTTGTACATAGTTTTATCATAGTCAATGAAATTTCTTTAAAACTTTTAAAAAAGTATGAGCTGTAATTCGTACTTTATTCTAAGATTTGGTCATTTTCTTGTCATATCCTTCGAACCGTTTCCGAAATTATCTCATCTCAACCATTATAGCTGCATAATTGTTCGACCTTCCACAAAACATGTCGAGAACTTTGTAACTATTACAGAGAAGGTTAGGCAAGAAGAGTTAGCCCCCTTAATGCTTAAGCCTATATATAATAGGTTTTGGGCATTATATTAATTTGATTTCAATTAAAATTTAATTAAATAATTCTAATTAAATACTAATTATGCCTAAATAAGATCCAATGTCTAGAATTTCTGAAATCAATTCTAGCCGAGAACAATGAATTTTTTCCCCTAATTACTTTAGGGTGATGGATCCTATATTCATCACATAATTACTTCCATATAGTTTATACTTTATCCATTGACTCCTAACTAAGTTATCCTTAACTAGAATATGTCATAAGTAGTATCAAACATAATAATCTCTATATAAGATAACTTTGAAGGTCTCAAATCAAACGATCACTTATATAATAATCCCAATGAGAATTTTCATAGACATACGAGTAGTGTAACAAATGGACTTTTCATTTGAGGTCAATTCAGTGAACTTATTCTCTAACAAGTACCTACATATTTGTTTAAAATACATCATTCATAATGAAAAACATACGTGGAATAGTCTTTTTATGCTTTATTAATGTTTAGTCTTAATAGAATAGTGACCTGAAACATTTTAGGCATAATACATGAATACAATATGAATATCGTGGTTATGATCTCATCATAATTTCATTTGGAATGTATATTTATTCAATGAATTTTATGATCTTATCATAATTTCATTTGGAATGTATATTTATTCAATGAATTTTATTATATACATTTGAATATGTATAAAATAAAAAACGTCTTTAAATTATTTTTTACTAAACTACAACTAACTGATTGGTAGTAGGGTATCCACTAACAATATCCCACTTGCATTAATCCAATTGTTTAAGTATCTTATATCATATAACCATACAAAGATCATACTACTACTGGGACAGTGGCTTAATGAGAGAATTCTACAAGATTCTCTATAGTGAGTACTTACTTAAATCTTACAATTTTTATCTTACTTATCATTATAATTAAAAGAAACAGGCTAATACATCCCTGGATCTTTAATAAGACCTTAGCTCCTTTTACATGCCCCAAGGCTTTAGTGTTCCATAGTACATTGTTATCTTGAAAAATGCAAGGAACTATATCAAGTTTATCAAAGAACTTATTGATCCAATTAATCATTTCCGCTAAATAAAAAACGTATTGTGGCTTAATTAGTAACTATTACTACATTGAAACCTTTCGATCTTAAAATGATGCTATTTTAAGTAAAATAAACCTTGATTAGGACTTAATTCTAAAGTTAACATCCATATAAATTTAAACTCAAATATCAACTCATAAATAGAATAATGGATATCTTTAATACTTCACAAGTATTAGATATCTCAACTATTAAACATCTTTAATGCATTATCTGTATACTTGGACTTTGAAATATTGGTAAACAACTTCCATTCTATCTCTATATATCTAATTTACATAATTAAGTTGTTACCTTTACATAACCAATATTAATTATTCTTGGACAATTATATTTTTAACAATTGGAAAATGAATTATTGTTCTCTATGAGCAATATGTCTCTACATAGTCCCACTGAATAGGACAACTATACTTCCACTATCCTTCTTATAGACATAAAAAATTCATAATTATCTTTAAAACAAACCGTTAGAATTCATCATAAAAGTGAACTTTTCATTGTCTTGTAGTCTTTCAACTAAACATCTAATGCATCAATAAAGGCACTAGTTTTAATTGGATATATTGTCACGAGATTTGAATTTTTAAATTTCATCTTACTCCTGCTACTTATACTAATATCCATTCTATTATAAGTATACATTGAAACAAACAATTTGTACAATGGGTTTATAAGAATATATCTAACTTTTTACATATCTTATAACTATTTATTACCCAATTTAGTTCTAAACTTAGCGGATAATATATGCTTTAACTAAGCATCACATCTCTAAATCATTATCTTTGACTCTTTCAAAGACTTAGCGTTTTATATCTAATATGAAGTCTTGCTAATGGATTTAATTAGAAATATTCTTGCTAATGAATTTAATCAGAAATATTGAAGCTAAGTCATTTTACTGGGCATAAGTATAGAAGAAATAAATATTACATCACAAAATATCTTATATTTTATTTTCCTCCTCACATAAATCCATACACTTGTGGAATTTTGTTATGAAGTTCTTCACTAAAGAATCTCATTCCTTATAGTTAACCAAAAATTTTAAAACTCACAACATCGATACTATCGAAGTGATTCATCATTCTCAGTGTTTAATTTCTACTTATATTTAAATAATTTAAAATTTTTAAAATTTTATTTCATTTAATATATATGAATATATCATATAAAGTCATTAGTATTTCTAATGAAATATAAGAATCATACTTTTATGAATTGTTATTCCATCTAAATACATCACATATATACATTTAACAATTCAATACCATTATCATCCTTTTATCAAAGGTTTATTTGGTTATTTTTCAACTCAACAAGTTTCACAATTTTTATACGATTCATAATCAAAAGGATATATATATCTTTATATGTGACTTTATGATTCTTGTTATGTTGATTTAACCAATATGACATAAAAGGATAGTCTCGATTATTTAATTTTGCATTCTTGCCACTTATATTAAGTATAAGTGTCTTTTGATCTAAAGCATACAATATTTTTGTGTAGATGTAGATCAACTACTTTTGCTCATCATTGTTTTTCTTGTCATGCCTTAAACATTCTAATAATGTTGAATCTAAATTCAATATCAATTACTCATAAGTTCAAACTAGAAATATATATGACCTTTATGATAATATGTTTAGGCAAGAAAATTCATGCAACCATTTCTTCTAATGATAAATATTATCTTTTTATAGCAAAGGCTTTTATTGATGTCAATGTTTATGCTTTTAATAGGCTATATTGAGTGGAATAATTCCATCAAAGTACTATACCTTTCAGCTCTACTCCATGCAACCTCCTGCATGCATCTTGCTATCATGATATTGACATACATCTTATATGTTGTTATCAAAGATTATGAGATAAGTCAACTTAAAATGTTATCACATTTTGTCATTATATGATATTGACATAACTCTAAAACTTTAACTTAAGATCCTCAATAGGGATAATTGTAACATTGCATAATGGACATAAAATTTTTCAATGAAAAATTTTAGAATCTTCTCAAACATAATCTATATCTAAGAAATTAAGTTCATTAACTTAGTAGCAACTAAATTAAACAAGGTGAATTCCATTGAGAAAAAAATATAAAATGTAAGAAAAGCAAGTGTTAGTTTTATGCCATAACTACCAAAGAAGATAAGGTCTCTAATCATGTATTTAGTTATTCCTACTATTTTATTCAAAATAATAGCCCTCAATAATATTAAGAAAGATTACTCTAATCTCTTTAGTGAACTAGGATCCCATTCAAATTTAGTTAATCTTGAGTTTGCTCAATAAACCAATTAAACTTAAATTAGGTAGATAACAATTTTATTAATCACATCTCATGTGACTCCTAGATCTATTAGGTGATAACTCTTGTCAAAATATATCTTATATTTTATTCCCAACTTTGCTTTTAAATTCATATGATCATGATTTTGCTCATCTAAATCACACAAATTTAGTTAGATAGGTTTCACTATTATAAGACTAAACATATTTAAGTTAAAGTGGCCTTAAGTGTAACATACCACTCTCCTAGGACATGTACCTGACATTCAAGAGAATATCCAAGCATATACCCCACGGGAATGGCATGTTAGAACAATCATGTTATCTTATTGAAGACATCATATATAACACAAATGATTCAAAGATCGATTCTTTCCATTTCATTCACAAACATAAACATTCATTATGTTATTACACTCATATATATTTCATGTATATATATTCTAACTAGACTTTTCAGAACCAGTTGACCAAACCTTTGAGCCATTCTTGTTTCCAAAATTGACAATACTAGCCTGCTGCTAGATTGCCTTAGAAGCTAGGTCTTCTCAGTATCTAAAAATAAACATTGCAATTTTGATGAGTTTGTGAACGCAATGAGTGAACCATCATTGATGTACTTACTCAAGTCAGAATACAAATATCACAGGTATATAACCAAGGTCACAAGTATACCACATTACTTAGAATCAATTCTTATTTAACACATCATTTAGTTTGTATATCAATTCACAATACATATATCATATTTCAACAAGTTCATCATGATCTACAGACAATTCTTATAATCACATCATAATGTTCCAATCACTTATCTCAAGCATGCATATCATCAACCTATACACAAGCATTGTATACCACTACATCAACACAATTCAGTAATTCTTCACAACCATTCCCATGATAATAGATGTATATAAATGCAAATGCACATGTGACTCCATTTTCTTTTTATTTGTTGTGATCGAGCGCCTATTTAACTGTCCCATATTCATTGTAGATACCGGACTTATTTCATAACTATCCCATACCCGTTGTGGATACCAGGCTCATTAACAACTGAGCTTATGGCTCTTGTGCACATTTACTAAGTTGTAAGCTCTTTTTCACGTTGACTACTCTAGTCACAATTCCTTTATCTGATCATGTATACAATGTAGTGAAATGCACCAAAGCACATATTATGCTAACAATGCCCTTCATTCAATGTGCATAGTCATTTATCACATTCATCGGACCTAAGTCCGACATTCAACACTTCGTTGAGTACACATTTCAGTTTGCACATACAATTTTGAAACACTTCCAATATAGTCCTGAATATCAAACTCCTTAGACTATCAATGTCTAGAATTATCAAAATCACAATCATATTAATAATAGTTCAATATCTGGAAATTAACCAAAAGAATTCAAACAGAAGCACATATATAATTAAGATTGCACATCTAGGTCAACTCACAGTATGCTCTAGAATAACTATTGCCTTGATGATCCTGCAATTTTTGGACGTTGATGATCAATTTGTGCCTCTATATCATGTAATACACACACATTTACACATTACTAACTTGTTTAATCAAATGAGTACTCAATCATGTGCATGTATATGTGTTATGTTCGATGCATGCTTAAATGACTATCTCGGGTATGTATCCTTAATCATAAGTCTTGATCATCCATTCATTATAGCTTGTATATATCTAGTTTGTAATTAGGTTTATGCCTTCAGTAAATTTGGTTACCCTCAATTCATCAATTATACATTCATCAATCCTTTACTAATGCTTTATATTTACACATTTCCCCCAATTCTCATTCATTTATAACTGATTCACGTTGCTTATATTCTTTGGATCACATTTGTATTTATAAGAACATCCTTATTCCATTAATAACTCATACTTCTCAAACTCATAGACATTGATATCAATAATTCAATCCTTAAGTTATAACATCAATTAACAACCTTAACTCATCAAACACTTAACCAATTGATTCAACATCAAACTAAGTTCATTTTAAGCCCCAATTAAGTCCAAATGCACCAATATATAGTGTCTTATCCTTGTGTGATTCAACAAGAATACAAAACACAATGTTTCCTCTTTGCCAAGCATTTCCACGATCGTGGGAAGGAACCAATACAATTCCCACGATTGTGGGATGGGTGAACCAAAAGTTTACCTTCACTTTCCTTCAACTTTTCTTCCAAATTTTGACATCTTCATGATAGTTCATCAATTATACCTTAATTAAACCTTAAAAATACTTTAATTCCTTATCAATTCATCTCTAATTCCAATTCAAAATCGTTTAATTGGTAACTCATAAACAATTTATCTTTTAGGCATCAAAACTAAACAAAAGCTTTCATTCACCATTATACATGTAACCCTAACTCTTTCCCTTTTGAAGAACACTACACTAGCACCTTTTCTTTAGCATACATCCACCTTCAATACACTTCAATTCTCAATCTAAATCATCCTTTAAACAACCTATAACCTAAGCTTTCCATGTATCAAGACAAAACCAATTCATCCATTAAATTTCTAACACACTGCATCATCAACCCTAAATGCAATCCAACCGAACTCATCCCTAATCAATCATCATGAATGTTATGCTTATATATGTCTAAATAGGGAAACCAATTACTTACTTGTTCAGATCAAAATATCCTCAATTAAGAAGCCAACAAGGCCTCCCAAGCATTCAAGCATACACCTAAAGCAAGATGGAATAAAGGGGGTTTCAATTACAAGATGAAGGTTGCAGAATTTTGGCAAAATTCAAAGTTATAGAGGTTGTGTGAGAGTGTCAATGGTGAGAAGGAAGGAGGAGAGAGCATGTGACCAAAGCATGAAAGAGGATGGTCTTTCAATTGTGAAAATCGTGAGATGCAAGTGTGTGGTGGAGAGGTGGGATATATGTCATGCCAAGTGTCGTGCTAAGACCTATCCATATGTCTCATCTTTCACTTGCCAATTGTCACTTAATGTTTGGTCTATGTGTCACTTAGTTTCCTAGACCACTTTTCACTCATGTACTCAAGCCACTTGTCATCCAATTAACTAAGACATTTGTCACTTATTCCTATTACCCCATGTCACCATTTCATAAGCCTATTCAACCTAAATTTCCATATATCAATTTATTTTACCCTTTATCATTTTTCCTAGATTAAATGCACATATCACCTCATAAATTACTCAATTATAGTACGAATACCTCTTTCCCATATACACGTTTTTCTAAGTGTGAGATGAGCAAAATCGTTAGAGCCTTGGCTTGATAGGCAACCCAAAGTGGGCAATATTTGTGGAAGGGTGGTCTGGGCTGTTACAAATAGTGTCAAAGTCAGTTCTTGAACAATTATGCCAGTGAGGACGTTGGGCCTTGAGGGGGTATATTATGAGATCCCACATCGGTTGGAGAGGAGAACGAAATATGTCTTATAAGGATACGAATACCTTTTCCCCATATACGAGTTTTTCCAAGTGCGGAAAGAGCAAAATCGTGAGGGCCTTGACCCGATGGGCAACTCAAAGCGAACAATATTTGTGGGCAGGTAATCTGGGCTATTACATCACTTCTTATAATCCATCAAAGACAAATTCAAGACATAATCAATACACAATTACATCATAATCAATTAAAACCTTTCATACCTTGGGATGTGTCAATTGAGTGCATATACTATCTTTGCAATGTCTCTAAGTCATGATTCATGTGTGTACGCAAATGTGATGCATTTCATGTATTTTCATATGATATGACTCAATCTAACAGTTAAATCCTTAGGTGTAAAAACGGGCTATTACATTAAGTTTGCTCAATAAGCCTGGTAATAAACAAAACTTTGGTTTATCTTTATAACAATAGAAGGTGACAATCATGTCGTCTCATCAAAAATAAAATTTCATAAATTAATATCATTTATATAAAACATGCAATTTAACATAATTCCAATATAAATATGTATACATCAAACATATAAATAAAGTACGTAACTTATGCACTCATAATCAAATTATAGGCATAAAATATCATGCTTTGTTTAATTTTAGTTATTGATCTTCATAATCTAAAATAATGTTTCTAATTCTTTGAAAAAACTAAATTAAATTAAACTCATTGTTTCCTAAATAAATTAAAATTCTATTTCAAATAGAGATTTAATATGAATTGAAAACCATTTCCAATTACATTGACTCCTTTAAAAAAATTAATTGAAATTTTTTTAAAATCAATTATACTTCTTACTTATTATAATTTAGAAAAACTTCTTTTTTTTAAAATTCAACAAGCAAGAACTTCTAATCTAAATAGAAACTATTTCTAATCTAATTATATATTATTTTTCCTTAATTAGAATTGTATTTTCTAATATTTAAAGGAAACTACTTTAAAATATAAATAAATAAATTTAAATCTAATTAAGAAATTCCTTTACATTATTTATTTAGAAATTAATTTATTAATTATTTAGAAAATCTTTCTTTAGAAAACTATTTTAAAAAATATTAAGAAAGCTCAATTCTCTTAATTAATAAATGAAAACACTCTTCAAAATTTAACCAACAAGAATACCTCTTCTAATAAATGAAAAACATATTATTCATACATAAAGAAACAATTTCTAAATAAATTAAATAGTAATTCCATAAACAAATAAAACCGTAAATTTACTTTATCCTAATCAAATTGAAATAAAAAAATTTAATTAAGAATCACCTTTCTTCATTACTTAATGAAATAATTTTTAAATTTTAAGGAATCTAATTAATTAATTTCAATCTAATTGAAACTAATTAATTTTACTTTTAGAAACTAATTTTTAAAATTAAATTAGGAATTAATACAATTATTAATCATAATCATATTAAGAAAAATTATTACTTTAATTTTTAAATTGAATTTTGATTTGAAGACAAATTTAAAATTATGTTAGGAATAAAAATTTATTTATTCACCATTTTGAATACAATACTCTATACTTGAAAAATAAACGTATTAGATTTATATTAATCCTATCCCTAAATAAGCCTTGTTATTGGTTTATTTACATTAACCCTGCAACAAAACAAGACAGATTATACCCTAGTTTTCAAACACCCTTATTCTAGGTTAGGAATCCCTTATATTCCTGACTTGAGTTGTCTAAACCCTATATCCAAATCACACCCCTCTCCCTTGAAACTCTGATGTCATAAGTGATGAAACCCTAGTTAGTTGTTACCGCCACCCTTCCAACTTCTAGCCATTGGTCACCAGCTACCGTCATCGCACAACTATAACATTGCCTCTCCATGGTTCTACCACCACTGAACTTCAACCTTTATCGGCTTCGTGAGTAATGTAGTCGAAGCTGCTTTCGCCACCACATGGAGCCACCTACACACTCTTGTCTTTGATAGCTCTAACCATGCTTCCTCGTGCCCAATATGATTACCTTCTTTAAGGCACATCTCTAGCAACATACCCAAAAGTTTTGTGGTTCTCAACTGCTGCCACAAGCTATCCTAGAGTCCAGATCTTCTATCCAGTTTTATGGTGTCTTATTCTGTCCCCCCATGAATCTCAACTATTCATTTATGTGGGCTCCACGTGGGTCCCGCATAAATAAACGCGAAACTCATATAAATGAATGACTGAGATTCATGAGACAGAATAAGATACCATAAAACTGAACAGAGGATCTTGTCCCGCTATCCTAAGGAGAAGAGAATCCAAAACAGTTTTGGTTTCTCATCTAGAAACAACACCAATTGTTCTTTCTCTTTAAAAACACTCTCCATTCATCCAAAATTCCAAAACAATTTTGTTCTTCATGGCTTCAGGGTTTCACATAATTTTTAGAACCCGAGAAATAATTACCAACTTGTATCCAATAATTAGTGTATGAACTTTTCATATTTCATAGGGTTGTCTTTGTTAAAAATGTTAATCTAAACTATTTAGGTTTAAGAATTTTGGATTTGCAACTTTTGCAAGAAGTAATCTAAACTTTACATATTTAATTGTTTAGGGTTTGTAAATGTCAAGTCCTAAAACTCAACATCAATAATAATCAAATAAGTTATAAAAATTATAGAATTAAAGTTGGTTTTGATACCACTGAAAAAAATTGGGTAAAGATCCAATCCCTTACGTAATTGAATAATTACAAAACTTTTCTATTTTGATTTCCAAAAGCTAAAATCACTTTAAATTTTATAATATGATTAACACATAAATCATAATAAAGCATTAATTGTAATTCGTAGCTTAATATAAAACTTGATCATTTTCTTATCGTATCCCTCGGGCCGTTTTTAAAATTAACTCATCTTAATCACTATAGTCGCACAAGTGTCCAATCTCTAATAGTATCCAGAAAATATGTTGAGAGAACTCTGTAACTATTATAAAGATGGTTAGGCAAGGAGCATTAGCTCCCTTGAAGCTTAAGTTTATTTATAATAAAATTTGGATATTATAATAATTTAATTGAAATTAAATTCTAATTTTAGTTAAACTTTAGTTAGAACTATAAATAATTATAATTAGATACCAATTATGCAAAAATCAAATCCAATATCTTATATTGGTCCTTATTTATTAAGTATCTCACATTTAATTATAAAGTTTTTTAAACTTTACAATCAAGTCTAACTTAATTAAAATATATTTTCTTTCTTTAACTCGTTCATTGTATGTGACTCATTATGTTCTCAAATATACTGACAGTAGATATAAATTATAACCTTAAATCATATTTAAGTATAGATAAATTAAACTCCTTAAATTTATTTTAATTATCTAATTAAATAATTATGTCCATAGATCAAGATTGACATCTAATAACACAACATGACCACCTAAATATTTAAAAATATCAAAATAGTTTTAAATAACCTTTCCGTGTATATATATTTTTCATGTAATTCAATTTTTTATTATATATTGTTCTAATTAGAAATATAGCATAAAATTAAAATCTACTCGATTTAAGTCCATTCATGTTAGTTCTCTACTATTAGCAATCGATTCTATTAATGACATTTGTAAACCATTTATAAGGCATCATTTCACCTTGAGCAAGAATTTCTTGAATTAATTCTAATTTAAAATATTGAAACATTTTTCTTAATTATTTTAAGGTGATGATTCTTATATTGATCACTCAAATATTTTTATATAGTTTGTGTTATATCAAATGACTACTAAATAAGCCATTCTTAACTGAAGTCATAAGTAATATATCACATCCAAGTCTTTTGTGTCACTTTTTCTCCTACAAATTCATAAAGTAAGATATATTCTATCCATGTGTCAAATGCTTTTTCTAAATATTTTTATTATTTCCCATTTGGAAGTAGCTAGGTAGCCAATCAAGACACACAAATACAAACAGTTTAGTATAATGCTGTTCTGCCGTAGTTTAGGTAATCAAGTTGTATTTATTATGCAATACTGTTGTCTGGAGTGCATAATTGCGGTGGAAAAAAAACAATTAAAGGCCACTGTCGGTTAATTTGATTGGTCAAAAAATTGGTAGGAGCCTGCTCATGGTTGTTAATTGTTCCATCTCTTGTTTCTTATCCTCTAGCCACTAATTAAGTACAATTTTTAGGAGACGTCACATGCATGGTTAATTTGGTTGGCCATAGATGCATGGTTTGAATCATTTTTAGGCCTATATAAATCTTCTCTAGTTTATGCTTGAACGTACACAGTACCTTCTTTCACTCTGCAAAGTCTATCTAGCTATTCCCTTATAACAGCAAGAAGATGAGAGGACTAGGGCCCTTTGGAACAATTATTGTTGGCCTTTTAGGATACATGGCCACAACTGAAGCTCAATTGGAGATGGGTTTTTATGACAAGAGCTGCCCAAAAGCTGAGAAGATTGTGCAGGAATTCGTGAAGAACCACATCCGTAATGCTCCATCTTTAGCAGCAGCTCTCCTGAGAATGCATTTCCACGATTGTTTTGTCAGGGTTTGTGTCTTCTCCTCAGAGCCCTTTCACATATAAATATGACACTCTGGTGTTGTTTCATAAGATAGTCTTTAAATTACTTTTCCTTGTTGTGAAGGTGCTGATATGTTTTATTTTCTCAGGGCTGTGATGCATCATTGCTGTTGAACACAACTTCTGGGGAAGATCCTGAAAGGGACTCAATCCCGAACCAAAGTGTCAGAGGTTTTGATTTCGTTGATAGAGTCAAAAGCCTAGTTGAAGCTGAATGTCCAGTGACTGTGTCTTGTGCAGATATTATCGCCCTTGTTGCAAGAGACTCAGTAGTAGCCATAGTATGCAACTCATAGTCAATAACCCTACAAACAAAGTCTTCATATTTAACCATTTCTCTTTCTTCCTTTGGATAGGGAGGTCCATTTTGGAGGGTTCCAACCGGTCGAAGAGATGGTTTTATATCAAGGTCCTCGGAGGCGTTGGCCAATTTGCCATCTCCATTTTCTAACTTCTCAACTCTTCTAACAAATTTTGGAAACCAAGGGCTAGATTTGAAAGACCTGGTCTTGCTTTCTGGTCAGCGAGCTTCATGATCTTATTCTTGTTTTTCATTATTAGTTCTGAGTCAACCAAGTGACGAAGATCATATCATATTGTTTCAGGAGCTCACACAATTGGTATTGCACACTGTTCGACCGTTTGGAAACGCCTTTACAACTTCACTGGGACTGGTGCTGCAGATCCTGCACTCGATAGCGAGTATGCAGATAATCTAAAGGCTAAGTGTACAACTCCAAGTGATACCACCACAAAAATTGAAATGGACCCTGGAAGCAGAAACACATTTGATCTCAGCTACTACCAACTCTTGCGTAAAAGAAGAGGGCTTTTTGGATCAGATGCTGCATTGACCACAAATTCTTATTCGTTGCTTATTGTCAAACAACTAGTGACGGGTTCCCTGAAAAACTTCTATGCTGAATTTGCCAAGTCTATGGAGAAAATGGGACGAATCAATGTTAAAACTGGTTCAGATGGTGAGATTAGGAAGCACTGTGCACTGGTGAATATCTAAGGATTTGCTGCGATCAATGGGTGAGCATACCTTTAGCTTCTTTGGGTTAAGAGATCTTGGGCTCCAAATCTCTAGTTATATCAATGGGTGAGCATACCCTCTTCTTTTTTATAAATATATTCTGATTTATCAATATATATATATATATATATATATATATATATAACAAAGTATGGTGTTTAAGCTACATCACTAGACGATAAAATGTATTTTTATTAAATTTACTGCCGTTGGAAAATAGTAACAACACAGAATAAAGAACACGATTTACGAGGTTCACCCCAAATCACAGCAACCAAGATCCTCTGTCCAGTTTTTATGGTGTCTTATTGTGTCCAGTGAATCTCAACCATTCATTTATGCGGGCCTCACATAAATAAACGTGGGACCC